>JAECXX010000120.1:1800000-2297500 GCA_018153305.1 Drosophila kurseongensis
CAATAGCCAAACGGGCAACCGAGACACCGGCAACCGAGACCGGGCACCCGAGACACCGGATAGGGATATACTTGAGCTCCATGAGGAAGAGCCTAACGACGAGGGATGGACGTTACCAGAGGGAGCAATACTGTCCAGAATAGCCAGAAACAAAATTAAGGAGAAGCTGGTAGGGAAGAAACCCGGGAAGCAACAGCGCTGGCTGGTGGAAGATGGAGAAGGGACGTGGCGAGTAATTTCAAATAGGGGAAACTTTGTCACAATTATCCAACACCACTCAAATCCATGACGGGGGGGGAGTGTGACGCTGCGCGCACAATAAAAGTATGAAATAAATGAATAAATGAATAAAAAGAATGAAAACAATCAAAAGAAGCATTTAATTTAAAATTCAAACTAAGAACGCGCGCGCGCCAACGATCGAGCGTGTAGGGTCACACTAGATCGAGAGAGATGGTCACACATAGACCGGCAAATCCCACAGGCAACGGGCACACTAAATCTCGCCGAGCCCTATATAAGACGGACCACGGGCCATAGAAGATCACTTAGCAGCCAACCGTCTAAGGGTGCAGGATTAACTCCCCAGTGGTGGTAAGCAGCGAAGTCATTTTTTTGGTGGACTAGATCATTCGATCCAAGTCCGCTTATCCATAGTAGTTAGCGCCTTAGCTTAGTAGTAGTCCCTCCTCCTGGAGGTATCCCTAGGAGACGTCTGATTTCAGGATCACACCTCCTTACGGCACGGTTCACCGGCTGATCTCTCTCTCTCTTGTGGCTGACCTCAGGGTCCCCAAGTACTGATCTCTCTCTCTCTTGTGGCTGACCTCAGGGTCCCCAAGTACTGATCTCTCTCTCTCTTGTGGCTGACCTCAGGGTCCCCAAGTACTGATCTCTCTCTCTCTTGTGGCTGACCTCAGGGTCCCCCAAGTACTTCTCTCTCTCTCTTGTGGCTGACCTCAGGGTCCCCAAGCAACATACCCTCTCACTCTCTTGTGGCTGACTTCAGGGTCCCCAAGCAACAAACTCTCTCTCTCTTGTGGCTGACTTCAGGGTCCCCAAGCAACAAACTCTCTCTCTCTTGTGGCGGACTTCAGGGTCCCCAAGCACAAATTCTCTCTCTTGTGGCTGACTTCAGGGTCCCCAAGCAACAAACTCTCTCTCTCTTGTGGCTGACTTCAGGGTCCCCAAGCACAAATTCTCTCTCTTGTGGCTGACTTCAGGGTCCCCAAGCAACAAACTCTCTCTCTCTTGTGGCTGACTTCAGGGTCCCCAAGCACAAACTCTCTCTATTGTGGCTGACTTCAGGGCCCCCAAGCACCCCATTCTCATTTCAGGCAACACATCCCGTATTGGTCCTCCCGAACAGCGGAACGGCCCCGATACCAGGTATTCTAAGTGGACGAAGGAAGCAAAGGCAGCAAAGGCGGCACCCCGGCAAATCAGAGAACTCGCTCGTTGTTAATCAAATGTTAAGATATTTACTGAAATAAAACCTAATCTTAATCAATTACTAAGTAATTTCCCACGACTTCTACTCTGGGCTGGGTCGGAACTCTCTTTCAGCAACCACGCCTGACACAAACAAATTCTTGTGACAAACCCTGGCCATCCCTGAGCCACCCGACAGCGACGAACCGTCACAAATTGTTCTTAGTCCAGACGAACAATCTCATTAAAAAAATTAAGATACAATATTTGAAATCTTAAATCTAACATAAAATGCCAATTGGATAAATGTGAATTTTTCAAAAGTAAAGTTGAATTTATAGGATTTTAAATTTCAGATAAGGTAATCGAAACCAACCCAACAAAGGTAGAGGCCATCGCTACCTACCTTTAATTATTAGGTTATTAAAGACGATTTATTGTGGGCTACGCTGCATAAGCAAAACCACTCATCACTTTACTTAGCGGCGAGGATGGGAGAATCTCGAAGAAAGCTTCATCGAAGAAATCTATTTCACTTCAAAATTGAAGCCATTCAGGCCTTTAATAAATTAAAAAGAACCCTAATCTTAAAAGACGTAATATTACGATATCCAAATTTTATCGAGGCATTTGTGTTGACAACGGATGCCTCCAATCACGCAATTGGAGCAGTACTTTCACAGAAGGACAGATATATAGCTTTCAGATCTAGAACACTATCTCAAACCTAAAACAAGAAAGGAAAGCTAACTTCGGGCGAAGCCGAAGTTGAAATACCCTTGCAGAATATTCTGTAAATTATATTCTCCAAAATTATTCATATGATGCATTCTTAACACTCATAAAAAATCACAACTTCCTAACTTTACAAACACCAAAGTTATGGCATTTCCGATCAATAAGTAATATGGCGGCTATGGGATATAGCCGGCCGTTCCTTATGAAATTTGGTAGGTCAGATTGATTGGCCAAACTTTACAAACATCAAAGTTATGGCATTTCCGATCAATCAGTTATATGGCAGCTATAGGATATAGTCGGCCGATCCCGGCCGTTCCGACTTATATACTGCGTGCAAAGGAAAGAAGGGTGTGTGCAAAGTTTCAACTCGATACCTTTAAAACTGAGAGACTAGTTTGCGTAGAAACAGACAGACGGACAGACGGACATGCTTATTTCAACTCAAGAGGTGATCCTGATCAAGAATATATATATACTTTATAGGGTCGGAGATGTCTCCTTCACTGCGTTGCACACTTTTGAACAAAATTTTAATACCCTCTGCAAGGGTATAAAAATACGATACGAAAAATGTTAGCCATTTCATGGGCAGTAAAATCACTAAGAGACAAGAAAGGAAAGATAACTTCGGGCGGAGCCGAAGTTGATATACCCTTGCAGAATACTCTGTAAATTATATTCTCCAAAATTATTCATGTGATGCATTCTTAATACTCATAAAAAATCCCAACTTCCTAACTTTTAAAACACCAAAGTTATGGCATTTCCAATCGTTAGGATATAGTCGGCTGATCCTTATGAAATTTGGTAGGTCGGATTGATTGGCCAAATTTAAAACCCATAGAAAATCCCAACTTCCTAACTTTACAAACACGAAAGTTATGGCATTTCCGATCAATCAGTTATATGACAGCTATAAGCTATAAGTGCAAAGTTTCGGTTCGATATCTTTAAAACTGAGAGACTAGTTCGCGTAGAAACAGACAGACGGACAGACGGACATGGCAATATCAACTCAGGAGGTGATCCTGATCAAGAATATATATACTTTATAGGGTCGGAGATGTCTCCTTCACTGCGTTGCACACTTTTGACCAAAATTATAATACCCTCTGCAAGGGTATAAAAAGGTACTATAAAACAATAAATTAAATATTTAGAAAATTTTGATTTTAAATTTCAATAGATTTGTTTGATATATTAACTAATTTTGTTAAGAAAGACTTTCAAGCTAAATTAACATTTTACATTTAAGTCTTCTGTCTGCCAATAGAACGATTGTTTGAAAATTTTAAAACTTCGTTGTTTTTTAGGTCATTTCTTATATAATTTTTTTTGCTTAGTAACTTATTTTGTGATTTTTTTGCTTAAATTAGTAAATATTTGGAGAAGATTTATTTTAATTTAACTTACAATTTTTAACTCAATTTCATGCCATTGCTGCTTAAGTTGACTCTTAAGTTGCTTTATAACTTTTCAAGGTAAATTTTTAGCTACATGTTTTATGTGTTAACAAGAAAGGAAAGCTAACTTCGGGCGGAGCCGAAGTTGATATACCCTTGCAGAATACTCTTTAAATTATATTTTCCAAAATTATTCATGTGATGCATTCTTAATACTCATTAAAAATCCCAACTTCCTAACTTTAAAAACACCAAAGTTATGGCATTTCCGATCAATCAGTTATATGGCAGCTAAGGGATATAGTCGGCCGATCCCAGCCGTTCCGACTTATATACTGCGTGCAAAGGAAAGAAGGGTGTGTGCAAAGTTTCAATTCGATATCTTTAAAACTGAGAGACAAGTTTGCGTAGAAACAGACAGACGGACATGCTTATATCAACTCGAGGTGATCCTGATCAAGAATATATATACTTTATAGGGTCAGAGATGTCTCCTTCACACTTTCGACCAAAATTATAATACCCTCTGCAAGGGTATAAAAATACAATTTGAAAAAATGTATGTCAATAGCTTATACTCTGCGCGAAATATTCTGAAAAACATCAAATTTGGACCTATTTCACCCTATAGGATACGATCAGCACGCGCTTTTACCCTGATCAAGGTATGCATAAAAATACGATTTGGAAAGATTCATGTCAATAGCTTTTACACTGCGCGAAATATCATCAATTCTTGCAAGGTATGTCCGATTGTTTCCATGGGAGCTATAGGATATAGACGTCCCATCGGCACGCGATTTTACCTTGATCAAGGTATGCATAAAAAATACGATTTGGAAAGATTTAAGTCAATAGCTTTTACACTGCGCGAAATATCATCAATTCTTGCCAGATATATCCGATTGTTCCTATGGGAGCTATAGAATATAGACATCGGATCGGTTTTCAAACTTGATTTCAGATCGCTAGCTTTTAAAATGAGCTCGCAAACGGTATTGAAACAGACGGACGGACAGAATGACATGGCTATATCGACTCCCCTATTGATCCTGATCAAGAATATATATACTTTATAGGGTCGGAAACGTCTCCTTCACTGCGTTACAAACCTTTGACCAAAATTATAATACCCTCTGCAAGGGTATAAAAATAACATTACCTCGTTTTCAGTAGAGAAAACGCTAGAATTTGTTAATGTGTCTGTCTTACATAATAAAAAAAAAATTATTTAAGGAAAAATTGTGAATTTAAGTAATTCATTGAGTTAATTGAGTTACCCCATTACAAGCAGAACGCATACAAATTCTATCGTTAGAAGCATTGGAAGCTCTACATTCTACTTAAACCAAATAACCAGTTACATTTATTTGCTGCACTGATATTGCTTTAATTGTATTAAAAGACTGTATTCACAAAAAAGAAAAAATAATCCTACATATCCAAGAACCGCCTCCACAAGCTTTAAACAACAAAACTAACATTATATTAATTCCTAAAACAACAATAACAGAATTTAATAATATTCCCCATTTCTAATGCCTCTAGAGGACAAACAGAATTTTAAGGGGGGATAGTTAATCACAGAAATATTTTCTCCATTTTTCTAAGAAATATTGCAAAATTTTCGACGGCAACATTGCAACATTTCGATACAGTTCAATAACATTAACACACGCATTCGGTTAACAGCCACATCACAAAACCAAAATGCTGATTCTGCAAACCTTGCAGTCTCTGGCGCTCCATCAGAACTACGCCACCGCACTATGGGGAATTTGCCCGATTTTTTGGAATAAATTAATAACTCGCGAACTATGTAACATATTTCAGTGAGGTTTTTTTTATAGTGTTCTACATACCTATACACACCTGTTGGAAAAGTGAAAGTATACACCCCCCCCCCTACCCAATTTTGTATTTTTTTTATAACTAATTTAACTCTATATGCTCATCATTTTTAATTTTAAAGTTGTACAAAAAATCAAAGTCGTTTTCTTCTTCATAATCATCAACATCTAAAGACTTGCCTCCAGGTTCATATTCGCATAATAACAATTGAATGACTTCTGGTGGAAGAGAAAGCAGCTTATGTTTTCGGACGCGCTTCTTCAAATTCATTGATAAAATAATGCGGTCTGAAGTATTCATGGCTCTCTGGAAAACATCTGTAAAGTTGGAGATTCGACTGTGGGATCAACTTGCTTGCTAACAAAAGTGAATACGGCATCTTCTTTTTCTCGAAGACCCTTTTGCCTATGCTACTCTTCCAGCAGGGCTGCGTTTTTAGATCAAAAGATTGGTTCCTAAGAAATGAAATTACGCGAAAAGTCGCACGAAGCGCACGATAAGACAATACGTTCTGAATTCGCAATTAATGACTCTACAACATGGATATAGACTCTCACTGAACAAAGTTAAACATTTTTTTAAAACTCTATTGAAAGTTGAACTTTCTTTCCAAAACCTAAACGAAAACATCACCTACTACATTTACAAATTGTAAGAATTGGACGCACATATTAAGCAACATATAAGTATTTTCACAAAATACATATCTGGAGAATTGGTAATCATTTCAAATTTGACTGTCTTACGTCATTTTGTTGCAGAGATAACGATTTGAAAGTGAGCTTCAAAGTTAAGCAAAATGTAAACAAACCATGTGCAGTTGCAACAGCTGACTTTAACAGTTGGTATTTAAATACTAGACTTTTAAGTTAACATTTGCGGTATGTTACCAAACAGCTTGATGTTTTCTTAACACATTAAAAAAAAGAAATAGAAAATCGGCATACTTTTAAAAAATACATTTATTCCAAAAAATCGGGCAAATTCCCCATAGTGCACCGCCGAGTTCTCTTCCGCGACGTCGACGTCGCTGCACCACCCCACAGCTTAGATCAGGGTATTTTTAAGTGAACAAAATCAGTCTCAAATTGAACTCCGAATAAATCAAACGTTCAAAACTTATTTTTGAATTTTTATTATCCTGGAAATAAACTTATATAAATATAAGATTTATTTTAGTAAGAAACGTTTGAAGAAAAAGTTTTTATTATTTTTTTTATCACTGTACATACATAAACTGTTGTCGGTCCCTGTTTATCAATATGCAGTGATAAACTTAAATATTGGCACAGCAAGCATGTTCAACTTTAAAGCTATTTTTCTTTGTCTAATATGCTGATATTTAAATGAAACAAAATATTTTTAATTAGAATCATTAATTTACTGTTAAATACAAGTGACTTCATTAATTTATATTCAAAAATTCAAAAAATGTCTAGTTAAACCAAAACAAATTGAACAAAAAGTTAAAAATTCTAAACTTATTCGCATATTAAAGAAAAAAATATTTTTTTGGAAAAAAAAATGCACTTTAGAATGTTCAAAAATTGGGTTAATCATAACGATTTTTTAGGTTTAACTAGAAGAGATTTTAATCCTGAATCCAATAAATTTTGTCTCGTGTCGATTGGACGTTTAATTTTTTCTCTATCTTTCCCGCCAGTTAGGAGAAAGCGTAAAAATAAAAAAACCGAGAAATCGCACGTCAAAGACACATTCAATTTTTTAAAGACTCTAAAGCCTAAATGTACCTACAATTTTAAAGGATGAGGGCATATCGATTTCGGTATTACCAGGATAACGATCCTAAACATTCAGCAGCAATTGCGAAGGCTTGGCTTGTCTGAAACTTGCACGAAATAAGCTGTGACATAAAAAAGTCAGTATTTTTAGTTTTTCTTAGTTTTAAGTGTTATCTAATGGAGTTTTAAAAAAATGAAGTGCCTTGATAAATGCCAAAATACTACCACACATAACTGCATTTAAATCTTTTTCATATTCCATATAGTTTGCCAGCTATAGGATTTAGAATTTCAAGTTTACGTCTGCACAAAATAAGCAGTGAGCCACTGTAGATATATTACACAATAATGGGTAGAAAAATAAGGTAATAACTTGGTAAGAGTTGAAAGCAGAAAAATGCTAATTAAATGTTCGCAATTTTTTCCAGTGTACCGATTAAAGACTTTTCATGTATAAATCGTGGCAAATTTAACACTGGTGATGAATAATCGATTTATTTCTATTCAAAGGAATTATATACATATATAAGATGGAAAAAGTATAGGAGTTCATTGATTAAGAATTTCTCAACTTTTTTTTAACAAATCATAACCCAGTTTTATCTTATATTTGCGAACAGTGTGATAGTTTTTTTTTGAGAGCGTCACAGATGGCAGACCGCTGAATTTCGGAACTGCACGGTATGGCAACAATTACACTTACATACATACATACATACGTAATTGGTATATGTACATATTTTTATTTATTTATTTATTATTAAAAATATGTACATATACATTTGCCAATTTTGTTTGAAAATAGAAATGTAAGGAATTAGATATACATATATTTTTACATAAAACAAAGATTAATACGCGACTGCTTACCGGGATTTCCTAAAACTGATGACACATTTCGGAATATAAGCTGCCGTTCCTCAACAGACACGTTTAAAACTCTGCCGGGTAAATCTCTCAGAGCTCCAGATAACTATATATACAATTATTAATACATAAATAGAAATGTTATAGTTCTAAAATGTATGAAAAAACAACCTGTTCGTCCACCATATTTTATAAAACGTGTACTACACAGTAACTGTGTGACCGCGAGTTGACACACAAAATTTATACCAGTTTTTAAAACGATAATCCAAACAGTGTGACCACAGAGAATTAACAAATTGCAATACTGTCGAAATTGGTACGGAACATAAGCTAAGATTATAGTGTTTCCATGTATTAAAGAACTGTTGACAATATATATTAATATCAAAAATCCAGTCGCCATAATTAAAGCCTAGTATCGAGATCGACAAACGATTATGCTAGCGTAAAAACTTTAATCTTTCCAGTGTGACCAAAGTTTCGAGAGTTCATCAGATTTAAGCGTGCTACGGTCGTACTGTCAATCAGCTGGGTTTGTTGACAAGCAGTTAAAATTCAAAAATCGTATTTGCGGGAAAGAGCCTTTAAATGATATTACCAAATACCTTGGCAAGACAAGTCTGCCGCTGTACAAAGATATTAAAAAACAATACAATTTAAATTTAACAGTTGTTTTTTTTAATTTACTAATAATTATTTGCTAATTTAAAGTTCATAGCTGCATTTTTGTTGTGTTTTTTCGTACAATTTTGACCCAAGAAACACTTTGCTCTGACAAGAGGCACCCCAGATAGTATTAATGTTATTTTGTCCTCACATGTAAACACCTGCAATCGACTTTTGTGAGTTTATTGAGTTTTTCCCTCCATTTCTTATAATGTTCAGTGAGAAGCGCACGCCAAAAGATTAAATTTTTTAATCTTTTCGCTAGGGTTCACCCAAAGACAGACTGGCAACGCTATGGAATTTTTTGGTATTTTTTTCGTCGATCAGGAGACCGACGTGAAAAAAAGGCCCGACGAAAAGTGAACGCCAGCTGTTTGCCTCTCGCTCTCTCTCATGACTGGCGTTCGGTTTTCGTCGATCTGGATACTAGGCTTAAGCCTATTACCTCCTTTCCATAGAGTCCCTCTGTTCGAAACGGTTAGTATTTTTGACATATGTGAAACAGCTGATCTGAACAGCTGTGGCTAATCATTCTAGCCTGTTGCATTTTGCACAACATTTAAAATTAGCACAACAGCGCTATAAATGATAATTAGTAACAGACTGCAAGTGATCTACGCGAACAATCAAATCAAACTAATATGTCTAATGTCTGCAGATTTTTGCAAGCCAACATGAAAAATATGAACGGCAAAATATTGTCTAAATGGTAACAAATCAAGTTCATTTAATATTTGTTTATTTTTGTTTTATAATAATTTCATTTTATTTTTAATGTCTAGGATAGCAAACATGATTTTGATCTGCGTTCGGTGTTCCTCTAGCCTTTCTCGAGCAGTATCTTCACAAACTTGGCCATGTGGGTCACCTTTGAGCGGTTTGCAGGGGCACAAGTTGACGGAAAAACAACAAAAAATTCAAAAAAAATGGCCGCAAGAACTTAGAGCTCTAATCTCTAATGCCGTCTTCCCACAGAGATCCATCCACCATCCACTATCCGTTGAACGGATGGTCCATAAGGTTTTGCCGTTCCGAAAATTCCTAGTTAGTTCCCCATCCAAATGACGGACTTTTTTATGCGATAGTTAGGCTATTTTTTTCGGTGCAACTCTGAGTTCTCCTTCTAGACAGTGAAAATTAAAACATTCACTACGAAAATTTAAAAAAATATGGCGGGTATCTTTAGGAAAAAGAAGGCACCAATTCAAAAAATGCTGTTTATACTTGTAATAATTAAATTATTACTGTTGATCCACTCTTTCCTAGGCGCATACCGTACTCACAACATGAAGCAGAACATTAAAAATGAAATAAAATATGAAATTCTAATAAAACAAAAAACAAACATATGTATAAACATATAATGAACTTGATTTGTTACCAGTTAGACAATATTGGGCAAAAGCGGTTTATATATTTTCTGCAGGCTGGCAAAAATTTGCAGACAAATTAGTTCGATTTGGTTGCTCGCGTAGATCACTTGCAGTCTGTTACCAAGTATCATTTGCAACGCTGTTGTGCTTATTTTAAATGTTGTGCAAAATGCAACGGGCTAAAATAATGAGCCAATGATGTTCAGATCAGCTGTTATCGGATGGTGGATGTGATTTGTGGGAATCGGAGTTTCACATTTGTCAAAAATCCCAACCGTTTCAAACGGATGGTCTCATTGGGAAGTGGGTGGATTGAAGTGGATTCTGCGAGACTAAAATGAACAATTTACTAGGGTTGTTGGATTTTGAAAAAATATCGTATTGATGATATTTGAAAAATAAAAATAAAAATATCACTCGATGATATATCGAGTATTTTTGATATTTTTTAATGTTCAGCTAAATTTTAATAAAGGTTTCCTGTTGCTGTAAATTTGGGTCTTATATAGGCCTAAGGATGTGTATAATCAAAAAAACTTTATAATACCTCAGGGAAAGAAGTATATGTGCACTTTTTAATTTGCTTTTATTTTCTCTAAAGTTAACGGTACAGTTTTTGTAAGTACGCAGTTTTGTATTAACATCTCCTAATTCAATGGCCCTCTTTGGGATTCATTCGTTGTTCCGTTTTTAATAACATGTTCGGAAACTTGTTTTTTTTAATAGGAAATGAGTATATGTGCAAATTGAGATGATTGTGTTATTGATAGCGAGTAAGATAAGAAGTGTGATCTAAAAATATTTTTTAATCAGCGGAACGTAATTAAAATAGATTGTTTATCCTTGTAGAATAAAATAATTAATATTAAGTTTGATTTTACGGTAGAATGCCATGTGGTTTACATTTGTCAGAGGAAGATCGCGGCATGATCAAAGGACTGGCTGAATCTGGCCAGACCGTTTCTTGTATTGCTGCCAGATTAAATAGGCACAGGAATACAATTAGTAACTTCCTTAAAAATCCGGAAAGTTATGGAAAAATAAAGCGAAGCGGCAGGCCCACTGAAATCGACGAGCGGTGCAAGAGACAAATTCTGCGTCTAGCTGGCGATAAAAGGTCAGCTGAATCCTGACGTATCCAAAAGACGTATAAGCCAAATTTTGAACTAGAACCAAATGGTTACATATGTACCAAGGCAATTAAAGCGTCACATAACCGCTCGTTTACAATTTCCTGAGCAATACAAATTTTGGCGGGAGGAGGTATATTTTCGGACGAAAAAAAATGTAATTTAGACGGTCCTGACTCCTGTCAAAAGTTCTGGCGCGACAAAAGGCAACCACGACAGGTCTGCCATAAATGAAACCACGGTGGAGGAGCATTAATGGTTTGGGCTGGATTTGGGTATGCTGGGAAGTCTCCACTTTGTTTTATACCGACTAGAACAAATGCAGAAATTTATATAGAGTTACTAGAAACAGTGCTCATCGAATTTGCTGGAGACATTTATGGGGATGAGTGGATATTCCAGCAAGACAACGCGCCAATCCACACAGCTCGTAAAATTAAAGACTTTCTGGCAGCTAGAAAAATACCGCTATTGCAATGGCCAGCGATCAGCCCGGACCTAAACCCAATAGAAGATCTATGCGGAATACTTTCTAATAGTTTACAAGAATGGCTGCCAGTTCGACACAGTTAATGACATCAAAAAGGCTTTGATCAAGGAAAGGTTGATCCCTTTAATCTGACAACTCTGCAAAACTTGGCAATGCCCAATCGGATTAATCAAATTTGTATAAAGAAAGGAAATTAATGTTATATTTAAAATTGTTAAACTTGTATTTCGAATTTTCGTGCAGCATGCACATATACTTATTTCATATGAAATTAAAGTTCTTTATTTAATTTAAAGTTAATCTAAACGTTTACGAAAAATATATTGTTATTTTTTTGTTAATGTGTATTCAAGCAATATAAAAAAATTTAATCAAAAACCTAATATAATTATTTTGTTTTTTTTGTTTTATAATTTCAATGCACATATACTTCTTTCCCTGAGGTATTTGATTTTATCAACCATGAACTGCAAATAAGAGCAATTTGAGAGACAATAAACTATTTTTTATTTAAAACTGGAACTTAAAAAACAAATATTATACCCATTCTCAAGCAACTCTTATTTACGTTCTTTGATTAAAAAAATAATAACAAAATTATGGAGGATATGGTACAGTATAATTTAATTTATTTAATATAATGAAAACGAATCTGTACTTAGTGATTTTAGAAATACTCGTTCCGTTACATGTTGGTTTGTCATACGACTACGGGAGTCAAAAACGACACACTTGGTGCTTATTTTTAGGGTGGGATAACAAATTTGTCGTGCTTCCACTGGTTTTAATCTCTTTTTTTTTCACAATTAAATTTTTTTTTCACCTTCTGGCTTAAGAGTGACCAAACAAAAAATTTCAGAAATATTATATCAAAAAATATCAATATCGCCTATTTTTGTCCAAAAAATATCGCGATGATAATATTTTTTTTTAAGAGGAAAAATATCGATATATTGATATTTTGATATATTTCCGACATCCCTACAATTTACCAACTTAAAGCAAAATCTGAAGTTGCAAATATGTATGTCTGATGCCAGCCTGCAGAAAATATAAGAACAGCTATTATATTGTCTTAATGGTAAGAAATAAAGTTCCTTAAATATAAATAAATATATATAAATAAATATATATAAATAATATCATATATCAATTTTATTTTTAAATTAACATATAGTAGTAGTAGTAGGTTGTTTATTGTTTGTGTTTTGTTTTTCTTTGTTGCTTATTTATAGCTGGCTGTACATATTTAAAGTTACATCGAAACAAACAAAAATTGGTTACAACGACAATGGCTTTTATGCCGTCAGTTGGTTAATTTAGTTAAGTTAGATTCTAAAATTGTTCTAAAATAATTTTTTTTCTGTAATAACTGGCTTTTGTAATGAAGAATGCATGATTCTCCCAGTTTCCCCATTTAGGAGACTGTGGAGATCCGATTCGCAAAGGGTGGTATTCGTAAAACATGTAAAACGAATCTCTTTCAGAATAGGGCAGACTGCAATGAAGTGTTGAACATCCTCGATTTCTCGCATGTTGAAGAGGATGCATTCCAGTGATGGGTTGCTGCTGTATGGCCTGCCATTTAGAGGTAAAGTCTCGGTTCTAGCTTGGAAGATATGTTTTATGAGTTCTCCTTTATGTTGATCGTGGAAGTAGTTTTTTTCGGATAAATTATGCTCAAGATTTTTATACACACTCCTTGACGCGCTGTTTTTGGCCTTAAGCCTAGTATCCAGATTGACGAAAACCGTACGCCAGTCATGAGAGAGAGCGAGAGGCAAACAGCTGGCGTTCACTTTTCGTCGGGCCTTTTGTTCACGTCGGTCCCCTGATCGACGAAAAAAATACCAGAAAATTCCATAGCGCTGCCAGTCTGCGGAAATGAACTTTGGGTGAACCCTAGCGAAAAGATTAAAATATTTAATCTTTTGGCGGGCGCTTCTCTCTGAACATTATAAGAAATGGAGGGAAAAACTCAAAAAACTCACAAAAGTCGATTGCAGGTGTTTACATGTGAGGACAAAATAACATTATTACTATCTGGGGTGCTTCTTGTCAGAGCAAAATTTTTTTTTATGTCCTCAATGTACGAAAAAACACAATAAAAGTGCAGCTATGAACTTTAAATTAGCAAATAATTATCAGTAAATTAAAAAAACAACTGTTAAATTTAAATTGTATTGTTTTTTAATTACTTTGTACACCGGCAGACTTGTCTTGCCAAGGTATTTAATAATATCTTTTAAAGGCTCTTTCCCGCAATTACGATATTTGAATTTTAACTGCTTGTCAACAAACCCAGCTGATTGACAGTACGACTGTAGCACGCTGAAATCTGATGAACTCTCAAAATTTTGGTCACACTCGAAAGATTAAAGTTTTTACACTAGCGTAATCGTTTGTCGAACTGGATACTAGGCTTTAGTTATAAACTTTTCTCTTTCTATGTTGTGGTATCTGGTAATGATTTCGGCATGAGTCCTGCTCCACGAAGGGAGCAAGGGGCAACTGCATTCGGTTGCAATATCTGTCCATCTAGAGAATGGAAGTTCGTTTCTTTCACAGAGAGATTTTGCAATTATTTTCGGTAGTCTAAGGGGATAACTCCCCTTATATTACCTGAATAAACTGATTTTCATGCTGATACGTCCTGCTCGTCCTTCGTCCTTCTTCCTTTCGTCCTTCTTACTTTGCTTTGATTTAATACGATTTTACTTTAAAATAAAACTGTAATCGAGTTGTTTCGTTACAAGCGGTTTTATTGTACAAAAATAGTTGTGCTCAGATTGGGGGTACAAACAGAATTAATTCTAACAATATTATTTTGGTGGCTTGTTGGCTATGGCAGCGCCGCGACGTCAGCGTACCGCTGGCAGAGCGGTTGCGGAAATATCCAAGCCGACACCAACGGTTTTGGGTGTCTGACCCAATGTACTCCAGATGCCGACGCTGCACTTATGCCTGGGCTCGGCGAAGGGTAGGGGTAGTGGCGGCTATAGCTGAGGCAGCTAGCCGACGGTCGGTGTTCTTCCGTTATTGCGCTGTTGCCGATGCAATTCGATCGCTGACGTTCCGTCGCTGTCGCTGTTGTTCCGACGTTGTTGACATTCGGTCGCTGGGTCGCTGGGTCGCTATTGCTGCATTGCTGTTGCTGGTCTCATATCTCAGCGGCGTTATTACAAGCCACTTGGAATTATAGCCACTTGAATGTTGTTGCCGTTGATGACTGAGTGGCGTGAAGGGAATGGGTTCCAGTTTGTGGGTGGCCGAGAGGGGTGAATAGAATGGTGCGGTGTTCGGTGTCGTAGGGCTCAAGAGGGGTAAAGGGAAGGGGGCAGTTGGCTGGTGTTAACTCCTCCCCACCACAAGATCTGTGTCCCACAGATCATTTAGGCCTTGATTGCAGGTTCCGGCGTACTCCGCGCTTCCAGGTTCTCAGGCGGGTCCCGCAGCTTAGGAATTCCTTTGGTCGACGTTACTTTTTACCAAACGAGGTATACTGCTGTCATGATGGAGAGAGCTATGACTATTTCCACTGAGAAAGATATCAAAATCTCATCAAAGATTGTCAGTCATCTTTTCAGGTTTTCCATGCTGAATTCGTGGACGTACTTCAATGAAAGCTCGTAACCCGTGGTTTTTATTTGTGTTAGTACGGCTGGCATTGCCATCAGGTGTGTTGACGAGTAGCTGCTGTAGTTCCGGTCACCAATCGTAATCGTTTCGTTGTCAAATTGTACGATGTACGAACCCTCCAAGTGGTGTTTCTTGATTGGAGTTGATACCGTTCCGTTGAAATTTGTTAGAAAGATTGTCCCGTCGTCGATGAGTTCCACTGTTTCCTGGTTGGTCCTCAGATAATCACATTCGGCTTGAATAGGTCTTTCCAACTTGAATAGGTCTTTCTCTCGGCACACGGTTGTGTTACCGATTGATATGCAATTTCCGAGTAGCGCATATGTTTCCAGGCTGCCCATTGCCAGTGTGGTGTACTTTAGTACAACTTGTTTTTCCGTCCGATGTCGTCGGGTAAATCTTCATCAATCGATATTTCCTATCCACCACTTTGGGCATCGCCAGGATATACAGGAGAGTAGTTCCGTTTGTGAGGATTGTAAGTCGGGAAAACTCAACTGCTTCCACGACGTTTTGATACGGGAGGCTGTCCACCTCTGCCAGAATCGTGTCGACTTCCTCGTGGTCCAAGAGGTTTGTGTTGACCACTCCAGACTTTCCTAGTTGGCAGGCTCTCAGTATCTCGTTGACTTGGTCCGCTATTATGATTGCCTTGTGAAGAATGGCTGTCGTTACGTGGAAATCCCCTTCTATTGCGTTGACTTTCCCTATCACGTCATTCAGCTTCTGGATTGATTCTTGTGCTGAGTCAAACAGCTTATTGTTGATCCGGATTTGTTGGTTGTTGTTCCTTGCCAGGCTGTCTTCTTCTTTCAAAATGGCATTCCAATCTGATTTGTCCGGTGATCCCGCGACCCATTTCCAAGCTGATCTTAGCCAGTCGATCGAGCGTTGCCTCCGTGACGGTGCGGTATTCATGCGCGAGATCCCTTCTGAAGCTTGCTGCAGGTAATGGTCAACCAAAGCGCCGATCCGTTGGTCCGTGATTAACCTCGCTTCGTCTGCTATCTGGTCGATGAGCTGCTGCATGCGCCCTAAACTTATGATGTGAGCCAGTTTGAAGACGCCATTGGTTCTCCAGACGGTGCCTTGTTGTAAGGGGACGTCCGGTGAATCATATTTAAAAATATGAAGGGTTGCCGCCACATAGATTGTGGACGCGCTTATATTGTCAGCAGAAGGTTATATGAAAATGTAGATTCTTATAATTAGGTCGTTATTCTTTCTTAGTCTAGGTGTCTGTATTCGTGTTTTCTTGTGTTTAATCATTACCCTTTATCCTTTAGGTTATGAGTTAGTGAAACATTTAATACAAATTTTCCTTTATGTTTTTATTATGAAACAGTTGTAAAATGTTAAAATAATCTGTTGGCAGCCCTCCCGGTCTGGAAACCGAGAGTAAAATTTTACCTTAGGAGTTCCCAAATTACTTTTTTAAGTGAGATTTGTGAAAAATTTTTTCCGATCTTGTTTTTATGGTGACCCTACGGTCATCTTGAACCTCTTCAGGCTTGAATCGCTGCTTTTCTTTGGTTTTAATCTGTTTGTTGGCGACATATACCGTGTCACCCTGTTCGTAAGAAATTGGGTCGCTTCTATTTTTATTGCGCCCGATGTTGGTTAGCGTTTGTTTATGTTCTATGAGGCCTCGAATATCTTCAAAGGCTTGATGTTTGAAATTGGACAAACCCTGGTAATTTATCCTAGAGGTACGATTGAAAAAAATATCCACGGGTTTCTTATTCGTCACCGAGTGGACAGAGTTATTGTACCTGTCTGTGACAATAGGTATAACTTTTTTGGACTGTGAGGACTTCACTCTAGCGAATTCCCCTCGAGTTAAATTTGTTAAGGGTTTTGCGACTTTTGCATAGTCCTTGATGAATTTTCTATAATAGGAAGTCATGCCAAGGAAACTCTTTAATTCTTTGACGGTGGTGGGTGGTTTCATTTTCGTGACACCTTCAACCTTTTTTCCGTCTGCTTTAATGCCGTTTCCAGTTACCACGTATCCTAGGAATTCAACATGCGTTAATAGGAAATTTGTTTTTTCCAAATTTACTTGGAGTTTGGCTATTTCCAATTTGTCAAGGACAGCACGTAGGTTTTTCCAATGGCTATCATAGTCTTCACTGAAAACTATTATGTCGTCGATGTACACGTAGCATATTTTGCCAATGTGTTCCCTTAATACATCGTCGATCATCCTTTGAAAAATCGCAGGGGCGTTTTTCAGCCCAAACGGGAGACGAAGAAATTCGTACTTTCCATTTAATGTTGAAAATGCCGTTTTAGGAGTGTCGGATTCCAACATAAAAATTTGATAGAATCCCGAAGTTAAATCAAGGGTTGTAAAGTATTTAGCTTTCCCCAGACTAGCTAAAATAGAGTTTATATCGGGTATTGGGTAGGCGTCTGCGATTGTGACAGCGTTCGAACGCTTGAAATCGATAACCATGCGGTATTGTTTTTCTCCGTTCGGCTTGGGTTTTTTTGGAACTACCCAGACCGGGGAGTTATATGGACTTTTTGATGGTTTTATAATACCATCCCGCAAGAGTTCCTCTATTTGTCTATCCACTTCCCCTCTCATGTTGGTAGGGTAGGGATAGCTCTTTGAGTATATAGGGTCTGAGGTGCTTGTGCGAATCTCAGCCCTGACGCTAGTGTCTACGGCCTCTCCGGGCGAAAGTGGTTCAAAAATTTTAAAATATTCGCTGATAAGCGCGTTTAAGGCTTCTTTTGCGAATTCGGGATGTGTTGCATCCATTAATAGGTATATATTCAAAGATTTTTTGCCAAGAAGGGGTATTTTAATACCGGGTGATATCGTTAGCAGGTCGTTTTTTCTGTCGATAAGGGCCTTTAATGTTTTTAACGTGTCGTCTCCTATAATGCCGTCAAATGATTTGAGTCCGGGAAGGACAAAAAATGTGACAACTGTATCGTTCCCTATTGGTCTAGAAAATGGTCCCGTTATACTGTGTGTGATTTTAATGTCACCCCCAGCAGATTGGACAATGAACGGTGTAGATAATGTTGTGGAACCGGCGGAATTTTTGGGGCTTATAAAGTTGTTGTTAGCGCCGGTGTCTATCAGGAATTGTAACTTAGCCCCATTTCTAGTCCCATATTCTATGTATGGTATACTAGAGAGGCGTCGGTCATAAAATTTGGTTCCCCATCGCTAACACAGGCTACTTCTTATACGGGAAGTTCCTCAGCCTCGTTACCAGACTGTTGTTGGTAGTATTCATTGGGGGCGGGGTTCGAGAATGAAGTGGACTGTATGTTGTAAAGCCTCTGTGCTTTACGGAAGGGATTTAGATTGGAGTTAGCGCTCGGACTTTGTTTGATGCCGCCAGCCTCTCCTTGACGCGAGTTGAAATTAGACCTATAGCTCTGACCTGATTGGTTCGGCTCTTATTTAATAGCTGGTCTAGCCCCCTGAAATCTTAGTGGGCCCTGTGTGCTTCCACTTGGAGCATAGTTGTGGCCTAGACTCATCTGTGGCCTATAGTTAATTTGATGTGTCTGAGGGAATCTCGGTGAATTAGGCTGTCTATAGCCTTGGTAACCTTGGTTAAAAGTTTGTTTAAATAAGGGCGCTCTTGGTGTAGGGTTCCTTGGTTCCATTCTTTGCAACTCCACGCAAATGGAGTATGCTTCGTGGACGTCCGCAGGCTTACGGATTATTAAAAGCCTAGATGCGTCGCCGCTTAGCCCTCTAATAAAGGCGTTGAGAGCCTTGTCCCTTTGTCCAGCAAGGAAAGCGTTTGTTATCTCCGTGGAGTAACTCATGCTTTTTATCCTATTCATTATTAGGGAGACATGGTTATTTATTTTTAGGTAGAAGTCCTCTAACTTTTGACTGCCCTGGGTCATTTGGGTTAGCTCATACTCTAATGTACCGACATCTCTTTTGTCGGCATAGTGTAGCGCTAATACCCTTTTAACTTCATCCCAGTTATCATCCTTTACGTTATAGGCATTAAGCGCCATATCGGCGTTGCCTCTAATTTTCTGCCTAATTTGAACGAGAACTGACCTATACAAGGGTTTCTCCCGAATGACTTCATAATCGTTAATAATCGATTGGGCCCTATTAATCCAAGAAACATACTTCTCGGAATCCCCCTCGAAGGTTAGAAGTTCTTTTACACAATCCGGCACTGCCGAAGATTCTTTGAGTTCGTACTCCGTACGTGCGCGCGTTAGTGGTAGTGGTATATTTGCTACCGGGTTACGCCGCTCGAGGTCGGTTTCGAGGACATTTACCCTACCCCCATTTTCCTAACATCCTCCTTCATGCCCACCATTTGTGTGGCCGCAATAGTGGAGTCGAGTCGGTTTAGTTCCTCCTTCATTTCCTCCATTTTTAATCGTAAAAGGGTATTTGTTTTTGTTGAAATTGGCTTAATGGGGAGTCTTAGGTTTTTTTTATATTTCGGGTCGCAGTGGGATGGTTGGCAACAGATTTATTTTTTGGATTTAAATTAGTATCAAAAATTCAGTTGAAATAGTTTTTCTTTTCCAATTTTATCTTTAAAATAATAAAATAAAATGGAAATCAATTTCTCAAGTATATTTTTTAATGTTTTTCTTTATTTTTTATTGATTATTTTTATTTGTAGGAAATAATTTTCTAAATTGTATTTTTTTGTTTTCTCTTTATTTTTGCTAATAGGGAAATATGTGTAAAAAATTGTTTCACTCACCCTTTTATCTTTTTATTGCCCTCTTTGCCTTGTGTTTATTGGGATTCACTGGGCAGCTTTTTTTGAATGCATTCCACATTCGTTAGCCTTTCCAGTAGATTGCCACACACAATTTTAAAACATTGGCATCTGATTCTTGTTATTATATTTTTTTATTTTTATTATATTTTTTTATTTAAATATTTCTCCGCTCGCAAATTAATTGTCGCAGCGGTTATCTGTTTTTTATTATGATTTATCGCAATTTTTTTAGGCGAATAAGCTACCCATTAGGGTGGACTTATCGCCGCAGCGGACTATTGCCTTCTTTTTTGTTAACTCGGTTTTTTGATTTGTGCCCGCGAATATGCCGCGCAACAGTGTGCGTGGACAAATCTCCGCGGCAGGTTTACAGATATTTTTTATTCACAATTTTTTTTGCGCCCGTGGGGAGTGGCAGCTCTGAATGGCAGCACCCCCACCGCAGCGGATAACTGTGTAACATTCACCAATATTTTCATTTTGATATTTTTTCTTCACACAAAGCAACATTTTTTTATTTTAAATTTTATTTAACTTAACTTTACACTTCACACACAAAATTGTATTCTGAATTTTCTTATTCTTTTCTTTTTTTTCTTTCTTTGGGGGGTTTATTCCACTTCCACAAGGAAGTGGAGACTGCTCGGGCGCCAGTTATGACCAGTCATGGTCAGAGGGGGGATAACTCCCCTTATATTACCTGAATAAACTGATTTTCATGCTGATACGTCCTGCTCCTCCTTCGTCCTTCTTCCTTTCGTCCTTCTTACTTTGCTTTGATTTAATACGATTTTACTTTAAAATAAAACTGTAATCGAGTTGTTTCGTTACAAGCGGTTTTATTGTACAAAAATAGTTGTGCTCAGATTGGGGGTACAAACAGAATTAATTCTAACAATATTATTTTGGTGGCTTGTTGGCTATGGCAGCGCCGCGACGTCAGCGTACCGCTGGCAGAGCGGTTGCGGAAATATCCAAGCCGACACCAACGGTTTTGGGTGTCTGACCTAATGTACTCCAGATGCCGACGCTGCACTTATGCCTGGGCTCGGCGAAGGGTAGGGGTAGTGGCGGCTATAGCTGAGGCAGCTAGCCGATGGTCGGTGTTCTTCCGTTATTGCGCTGTTGCCGATGCAATTCGATCGCTGATGTTCCGTCGCTGTCGCTGTCGTTCCGACGTTGTTGACATTCGGTCGCTGGGTCGCTATTGCTGCATTGCTGTTGCTGGCGTTTCAGCGGCGTTTGAATGTTTGAATGTTGTTGCCGTTGATGACTGAGTGGCGTGAAGGGAATGGGTTCCAGTTTGTGGGTGGCCGAGAGGGGTGAATAGAATGGTGCGGTGTTCGGTGTCGTAGGGCTCAAGAGGGGTAAAGGGAAGGGGGCAGTTGGCTGGTGTTAACTTTGCATAACCTTATCGATGTAATTAAAGTGCTGCTGAAGTGTGTAGGAGAAGATACTAGGCAGTCCTTTTTCAATAAAAATTGCATGGTCGGGAGTATTTTGTGGCAGTCGAAATATCTTTTTTACAAAAAAAGTTAGTACTCGTTCCGCATAATAATTGTTTTTACTGTCGCCTTCAAAAGGCTGTACTTGGCACTCATTTTAACGTTAAAATTATCATATATATTCTGTATTTTAAGAATTCTTTGATTCTCTCAACAGTTCCAACAAAACGCTGCAGATGGATGCTTCCTTGTCATCGGGGTCCAGATCTAAGACCTCCCCAAATAAATTTACCAAGGGCTGGGCCATTTTTCCGGGCTCCCCTCAACAGCAATTAAAAAGAGTGAATAAATTCATATAAATTTAAACAGCATTTATTGTTCATACCCATTGCTTTTGCGCCCTCCACTTCCAAAAGTTGCCCGTCATCATTGTTTACGTTATCGTAGTGAATTTTTACTGTCAAGAAAAAGAATTCAGAGTTGCACCGAAAAAACATTGATGATCTTATTACATAAAAGAGCACGAAAAATTTGGATGGGGAACTAACTGGGAAATTTTTGAAACGTCAAAACTTTATGGACCATCTGTTTAACGGATGGTAGATGGTGATTGGATCTCTGTTGTAAGCTTTTATTTTAAAGATCAGATAGGCATTTTCCCATTGTAATTAAATAATTAGATGCTGGAAAAAGTATATCTAAAAAAGTACCAACTTAAAGGTAGCAAGGGCCGCAAGCATTAAAAAATGAAAAGGAATCTAACGTCGTTCTGGCGTTATAGTTCGTGCTTTGAAATTGGTATGCTTTTCGGTAAAAGGAACCATAAACATAATTAAGAGAAATAAAATTCCACAACATATCTTTAGAATTTAACTGAGTCCCGAAACGAAGCAAATTAAGAAAAACTCAGTTTACCTCATCTATACTATATTCTGAAATACCTTTTACATCGTAGAATATCAGTAGAACGAGTACATAAAAGTCGGTATACAAGGCCAAACAGAACGTTTACATCTCAGGAATAACGCAGAAACACCATTATACTCTGATATAACCCCTCTGTCAAAGACCAATATAATCTCTAAGATGCGTAACGCCATACGATTTTTTTGCACACAAATTTTTTGTACTGGCTTTTCAACTGGCTTTTCGCTCTCTTGCCCAAAAGCCAGCGAGAGAGCGCTCTAGAGCCAGCCGCTCTCTCGCTGGCTTTTGGGCAAGATTCTAACATTATTAAAAATACTTATTTTGTATTGCCTTTATATGATAATTATTCAAATGTAGAATATTTTTTAGTAATGACCAAATATATCTACGTATATAAAGATACATAATTTATTACATACATGACTTCAAATTGGAATAATTGTCATTAGGGTATTCAGCGACCGACGTGTGAACGATTTTTAGGGGCCTCAGAAATTTTGCGATTGAACTGAATGAATATTTTGATATTTATTGTCTTTTAAATATATGGATTTAAAAATATGTGGTATTTTTATATTATTTGTATTATAATAATATAAAAACATAATAACAAAACATAACATAAAATTATAATCATAATATAAATTAAATTTATATATGTAAGTATTTGTATATTAACTACTTTAGTTATTTAGAAATTACCCATTTTTAGTATTTCTTATGAAAATGAAATTTGGTTTAATGATTTTGTGCCTTTTAATTTGATTTGCAAGTCGTGCGCTTTTGGGTGAAAAATAAATAATATTTAACTGAAAAAATTAAAAAAAAATGGCATCGAAAAAAACATTCTGAAAAATACAACAAAACGCTTTCAACAACTTGGAAAAAAGTTATAAATATGTATGTATGTACGTGATATTAAATATAAATAGGATTAAATATTTATTAGGTATACAAAAAAAATGGATAAACAAAATTAATATCTGCATATTAAGTAAAATGTTTCGTTTTATATTTTTAAATTAAATTTAAAAACATACCTTTTAACACAAAACATATAAAACTGCTTGATTTAATATGAAAATATTTAAATGCAGGTTGATAACATTAGATATGATGTTACTCGTATTTACTTTAAATATTTTAAGTCATTAAATCAAAGTTTAATATATATGTGAATTAAAAATTAAATTTAATATTTCCATTTTAAAGTTAATAAAAAACAGCCATGGATAAAAAATAAAGCGAAATATATTTAATTAAATATCCTTTAAATATATTCAATTTAAATATACTTCGCTTTGTTTTTGTTTAACAATCATAGTATATTTAAATATATTAAACTTTATTGAAATATTTTCAATAATATTCAATCATAGAAGTTCTTTTGACACACAATTAGTTTCTTAGTCCAGAAATGATTTCTGGACGAAAATCGTCTTCTCGAACAAATACGCACACATACGCACTTCTTTATTCGTGCAATTCTATTTTTAGATTTTTACGCTCTCAACTTTGTGAGAGCGGAGAGAGCGGAATTTTCGTCGCCACCAAAAAACGAGCTGCATATTGCAAAACCAATGTATGGGCGTTACGCATCTTAGAGATTATATTGGTCTTTGCCTCTGTGTCATTCGCTACCCATTTATTTTTAATATTTTTTTTTTTTTAGCATTGCATTTTATTTATTGGATCTTCTCTGAATTGAGACTAACAATAAGTATATAGAATCTTAAATTAAAAACTATCTGACAGTCAAGGTTTAGGGGCTCTAATAACTATTGCTGAGCTGGAAGGTCATTGCGTTGCAATCGGGTCCGGTTGGAAACCCTGCCTGGGCCCCTGGCGAGCTGGTTTGGATGAGAAGTTAGCTTGGTGTGGTAGGACGCTTTTTGTATGGATATTTCATCTTTTACGGGTCGAATGCCAAGATCTCTGTGGATGTTGTCGTTCCGAACATACCAAGGTGCCCCAGTGATAGTTCTGAGGATTTTTGATTGTGCTCGCTGAATAATGTCGATGTTGCTGCTCGCGTTTCCCCACAATTGGGAGCCGTAGGTCCAGACTGGCTAAAGCGTTGAATTGTAGAGCAGAACTTTGAAGTCCAGGCAGAGGGGGGACCGCGCGTTTATAAGCCAATGCAGACTGTTTGATTTTAGTTTCAGGTGAATTTTCTTAAGCCTAGTATCCAGATCGACAAACGATTACGCTAGCGTAAAAACTTTAATCTTTCGAGTGTGACCAAAATTTTGAGAGTTCATCAGATTCAAGCGTGCTACGGTCATGCTGGGTTTGTTGACAAGCAGTTAAAATTCAAATATCGTATTTGCGGGAAAGAGCCTTTAAAAGATATTATCAAATACCTTGGCAAGACAAGTCAACAATTTGGCAACAATACAATTTAAATTTAACAGTTGTTTTTTTTAATTTACTGATAATTATTTGCTAATTTAAAGTTAATAGCTGCACTTTTATTGTGTTTTTTCGTACATTCTGGACCTAAAAAACATTTTGCTCTGACAAGAGGCACCCCAGATAGTATTAATGTTATTTTGTCCTCACATGTAAACACCTGCAATCGACTTTTGTGAGTTTTTTGAGTTTTCCCCTCCATTTCTTATAATGTTCAGTGAGAAGCGCACGCCAAAAGATTAAATTTTTTAATCTTTTCGCTAGGGTTCACCCAAAGTTCATTTTAGCAGACTGGCAACGCTATGGTATTTTCTAGTATTTTTTTCGTCGATCAGGGTCCGACGTGAAAAAAAGGCCCGACGAAAAGTGAACGCCAGCTGTTTGCCTCTCGCTCTCTCTCATGACTGGCGTACGGTTTTCGTCGGGCCTTTTTTTCACGTCGGTCCCCTGATCGACGAAAAAAATACCAGAAAATTCCATAGCGTTGCCAGTCTGCGGAAATTAACTTTGGGTGAACCCTAGCGAAAAGATTAAAAAATTTAATCTTTTGGCGTGCGCTTCTCACTGAACATTATAAGAAATGGAGGTCAGTCCAGAATGTACAAAAAAACACAATAAAAGTGCAGCTATGAACTTTATATTAGCAAATAATTATCAGTAAATTAAAAAAAAACAACTGTTAAAATTTAAATTGTATTGTTTTTTAATATCTTTGTACAGCGGCAGACTTGTCTTGCCAAGGTATTTGGTAATATCATTTAAAGGCTCTTTCCCGCAAATACGATATTTGAATTTTAACTGCTTGTCAACAAACCCAGCTGATTGACAGTACGACCGTAGCACGCTTAAATCTGATGAACTCTCGAAACTTTGGTCACACTGGAAAGATTAAAGTTTTTACGCTAGCGTAATCGTTTGTCGATCTGGATACTAGGCTTTAAGAGTAAACGTTATGTGTTTACACTTTTGCGCATTTATTTTTATACGCCAGTCTGATAACCACCTCTCCACTACCACGAGATGATCAGCTAGTAGTGCTGTTGCCTGAATTGGGCATTTGGACCGTTCGTTCGTGGGAATATCTGCGGTGTAGAGGAGAAATAGAGTTGGACCAAGGGCGCTACCTTGGGGAACTCCAGCCTCTATAACGTCGTCGTTTGATGTTATAGTGTGGCATCTTACGGCGAAGGCTCTGTTGTAAAGGTACGATTCAAGTATCCTGTGAACAGTAAGCCGGAGAGTGCAGACGTGTTTTGCGCGAGCTCCGGAAAAAAAAAAAAAAACCGCTCAAAAGTGAAAAACAATAACTAAAATACTGGAGTGGTGTAACAAAGGCAATCTAATTGCTAAAAACAGTAAATAATAATTAGTGCTATGATAAAACTAGTGCAAAGTTATTATAAAAACTAAGAAGTGCCACGAGTGATAGCTCAATGAGCGGCGATTCAAAAAATGAGCGTAGAAGCTCCGTAGACCAGAGAAACAGTTATATCTCTTATTTCTCAACCCGTGATACAGAAGTAGAAAGAACTTCTTCAAAGAGCAACTCAGCGCTACTGAACATTGACAGTGCGAGAGCACGGTCTTGTTCTCCCGCCCTACTCACACCAACTCCCACTTCATGGAGCTTGCAGTGTAGAACCCCACCCCCAGCTTCGACTCACAGCTCACCAGCCACGAGCACTGCGACCTCGTTAATTTCTGCAACCGCAGCCACTGCAACAACAACATCAACGGTCGCCGTTAACAACAACGCGATTTCGAATGCGTTTGCAACTACTGCAGCGCCGAATAAAACTACAAAGCCAATTGTAAGTACGAGTGCCAATATCGGCAATATCAAACAACAACAAGTGGGTCCGGCTATACAGACTGGCATGGATCGTTACATCCAAATCAAACGGAAGCTAAGCCCGCAAAATAAAATGGCTGGAAATAAACCAAAACAAAATTGCCCAAATAAAGGCAGCGAACAACCAGGGGCATCTAGTAACAACAGATTCGCCCTATTGTCGGAAATTGATAATAATCAATCCGAATCTGGACAGGCTGTTCAAAAGAAACCAAAGCCCCCACCAATTTACATAAGGGAACAGAATTCAAATGCCCTAGTAAAGAGAATTGTTGTGCTGGTCGGGAATGACAACTTTTATGTTACTCCTCTTGTTAAAGGGAATATTCACGAAACAAAGCTTCAAGCTAAAACTGAAGATCAATTCAGAGCTGTAACTAATTACCTAGACGAGGCTAGGAAACCCTACTACACGTACCAGCTCAAGAGTAGGGCATAGAGCCCGACGTATCCACCAATGAGAAAAAAGAGGCACTGAAAGAAAAAGGATTCTTCCCTAAAAATATTATTAATATTATCAACAAAAATAAAAAGCCGCAACCACTCTTTAAGGTCGAACTGGAGCCAGAAAGCAGAGCCTTGAAGAAAAATTAAGTGCACCCGATCTACAAACTGCAATTCCTGTTGCATAGAAGGATTACTGTTGAAGAACCGCACAAGCGGAATGGCCCGCTGCAATGCACAAACTGCCAAGAGTATAGACACACCAGAAACAACTGCGGGCTTCGTTCAGTCTGCGTAGCTTGTGGTGGCTTCCACAAATCCGAACCTTGCCCTGCATGCAAAGAAGACCCAAAGACAAAGAAATGCGCTAACTGTGGAGATAACCATACCGCAAACTACAGAGGCTGCCCGGACTATAAAGAGCTGAAGAGTCAGTTTCAACAAGCAAAACAAGCACGCTCCCAGAATGCACGAAATGCGTACGTGCAATCCCAAACCACACCTAATGTTTTCTTTGCGAAAGCAGCCAGATCTTCATTTGGGCCCCTCAACACAAATGGTGGAGTTTCATACGCCAGTGCCCTAAAATCAGGACTTGCCAATCAGACGGGACTCCCACAAGCTCAATGCTCTGAGCAAAATACAATTACACCTCAGCAAGCAATAGGACAAATACCAAACAGCATGGAAACCATGATGCTGACTTTACAACAGGGTATGATGGAATTTATGTCCTTCATGAAAACAACAATGACAAACCTTATGCAAAATCAAAACATTTTAATAAATTTGCTCACATCCCAACAATCTTAATAATCGATGTCTTGTCTTCGAATATCCATGTGGAATGCCAATGGCGTTTCACGGCACAAACTTGAAATAACTCAATTCCTAAATGAAAACCAAATAGATGTAATGCTGCTGGCAGAAACGCATCTCACAAGTAAATACAACTTCCAAATAAGAGGTTATACTTCATACTGCACAGATCACCGAGCCTTACCTCACGGAGGAACTGGAATCCTAATCAGGGAACGCATTAAGCACCACTTTCACCAGAGGTTTGCTGTGTATAGGACAAACAGCGTAGGGCCCAGTGCGCTACCTTGTGGGACTCCGGCTTCAATGTTATACTCGTTGGATGTCGTTGTATTGCATCTAACCTCAAAGACTCTGTGGTAGAGGTACGACTTAAGTAACTTATGAGTCTTTTCTGGCAGTAATGTTATGATTTTATGCATAAGGCCATCAAGCCAGACTCGGTCGAAAGCCTGTGCAACGTCAAGGAATACCGCACTGCAGTATTCCCGAAGCTCAAATGCACTCCGTATTTCTGTTGTTAATCTGTTGACTTGCTCTATTGTTCCATGGCTTTCTCGAAAGCCAAATTGGTTTGCTGGAATAACGCTGTGCTCTTTCAGATATGGGGTTATGCGCGTCAAAAGGCATTTTTTTTTGTTTCCCGGCAGGATCGTTCTGATTTTATGCATTAGGCCATCAAGCCAGACTCGGTCGAAAGCCTGTGCAACGTCAAGGAATACCGCACTGCAGTATTCCCGAAGCTCAAATGCACTCGGTATTTCTGTTGTTAATCTGTTGACTTGCTCTATTGTTCATGGCTTTCTCGAAAGCCAAATTGGTTTGCTGGAATAACGTTGTGCTCTTTCAGATATGGGGTTATGGGCGTCAAAAGGCATTTTTCGAGCAGTTTTGACAGACACGAGAGTAAACTTATCGGTATTGTGCTATCTTTTTCTGGCTTTGGAGTCATTATGATTACCGATTTTTTCCATTTTTTTGGGAAATAGCCAAGTCGTGCAATCCCGTTAAAGAGTTTAGAAATAACCTCAACTGCACAGTTTGGAAGTTCGATTTACATTTTGGGAGTTATTTGATCACCACCTGGGGCCTTTTTTGGTTTCAATTGCTCGCTGATTACTTTTGCAACTTCATTTGGTTGAAACAGAATTGGCTCCGGCTCAGATTCAATTCGAATTGACGGCGACGAATGAATTAGTTGCAGGGTTTGGCTGAAAAACATTTCGAAGGTGTAAAGCAAATGTACAAGCTCTGTCTTAGTCGCTTCTGGCCCAGCTGCCTGTTCGTGTACTAAAAAATATTTGTTTTTATGTTAATATACATATGTGCGTCCAATGTGATTGTTTAGTTTAGATACTAATGAGAAGTGTTGTAAAAGGAAACAATGCGTCATTCATCGCACTTACTATTTTTACCCGGTTCTTTTGGCATTCAATTCGCTCTCTCTATGTGTGAGTTCGATGAGTTGAGTAGAGCGGCGGCGCACACATTCACTCACATTCATTGCAATTCGCAGCCGAATTCATTCAACTCATTGGCAGATGAATGTCTCATAAGCCGTTTTGAATGCGGCCGTGCAGCCTTTTAGTCAGTATGTAGGGCTGCCTGGAGAAACGTACATAGTCCAGTTTGCTGCATGTTTTAATAAGTGCATTATAAAGTTGCCTTCCTTTGGAAGTCACAAGGCGGGATCGCCAGTGCGTGTGCTTGGCGTTGTAATCTCCTGCTGCTATGAATCGCTCTGCAAGTTAATTGTTGAAGTCCATTAATTGGTCTTCGGAGACTGTAAAGCGGGGTGGGCAGTTGCAAAGTAATCATCATTGATTCCATGTTACTTTCTGGCTGTTCCATGGCCTGCTGGATGCTATCAAATTTCGGCTCTATGTGAGCTGTGCCTGATCTTAAAGCACTGGCGTAAGACATTCCGTTGGTGGTAATTGAAGGGCCAAATGATGATCTGGCTGCTTTTGCGAAGAAAACTTCCGGTGTCGTTTGTGATCTCATGTAAGTGTTTTGTGTGTTCAGGGAGCGTGCCGTTGTCGCTCTTTGCATCCGACTTTTCATCACCTTGTAGGCTGGACAGCCTCTGTAGTTAGCTGTGTGGTTTCCTTGGCAGTTTACACACTTTTTAGTGAGAGAGTCTTCCTTGTTGGCAGGGCAGGATCCGGAGCCGTGGAAGTTTCCACAAGCTACACATACTGACCTGAGGGTGCAGTAAGCCCTGGCATGACCGTACTCCTGGCAATTTGTGCATTGCACTGGCCCGGTCCGTTGGTGCGGCTCTTCCACTGTGATCCTACGGTGCAGAAGGTACTGCAACTTGTAAATCGGGTGCACTGTGTTTTTTTTTTCAATGTTTTGCTGTCTGGCTCCAGCTCGACCTTGAAGAGTGGCTTCTTGTTTTTGTTCATACTGTTTATGACATTTTTTGCGCAAAAATCGTTTTCTTTTAAGGCCTCTGTAATTTCGGAGGGGGTCACATCGGGTTCTATTCCCTTGAGCACAACTTGCAAACCTTTGCAACTTTTCAGCTGGTACGTGTAGTAATTCTTTTTGGCATCGTTTAAGTACTTCGACACTGCTCGGAAATCGTCTTCGGTTTTGGTTTGGAGTTTAGTTTCGCTTATATTCCCTTTCATAAGCGGAATAACATGAAAGTTATCTTTTCCGACAAGCTCAACTATTTTGCTGACTAGGGCATTCGAGATCTTCTCCCGAATAAAAATAGGTGGGGGCTTTAGTTTCCTTGGAGCTAATTGTCCAGAGTTGAACATATATTTTCATCTGTAGCGATCCATGCCTGTTTGCATGGCCGAACCCGCTTGCAGAATTGTCATTTTTCTACCGTAGCTTTGTTTTTGACGTTTGCACCGATTTTTGCACTTGGTTGTGTTGTTGCTTTATTGCATTGTTATCGACAGAGACCGTTGTAGTAGTCGTAGTAGTTGCTGTTGTTTTTGCGCTAGGCGGCAGAAGCTCTGTTGGAGTCTTGCATTGCTCACTCCATGGCGCTTGAGCGGTAAAATAAGCATTGTTACGGGCCAAAGAGAGACGGCGTTTGTCTTGCTCTCTCTGAATTTTTTCACGGAATCCGTCTTGTTGTTTTTGTCGTTGAGTGCGCTGATCCACGTTCTTACTCATTTGTTTATCGTTAGTGCGTTAAGATTAATTATTTAATTATTTAAAACTTTAGTTTACGATATGCGATTTGCATCGCGAAACGCAAAACCTCGCGTTTATTAATTTTTCGAACGCTTTCAACTGATTGACTAATTGTTTTTCCGGAGCGTTAATAAAACACGTATGCACGCAGCCGAAAGAATAAGAATAAGTTACCCATTTATAACCATATGTAACCAGTAGTAACCCACAGGGCCGTCAAGAGCCACACCGGGCCCCGGGACACGGGCCCTTTTCCGATTCTTATTTGAATTAAAAAGTTGTATGGATAACGATTAAAATAGCATTGGGAATGTTACTAATAAAATCTTCTGGGTGTTTTTGTTCCAATATTTATAGTACGTTTATTCACATATCAAAGCGGTACACTTTGGTTAAACTGCGGGTGAAGATCATCTGACTAGACTTGTAGAACTAGTTAAATAAGCCTAACGGGCTTTCTGGTCGGCAAACATCGAAATAATTGCTTTTAAATCGAGATTACGGGTAAGTCCTGATTCCAGTGCTAGTGTGCCAAGGTTTGTCAAAGGTTTTTGACTCATGGTAGTCCGCAAAAAATTTTTTCCGAGCTAAGAGACTGGACGAACGTGCAGCTTCAGCTACGCTAACAGGAATAGTACAGAATATTCTGAGTGAAATACAGATTAAGTACTCCTTGCTTGAATTGAATCTCTGGGCTTTTTATAGGTTTATCTGGAGTCGATTCTTGAAATTGGCGCTTTCTTATTTTACTTCTCTTCTCTTGAAATGTGTCTGACATACATCCATTCCCAGCAACAGTTTGGCATCCCCTCAATTCTTTAAGTTCACCAATTGCTCACTTTGAATGTTTGCAGTCTTTACATCCAATGTTGCATTCCTTGCCTGGAGAACAAGCTTTCGATGGTTTATAGCTGTCAGGACTTTGAACCAAATGGAAGCTAAAACAGTACACTCAAAAGATTTCATGTATGTAAGGAGACCTTGCAGGTCAGTCCTTGTTTCAGGAGTAAGATTAAAAGAGCCGATATCGTCAATGGCCTTCATCAATTTAGGCATGTGAGCAGCAAATGGCTTTACACAATCTACTCGAGCAGACCAACGAGTGGTGGACATGCTGTGCAGAGAGCATCCAGTATTGTTTTTTTTAATCGACCACCTTTTGCAGACTAGAGCTGAATATGTTGCACAGTTTTAGAATTCTTCCAAAGAAAGTAACAACTTCTAGAGAGCATTCAGAGGCTTCAACGCCACTTAAATTCAGACTGTGCAAACGTTGCAAGTGCATTATCTCTGAGGAGTTGACTCTGAACTCCCTTGTAATGACCACTCATGTTGCTAGCGTTGTCATATCCTTGTCCACGACAATCGGTCAGTGGAATGTTGTGCTTTTTGAGTGTTGCACGAATAAGGTCAGCAATGCCTTCTCCTGTTTCCAAAAATCTTTCTTGAACGTCATACTGCTCAGATTTTGCATTTAATAAAACGTAACGCAAAATAAAAACCGTCTGCTCGACATGTATAATTTTGTTAAAACTAAGCGTAAATCAGCCTGTTACCCTGCATCGCTATCGTTCGAAAACTCTACGGCAAACTCTGATCAGGCAATTGCCGATCTATTTGCCCAGTTTTTCCAGACAACTTATTCTGTTTCATCCCGTCCAAATCCGTCTTATTCAAATGCCATACCCAAGTCGAACTTGATTTTTTGTCCGAGGTTAAGCGAAAGCTCCCTTCTTTTGGATCTCCATAAAGTTAAGCCAGTCTATTCACCGGGTCGGGACGGAGTTCCTGGCTGCGTGCTTAAATACTGTGCTGAAACTCTGTGTAGACCTCTGTACAAATTGTTTACCTTGTCTTTAAAAACATCTCATTTCCCACTTATTTGGAAGGAGTCATTTGTCATTCCCCTTCATAAGAAAGGAAATAAATGCAATACAAGTAATTACAGAGGCATATCCAAATTATCCGCCATCCCAAAGCTTTTCGAAAACACTATTACACCCCATTTGCAACATCTTTGTAGATCGATTATATCTCCATGTCAACATGGATTTATAAGGCGAAGATCTACGACGACAAACCTCTTGGAGCTAACGTCTTTTGTAATAAATGGCTTTAGAAAGAACATGCAGACTGACGTAGTTTACACTGATTTTAGTAAAGCGTTTGATTCAGTAATTCACTCGCTTCTTGTATTAAAGCTAGACTTATTAGGGTTTCCATGTGATCTTCTAACATGGATCTCAAGTTATCTGAGTGGTAGGACTCAAAGAGTCCTCTTTAAAAACTGGATCTCCGATTTGATCCGAGTTACTTCAGGCGTCCCACAAGGAAGCCACCTTGGCCCACTTCTTTTTACTTTATTTATAAACGATCTCCCTCTAGTCTTGACAAAGTCGCGTGTTCTTATGTACGCAGATGACGTTAAGTTATGCCTGCAATTTAACGAAATTTCTAGCAGTTCAGACTTACAATCTGACCTAAATGCTTTTCAAACATGGTGTTGTGAAAATCTTTTAGATTTAAATAGCGCTAAGTGCAAAGTAATGACATTCTTTCGGGTGAACCCACAATATGCAACGTATACGCTGGGTGGTTGCACGTTGTCTAGAATTACGCACGTTGATGACCTTGGCGTCCTCCTTGACCCAAAACTTAAGTTTTGTGACCATATTACCTCTATGGTGAATAAAGCCAGGGGAGTTCTTGGATTTATTAAAAGGTGGTCAAAGGAATTCGATGATCCCTATGTTACAAAGACTCTGTTCATTTCACTAGTCTGTCCAATCCTGGAGTACTGTTCAGGAGTTTGGAGTCCTCAGTATGGTGTACATATAGACCGGATAGAGTCTGTGCAAAAGAACTTTTTATTATTTGCTCTACGGGGCCTTAACTGGAATGCAAGCCTTATTTTACCATCCTACTCTAGTAGACTTCTCCTAATTAATCTACCATCCGTAGAACGATGCTTGGCACAACTTTTATCTATAAACTTATTCACGGGGATGTGAAGAGTCCCGAGTTACTGGGTCGCATAAGCTTCTCCGTGCCTAATAGAATTACCAGGAACTATGTTCCTCTTACATTAAATATTTGTAGATCTAACTTTGATATGCATGAACCGTTTAGAGTACTGTGTAACGACTATAATAGACTATACCATATTATTTCTACTACCGACTCTTTGCCAAGCCTAAAAGCATCAATTTTATCTTACTTAGCATAAAATTAGTATTAGTATTATTCTCGTACGTATTTCTAATCTTAGTCTGTCCGCTTCTACATTGCGCTTTTTAACTTCTTGCGATCTCGTTTTTACGCCTATTAGGCTCCGCGCGTAACAAGCACTGCTTGGTGTCGTAAGGGCCACTTGTTTGCGCTGATCATAGTGCATCAACGTCCGAATAAAAAAAATGTGCTGAATCCGGGGTTGCATCAACAATTATCGAATAATACTTGATTTGCGCAGCAGTCGATGAATTAATTTTGCGTCTCTGGGGACAAATAATGAACTGGGAGTCTTGTCTTATTTTCTTGAGATTCCTTCACTTTTTAGATGTGTTTATAAATAATAGGATAATGGCTTAATAATTCTAGAATAGAAAATTACCATTTTTTTTTATCACCAACTAAACTGCTACTTCCTTTAAAGGATAGTTCTCTCTCTCCAAGAAATATAATGACGTCCAGAATTCTTCGAAGTATCTCTCTCCAACGAGCTGCTTCGCTTTTGATATTCTCTTGAAGTAGAGAATCCACCGAAGATCCCATTCGAAATCTCGTCTCGCATTAACGCCATTCAATATAACAAGCCCTATGGGGATGACTGTTTTCGTGTTCAGGGATCCGACCGTACAATTTCTTCCAATTCTTCTCACCAGAAAATCCTGAAGATTTTGTCTGAGCTGATCTTGAATTTTCTGCGATTTTACTGAACAGACGGCATGGAAAGCAGAATAGTGCCTGCCTGGATTGACTCCAAACAAGCCAATCTCGTTTTATTGTTTCTCCATTGGTCAGAGAAGTATGGAGAACTGCTTCAGGGAACATGTGGCCACTAGCATCATTAGGAAAATGTAAGAGATGTGATTGCGGCCCCTGACGAACTGCATTTTTCACTTGGTCAGATGTCATATACAGTGAATCTACATAACCGATGTCAAATAGGGGCTTCCTATTCGATGCATTCGCCTCTGATTCATTACTTCGTCGATGTTCATCACGTTCTTCAGCTTTGATGTCCGTTACAATTGGTGTATCTCCGATTTCCACATGTGCTCTTGTTGTTGTCTCACCAGATTCCATAGTGTCTTCAACATCTCCAAGACATATTGGCAAGTCACTATCTTCAGCAGTCTTTTCGACCCTCAATCGAAATTGATCCAACGTTCGCTGGCCTTTCTTTTCATTTGACTTTTCGCTTTTGTGCTCCCGACGTATCTTGGTCGATTCGTATCGGACTCTTATTATAATAATTGACTAGACCGAAAATTTTAAATCCCGCCCCGGAACTGTGAATAAATATTATACATATTTGAGCGATTCCATCAATTATGTATATGAAATTGAGCCTCAAACTTTTTTTTGCTATTTTGAACTGTCCATAAGCAAAACTTAAAACTTGTGAATATTCATAATTATTCTTACCTTCAGATGTCATGGAGCAAGTAAAAAAGTATATTGATCTTTATAATAATTAATGAATAACTTTTGGTCGTAGAAAAGCAAATCTGCACAAATCGGAGCACGGAAAGGTATTTTTTTTTATTCGATAATCAACCATAGAGTAAAAATAGTGGCATCATTTACTCTCGAGTGACATTTCCAAAGATGCCACGTAGGGGAAAAACGGAGAGAAAGAGAGTTTATTTGTTCGATCGAACTGCGTTCGAGTCTTTCTTATTGCTGCACTGGTCGCTCTTATTCCTAAGGATTGGTGCAAAAACTCCCCATACTATTGCTAGTGCTTCACACAGTGAGAAACCGAAGTTAGCTTCTAACATGGCTCTCAGCAGAGCTTTGGCAGAGGTGAGGGCAGAGAAAAAATAATTAGATAATAATTAGATAAATTAGATAGATAATAGCTATCTAAGAATATAAAATAATTTTTTTTAATAGAGACCATTCTCAATTTTTTTTAATATTTAAATTTTCGAAAAAAATTTCTCGCTGTCGGTCCCATGACCATTGGCCCCGGGAAAATGATCCGCCAGTCCCCCCTCTCATCGGGCCTGGTAACACAGCTGTACCCGATTCAACATAAACATTGATCGCCTCTTCCCAACAAATCCTAATGATTTTTTTTCATGCAGACAACAAGGTCAAAGTAAATGAAAACTCAAAATCACTAAGTTCAACTACTAACAAACTAGCATAATAAATAATAACCTTTCTAAGAAACGGAATTTTTCAGCTCAATTCTGCTTCATTCTTGGGCAAATCAGGTGTGGTCATAGCCGGTCAAAAGTTAATCAAGATGTGTTATTACAGAAGACGACCGTGTCTGTCACGGCCAAGAACCCATACGTCTGCCGTGTGTCGTCTGCGGAGACGCCGTCGACCCAGTGGTGTTGCAAGATGTCTTGCCAGACAGTTTGCATGTGTGAGCAAACGTTCCCGGTATCGACTCGAGGATTTACAAATCGTCTCCGTTACCGTCGGCACTCCCGTGTCCTGGAACATAACTCGGTTTTCTACATAATGGTGCCACTTTACCCCTAGCATCCTCCTGAGAGCCTTTGTAATGCACGTTTGCACCCTTTTTAGTGACGAATCACAGGCCGTGCCCCAGCAAGTGATTCCCCAATTTAAAGTTGGAAGGACAATGGCCTTAAAAAGCCGCACCTTGGCTTCAAGGGATAGGCCGCTACCTGGACGAAGGAGACAGTCCATTTTGTCAAGTTTTGTTATTGCTGATCCACAAACTCGATCAATTTGTCCCTTCCAACAAAGGCCGAGGTACGTCACCTTATCTTCGTGCTTTAGCCTATTCCCATCAATGTAAAGGCTACGCGAACGGCCAGGGCGGAGAGCAAAAGTGGCATGCTGCGTTTTATCAACATTAAGCGCAATGTTCCATCGAGTGGCCCAGCACTCAAATTCGTCTAAGAATGTCTGGCCACGTCGGGACGCAGACGTAGTGGTGCTACCAGCTGCAGGAAATGCAGAGGCATCTGCATATGTGTCCAGGAGTGTACCACGAGCAACTGGGTTTAGAAGATCCGAAATGTAAATTGTATATAGGACCGGACCAAGGACGCTTCCCTGCGGGACACCAGCACGAATTGGGCGAAGTCCAGAACGGTGTCCACGAATGTCTACAGCAAACTCCCTATTATCTAAGAACGAAACAATGAGATTCCACAGCCTTTCAGGCAAAAGCGGCATTAGCTTGTAGAACAGTCCTTCGTGTTTAACCCTGTCAAAGGCCTGTCGAACGTCGAGAAAAGACGGTGAGTGAACGAAAATGCAGACAATAACAACACCTGTTGGAAAAGTAAAAGTATCACCCCGCTCTTCATTTTCAATTTCAATATTGTACAAAAAATCATAGTCGTTTTTCAATTTCAATGTTGTACAAAACATTATAGTCGTTTTCTTCTTCATAATCATCAACATCTAAAGACTCGTCTCCAGGTTAATATTCGCATAATAACAATTGAATGACTTCTTGTGGAAGAGAGAGCCTCTTATGTTTTCGGACTCGCTTCTTCAAATTCATTGATGAAATGATGGGGTCCGAAGTATCCATGGCTCTCTGGAAAACATCTGTAAAGTTGGAGATTCGTCTGTGCTATCTCGCATGGTGGAGTCTGTCGGATTTATTTATGTCGGCGAATGGTATATTTCAGTGTTGCAACCTTAAATGATTTTGTCTTGTCCCTTTTGAGAGGAACCGTTATAGAAATTCATTCTCAAAATATGTACCATAAGAATGCAATGGCAACTGGGAAGGATTTCGTGAGAAACTATCACAATCCACAACGAAGCGTCCGTAATCTTCTCGACGAAAACCATCTTTCGCAAACGCAAGAGAACAGAAAACGACTCATCCCCATTGTGAAAACGGTCATTTTTTGCGGAAAGCAGAACATTCCACTTCGTGGGCATAGAGATGACGGAGATATTCGAAAAAATAAAACGCCCGTGCAAAACGAAGGGAATTTCAGGGCTTTGCTGAGATTCAGAATCGATTCGGGTGACACAACTCTGGAGCATCACCTTGGGAGCACATCTTCAAGAGCGACCTATACCAGTAAAACGATTCAGAACCAACTAATTGAATGCTGCAGGGCAGAGATACTGGACAAAATTTTGCAACGAGTGGCTCGTGCTGAATGTTACACGATTGTTTTCGATGAATCTCCAGATTTGTCTGGAAAAGCTCAGGTAATACTTTAATCTTGCCAATTATTACGTAGAAGTAGAATTTCCGTAAAAATATAATAATTGATGCCTATTGTCTATTGATAGTAGTTGTTCCCAAGAAAATAAACAGAAAAACTCGATGTTGACGAAGCGAAACCGAGAACATGTGGTCGACAAATGAAACGCGAAAATTACGACGTGAAAACTTGCGAAGATTACTAAAGGGTCTCTGTCTACATACCTCTGCTGGATACCATCAAAGAAGATTTGGAAGCTCGTTTTTCAGGAGAAGTTTTGGATGGTTACCAATTGAGTGTGTTGCTCCCAGAAAAAGCAAGTCTTTTAAAAGAAAACGAAATCGATGATCTAATCGGATGCTTGATAGAAAGATTCGGGAATATTGTGGATGATGACAAAAGCGTACAAAAATTGAAATTCAAAGGTGAATTGAGCTACTGGCAATGTCACTGGCAGCAGCAACAAAAAATTGAAGGCAGCGAAATTCCAACTTCTGCACTGGAAACATTAAGAAAATGTGATGTCGACATATTCCCAACAATCCACACCTATCTCCGAGTATTCTGTACACTTCCCGTAACAAACGCGAGCTCTGAACGTTCTTTCTCTTATCTTCGCCGCATCAAAACATGGCTTAGGACGACCATGCTTCAAGAAAGACTAGTTGGATTAGCGTTGCTTCATACGCATCATGACATCGAAATCACCGCCGAAGAAGTCATCGAAAGATTCGCAAAACTTGGCAGCCATCGTTTTGCGTTATGAAACACGCAATGTAAAAGCATTGTTCTGTTTGAATTTCTAATAATATGAACCCCTCTGTAATATGGTTAACTTTTCGAATATAACCCGAATATAATATATTTCTCCCGTTATAATAAGTTTGAACCCCAAATCGAAGTATAAATTCAATTTTCCACCCCAAGAATCGTCTCTGGATCCGCCACTGTTATATGTGTACATACTACATCTCCCTCCTTTTAAAAAATAACGTAATAAAATGAAGTTATTTTAAAGTTTAAAAAGTTTGAATATTTGGAAAAATTTAAAAATGTTTTAATTCTTTATTATTATATACTTTTTTTTGTTCTTATATATTTTATGTGTATGGTATAAATATTGTGTAAAAATTAAAAAAATTAGAAAAAAATTAAAAGATTAGAAAAATGTATGCGATAATTTGTTAATTAAAGAATTTTGTTTTTAATAATTTTTTTTTTTTTTTTTTTTTTTTATTTTTATCCATTCATATATTTATTATATAAGTTATAGTAAAGGAAATAAATTGTAAAATTTTTTTTTTTGATTTATTATTATTTTTTCTTTTTATGTAAGTATGGCCATACTACAAATATCTATTCTACAAAAATTTTTAATCTATTCTTATGAACAGTTTGTTTTTTATTTCTGCTGCTAGTAATCGTAATATTTTCTTTTTCCCCTATATCCGTAATTGTGTACGAACCTGTATATTTGGAATCTAACTTATGCTCTGTTTCGTTTTTTAATAAAACTTTATCTCCTATTGCTATGTCTATGTCGTTAGCCGTATGGTCATAAAATTCTTTATTCCTCTTTTTATTTTCCTCTAACATAATTCTTGCTCTTTTATGTGCTATTTCTTATCTGTATTTACTTTCTTTAGCGTAATTTTTTATATTATAGATTACTTCTATATTATTTATGCTATTAAAATGTTTTGGCAAATTTTTAGATTTCCCAAAGACTAATTCATATGGACAATAATTGTGTGCCATAGAAGGGGTCCTGTTGAAACAGTATACAAAATATTGAATCCAAACGTCCCAGTCAGCTTTATCATCGAGTCATACCCTTCCAGAAGTAATGTCTTTTTACCTTGGCCAAGGTTTTGGTAATGTCTGTGTGACCTCCCTGTACTGGATCGTTGTGGAATGTAGACAGTATAGCTTCTATTTCTTTTTCATTTTCTATTAGAGTCACCGCTACTCTCAATGATTTTAATGTTTTGTTGCCCATTTTCTTGAAATTATCAATTGAAACTTGTTCAAAGATATTTTCCCCCGGTGCCATTTTTAGTTGGCTGATTTTATATATACCGGCTTGCATTTCAAGCCTTTGGAAGAAGAGACCTAAGTCAAGAATTCCATTGGTAAATAATTCGCCAACATTATATCTTGCAGTAATTTTTTTTCCACGTTTGAAAAAACAGGTCATATTTTTTACTTGCAAGGTCACTACTTTGCGTACTTCGTCATTATTAATGACTTCGAATACGTTGGGCTTTGAAGCTTTTTCTATAGATTGCCTAGGCAATTCTATTTATTTTTCTCCTGCGCAGGATTTCTGCCTACTTTGATATCTTGTAGTGACTTTTTTTGTATTTCTGGTAATGTTTTTTAATTCTTCGATGGTTATTCTTGATAACGCATCTGCTACGTAATTATCTTTACCCTTTAGATACTCTACTGTGAAGTTATATTCTTCTAATTCAAGTCTCATGCGTGTCAGATTTGAATTAGGATTTGTCATTGAAAACAAGTACGTGAGTGGTCTGTGATCTGTTTTGACAGTAAAGTGTCTGCCATAAATATATGGTCTGAAGTATGTTATTGCCCAATGAATTGCTGCCAGTCCTTGTTCTGTTGTGCTTTTGTTACTTTCACCCTTTGTAAATGCTCTTGGTGGGTATGCTACTGGGAGTTGGATCCATTTTTGTTTTGAGTTAAAACTGCTCCACACGCTAGCTTACTTGCATCTGTAATTATGCAAAATTCTTTGCTGAAATCTGGATATTGTAGCAAAGTAGGGCTTATTAGTGCCGATTTTAGATGTTCGAAGGCAGTTTGGCAGTCGGCTGTCCATTCGAATCTTACATTCTTTTTACATAATCTTGTTATGTGACGAGAGTAGTCGGCGAAATTTTGTATAAAGCGTCTGTAATAATTGCAGAATGGAACGAATCTTCTAGCGCTGTCCGCATCATGTGGGACTGGGTAATTTTTAATGACGTCGTATTTTTTGTCGTCGGGCAAGATTTCTTTATCTGTGCATTTGTGTCCTAGGAAAGTGACTTCATGCATGAAAAATGAGCATTTTTCAGGATGTAACTTAAGGTTGTATTTCCTACATTTCTCAAAAACATCAGTTAATTTTTAAGCATATGTTTTTCGGAACAACCAATGACTATTAGATCATCCATGTGAAGGAATGCTTGAGAAGGTTCTAGTCCAGAGTGTGACGGCTTGTCGTTGTCGGGTGGCTCAGGGATGGCCAGAGTTCGTCACAAGAATTTGTTTGTGTCAGGCGTGGTTGCTGAAAGAGAGTTCCGACCCAGCCCAGAGTAGAAGTCGTGGGGAATTACTTAGTAATTGATTATTTCAGTAAGAATCTTGACATTTGATTAATAACTAACGAGTTCTCCGGATTGGCGGGGTGCCGCCCTTGCTGCCTTCGCTTCCTTCGTACGCTTCGAATACCTGGTATCGGGAGCTGTCCAGCTGCTCGAGAGGAACAGCACGGGATCTCAGCTGCGGGAGAATAGTCCCCGGGATGGGTTGGCACGTAGCGAGCCTGAAATGAGAATGGGGTGCTTGGGGACCCTGAAGTCAGCCACGAGCGAGAGAGAGTTTTAGTGCTTGGGGACCCGAAAGTCAACCGCAAGAGAGAGAAAGTGTTGCTTGGGGACCCTGAAGTCAGCCACAAGAGAGCGAGAATGTGTTGCTTGGGGACCCTGAAGTCAGCCACAAGAGAGCGCGAATGTGTTGCTTGGGGACCCTAAAGTCAGCCACAAGAGAGAGAGAATGTGTTGCTTGGGGACCCTGAAGTCAGACGCAAGAGAGCGAGAGCGAGAGCGAGTTGCTTCGGGACCCTGAAGTCAGCCACAAGAGAGAGAGAATGTGTTGCTTGGGGACCCTGAAGTCAGCCGCAAGTGAGCGAGAGCGAGTTGCTTGGGGACCCTGAAGTCAGCCACAAGAGAGAGAGAGTTGCTTGGGGACCCTGAAGTCAGCCACAAGAGAGAGAGAGTGCGGCCGGTGAACCGAGCCGTAAGGATCCTGAAATCAGACGTCTCCTAGTGTAACCTTCGGGTCGGCAAGCCGAGCCGGGTTTAAGAAGGGTAGTGGGAGAAGGAAGTATTACGGGAACTAGCTACAATGTATAAGCGGACTTGGATCGAATGATCTAGTCTACCAAAAGTGACTTTGCTGCTTACCACCACTGGGGAGTTACCTCTATACCCGAAGACGGTCTGCTAAGTGACCTTCTATGGCCCGTGGTCCACCATATATAGGGCTCGGCGAGATCTAGTGTGCCCGCCGCCTGTGTGGGATTTGCCGGTATAAGTGTGGCCATCTTTCTCGGTCTAGTGTGCCCCTACGCGCGCGATCGTTGGCGCGCGCGCGTTCTTGGTTTGAATTTGAATTAAACTCTCCTTTCATTTAATCTTTCCAATCTTTCTTTTATTTACAACTTGGTTTTGTGCGCGCAGCGTCACACTCCCGCCTCGTTATATTTTTTAGTGGTATAGTATCGTGACGTAATTTCCTCTGTTCGATACCACCCGCCAGGTTGCTTCTCCGTCCTTAATAAGCCATCGCTGCTGTCTTCCACTTCTTTTTTCCGCCAGCTTCTCCCGTATCCTGGCTCTTGCCGTCGGTGACACTACCGCTCTTTCTGGTATTGTCCAGTTTTCGTCGCCGCGCTCCTCCTCGTGGAGCTCCAGTATGTCCCGGTCCGGTGTTTCGGCTGACCGGTTGTCCTGAATGATTCTTGTCCTGAATGGTTTGGCCGAACCCTTCGTTGTCCCGCCCGGACTGGGTGTCACTTTTTGTGTGCGGCCTGGCCTGTTTGTTTGTCGGTGCCTGGGTCTTCATGTTGCCCTTCATCTTCGCCGGTGCCGTCTGCTTTCGCGCGGTTCCCGCCATCGGTATCGGCTCCACCAACTTGGCCTTCGTCTGCGCTGCTGCTTTCTTTGAATGTTTTTCGCGGAATCTCCGCGCTGCCTCCGTGAACTTGTTCATGTTTCGGTGTTCGTTCTGTATTGTATTTGTTCCTACGTATGGCTTAGTGTCTCCAATGTATACCCTCTTTGTTTTCCGTGTGTTCCGGTCTTTTACTGCCACTTTCGTCTGCATCTTTGCTTTTCTCTGCTGTGATACCTTGTATTTCTCCTTGATCCAGGCCTCCGTGTACTCTATTGTTTTCAACTCGTCCTGTGCTGCTCTGGGTAAGGCGTCTGCTACCGCATTCCTTTCTCCCTTTTTATACTGGACTACGCCTAAGTCCCTTGCATTCGTTTTTGTCTCCGGTTGGTCCTCTTCGTCTCCGGCCGCTCTTATCTCTAGCTCCAAGCCTCCACACCTCAGCATGCTGCGTGCCCCGGCCAGAAAGTCCATTCCTAACAGTATTCCTCCTGCCACTTCTGTTAGTATCATGAACGTTACCCTGAACGCTTTTCCTCCAAATTGGATTTCTGCCGCGAATTCTCCTATCGCCTTCTGCGTTGCTCCGTTGACCATTGTTATTTCTGCTCGGGTTCCACACCATTTGCCTTGTTGTTTCAGATCTTGATATCTGTTTCTGCTTATCGCGCTTCTCGACGCTCCTGTGTCCACGACTCCTTTTGCTGTCTTGTTCCCGACCCTTATCCGGGCTACTATTTGGAACCCGTCGCAAAACAGCTGTTCTCCTGCTGCTTGCTCTTTTATTGCCGCCTGAGCTGCCAGCTTCATCTGCTCAGGCCTCCTGCGTTTCCCGGCCCTGCCCTGCAGCATTCCTTGGTTAACGTACCGTTTCTTCCACAGACCCAGCAAAACAGCCTCGGCGGATTGCTGCACGTGCGTGCCGTATGTCCGGTTCCTCCGCAGCGCATGCATATCTCCGGTCTTAGTTGCTGCTGTGCAGGCTGGCTTGCCTGTGTTAGCTCCTCTGCCTCTATTTCTTCTACTCCTCCGCTAGTTTGAGGAATTCTGTCAACGAGTTGAATCCTGCCCTCCTAGCGTATAGTTTTATCTTGCTCCTGCTGTTTTTGTATACTCGGTCCAGTTTTGCTTCTTCCGAGAGTTTTGTGAATTGCATCAGTTTTCTTAGTCCCATCGCGTATTCTCTTACGAGCTCCGTTTCTCTCTGTTTCATCTGTGCAATCTGAGTCTCCAACTATTCATACCTCGGCGGCAAAAAGTATTCCAGCAGTTCCGTTCTGAGCTGAGTCCACGTTACGATCCTGGTCGGCGTGGTGTTCCACCAATCGCTAGCGACCCCCTCCAGGATGAATGGCATCGTCTGTATTAGCTGGTCCTCCCGGATTCCGTATCCGCCTGCCCACTGTTCCATTTTGCTTAGGAACTCCAGTGGGTTTGTTGTTCCTTGATACCGGATGCCCCAACTGCGTACCCGGTCTATGACTTCTGTTTCCATTTTCCTCTCCATTTTAATACCCCTGCAGAGGGTATTATAATTTTGGTCAAAAGTGTGCAACGCAGTGAAGGAGACATCTCCGACCCTATAAAGTATATATATTCTTGATCAGGTTCACCTCCTGAGTTGATATAGCCAAGTCAGTCTGTCAGTCTGTCTGTTTCTACGCAAACTAGTCTCTCAGTTTTAAAGCTATCGAATTGAAACTTTGCACACACCCTTCTTTCCTTTGCACGCAGTATATAAGTCGGAACGGCCGGGATCGGCCGACTATATCTTATAGCTGCCATATAACTGATTGATCGGAAATGCCATAACTTTCGTGTTTGTAAAGTTAGGAAGTTGGGATTTGTTATGAGTATTAAGAATGCATCATATGAATAATTTTGGAGAATATAATTTACAGAGTATTCTGCAAGGGTATATCAACTTCGGCTCCGCCCGAAGTTAGCTTTCCTTTCTTGTTCTTTCTATCTTTTCTTCCATTTCGTCACTTAGACTTGCTCCTTCGGTGGCCATTATCCCAGCTGTTATACTGGCTGATGGGCCTTCGTTGCTGTTCCCCTTCTCTTCCCCGGTTACAACGATCGCCGGAATTGTTTCTTTTGCCGGGCTTTTTTCTCTCCTATATTTTTCTGTCAGTTCTGCAAGTCTTTGTCTGACTGTTTCTGGATGATCCGTTTTTTTTGGCGAACGCTGCCAACAAACTTCTTAAATCTTCACTTCTTTCTGCCGTTCCTAATCCGAACTCTTCCGTGTATTTCGTTAGTTCGCTCTTTGGTGCCAGATATACCCAGCTCGACATTACTCCGCCGGTGTCGGTTAATCTCTTGCAACCACTTTATCCTGTTCGGGCGCCACTGTGACGGTTTGTCGTTGTCGGGTGGCTCAGGGATGGCCAGAGTTCGTCACAAGAATTTGTTTGTGTCAGGCGTGGTTGCTGAAAGAGAGTTCCGACCCAGCCCAGAGTAGAAGTCGTGGGGAATTATTTAGTAATTGATTAGAACTAGGTTTTTTAGAATAGTCCCCTGGATGGGTTGCCACGTAGCGAGCCTGAAATGAAAATGGGGTGCTTGGGGACCCTGAAGTCAGCCACGAGCGAGAGATAGTTTTAATGCTTGGGGACCCGAAAGTCAACCGCAAGAGAGAGAAAGTGTTGCTTGGGGACCCGGAAGTCAGCCACAAGAGAGCGAGAATGTGTTGTTTGGGGACCCTGAAGTCAGCCACAAGAGAGCGAGAATGTGTTGCTTGGGGACCCTGAAGTCAGCCACAAGAGAGCGAGAATGTGTTGCTTGGGGACCCTGAAGTCAGCCACAAGAGAGCGAGAATGTGTTGCTTGGGGACCCTAAAATCAGCCACAAGAGAGAGAGAATGTGTTGCTTGGGGACCCTGAAGTCAGCCGCAAGTGAGCAAGAGCGAGTTGCTTGGGGACCCTGAAGTCAGCCACAAGAGAGAGAGAGAGTTGCTTGGGGACCCTGAAGTCAGCCACAAGAGAGAGAGAGTGTGGCCGGTGAACCGAGCCGTAAAGAGGTGTGATCCTGAAATCAGACGTCTCCTAGTGTAACCTTCGGGTCGGCAAGCAGAGCCGGGCTTAAAAAGGGTAGTGGGAGAAGAAAGTATTACGGGAACTAGCTACAATGTATAAGCGGACTTGGATCGAATGATCTAGTCTACCAAAAGTGACTTTACTGCTTACCACCACTGGGGAGTTACCTCTGTACCCGAAGACGGTCTGCTGCTAAGTGACCTTCTATGGCCCGTGGTCCACCTTATATAGGGCTCGGCGAGATCTAGTGTGCCCGCCGCCTGTGTGGGATTTGCCGGTCTAGTGTGCCCCTGTGCGCCAACGATCGCGCGCGCGTTCTTGGTTTGAATTTTAATTAAACGCTCCTTTCATTTAATCTTTCCAGTCTTTCTTTTATTTACAACTTTGTTTTGTGCGCGCAGCTTCACAAGAGAATGCTATAGTCATCATTCTTTGAAAAGAGTTTGGCGCTATTTTTAAACCGAATGGTAATCGCGTGAAGCGATACGAACCGTTGTTTGTTGAGAAGGACGTTATGTCTCTAGAGCTTTTTTCAAGTTCGATTTGGTGAAAACCTGACATTAAGTCGAGGCATGAAAAATATTATGTTCTACCTAGTTGATCCAAAATGTCATCAATTCTAGGGAGTGGGAATTTATCGGACAATAGTTTTTTATTAATCTGACGATAGTCAATTACTAATCGCCATTTTTTCTTGTCAGAATTCGGAAGTGACTTCTTTGGTGCCAACAAGAGTGGGCTAAGCAGATACAGATGGTTCCACTATGTTGTTATTAATTAGTTTTTGTACTTGGGCTTGAATTTCGTCCTTTTGGCTGTGAGGACTTCTATAATTTTTTATATATACTGGTTCATCGTCCTTCAATCTCAAATTTTGCTTATAAAAATTGTTTGTTGTTATCGATTCGGTATCTAGTCCGAATACGTCGCTACATTTGGTGCAAATATTTGTTAGCTGTTTATGGAATTGTGGTGGAAAGTTTCTTGAAAGTTGTGTAAGTACTGATTTTTCCCTGTTTTCTAAATCTGTTTTTATTACTTCGTAATTTGAAAGGGGTTCATATTTTAATTTAATTATACTGACTATTTGTCGTATTAAGTAGTCTTATGAATGTATGGTATTTGCTAGATAAATACCATGCTGAATTTCCTGGTTTGGAATCAACACGCTGTCTTCTATTGAATCTATTTTAATTTTTCGGACAACTTGGTATCTTGCTGGCAGAATTATGGAGTTATTGCCAGAACTGTATGTTATTGGAACATAAATTGGGAATTTAAAATTATTTGGTCTAATTATAAGCCAATCTTCTGATGGCTTGAAGTCTAACTGGCAGTTGTATTTTTTGATGAAATCTATGCCTATTATTCCATCACAAGGAATTACAAATTTTCGATTTACGATTTGAAAATCATGTGGAATTATTTTATATTTGTCTGTTTGTATTTCGATAGAAAATAACCCTTTTGATTTGGTAACTTCTTTGCTTATTCCCTGTATATTTATTTTTTGGTCTGTTCGGATGAACTCAAAATTATCGGAATCTTCCTTTAAAATGGATATATCTGCACCAGTATCTATTAAGAAGACAAGATCTTTTTTGTTGTCACATTTTTAAAAGTAACAAATGCATTTAAACTGAGATTGATAGTGTGAACTTTCGCGTTATCTATTGCTGAGTATCTAAAGGTTCTTGGGAGTTTCCCGAATCATTGTCGGCTGTCCTGACATAGCTATTATTATTATTATTATTATAATTATTAGAGTTATAACCTCCATTTTGTTGGTTATTTCCCCTATAATCTCCTCTGAAGTTGCCTCTATTATTTCCTCTATTGTTATTATTATAGGGGTAATAGTTATTGTTTTGGCCTTTATTGTGATTATAATTATTATTATAATAACCACGACCATTGCCTCTGCCGCGATAATTACCTCTGCTGTTATTACCACGGTAACCCTGGCCTCTGTGACTGTAAAAAATGGTGCTCGCATTTCCAGTCATTTCTGTGCTGCAATTAATCTATTTGCTCACAGCTTCGTTCATTGTTGTGAACGTTCCAGCCTCGAGTATTGTTTTTAGCTTTTGCTGGTCACAATTTTTCGTCATGACCCGTGTGGCTTCCTTCGTGCTAAACTTATCTGCATGCTCGTAGGGTAATCCCTCATCGATATATGCAGATTCCAACAATTTTCGAAGATTGTCAATGTCTGTTGTGAATTGCGTGGCCGTTTTACCTTTTTGGTAAACATTGGCCATTTTTGCTTTAATTACATCAGAGGTTTCACCTACAATAGTATCTTTTAACTCTCTGATAATGGCATCTATTGTGGTTTCATTACTTACTTTGTGTAGGGTTGATCCAATTATTTTTGATTTAATAACCTCTACAGCAAATTGTTCGTATTGTCCTTTTGTCATGTTCACCAGGTTTATTGCCGTAATGAATCTTTGAAGATTTAATTTTCTTCCGTCAAATTCAGGCACCGCGTGAGCAATTTCTTTTATATATGCACTCTGGGCAGCTGATATATTAGCGTACGTGCTGCATTAAAGCGGGTCACTAATATTTCGACGTGTTTACTTAATGTGGCTCGATGTATTGGCCGATTTTGGGTTAGCGACTTATACAATTTTTCGAAGTCACTTTTTAAGATATTTAATTCCTTATATAATTCACTCCATTCCATTATTGTATGGATATGAATTATTTTCTATATGCTACCATTACTAGGTTCCTACCTAATGTGGCGTGTTCCTCTATTACTGATTTCACCAGAACGCCCGGTATAGTGCTTACTACAATTGACTTTTGCGTAGCTGAGCAATGTATTAAGGGTGAAATGTCCTTATTAAAAGTGTCCATATATTTATTTTCTAATTCGTAAATGCTAATTGGAACGGTGGAGTCAAGTGTTTGGACAATTTCCCTAAAAAAAGGATCCCTCTGATAAACTTTCTCAATTATCTCCTGGGTACTCATAATGGCTATTTTAGGCATGAGAGAAAAATAAAATTGATGGTAACATTTTAATGATGTGTATGCATGAGTTGTCTTTATTCAATTAATTCGGCTTATATCTAACAAAGTACTTTAAAGATAAGGCCGCGCAACTGCGCTGCCTGGAAAGCCGGCAGCGGAGCGGCCGCATTTAAATATTTCTTATATATGAATATGCTGCTCGCTGTTGACAGCGGCTAGCTCGAGAGAGGTAGTATGTACGGGTAGTATATGTGCAGTCAAGGCATGGGAATCTGCTGACTTATGGTCTTCGAGGCAGAGCTGGGCTGATCGTGTTACGGTCAACTCGAACCATGCCTTGTGTTTATGTAAACACATGCAACAAAGTGATACAGTGCGTATCCCTTAAGTACTCTTGGTACAGTGGGTATTGGTTATATGTGTACATACTACAGGCGTGCCATCATAGAGTTGCTAAATGCAAATTTGATCAATCTTGTGCGAGCTATTCAAACAACAGAACCTGATGCAGTGCAGAGTAAATCGGTGCAACTACCCAAATTCAACCCAGACAAGGCAGGTGCCATCGCTTCATTGTGGTGTTCAACGGTGGAAATTATATTAAATTAAAATACATTGAAGGGCAGTGCGTTGGTTGTGGCTTTAAGTGCAGCATTGGAGGGTAGCGCTTCGCAATGGCTGTCCCAAGTGTGCTATGCTGATATATATGTGTTCGTGACTCCCGCATTACTGGCAAGCTTTGATAACCGTGTGCAGCGTTTGAGTTTCACTTCAAATGTTCGAACCAGAGGCGATCTACAGTCCGAATTAAAAGCGTTCACATTTAATAAAATGAAAAGTGGCTTTGTGGAGCATCAATCTGAAATTTATCCAAAACGGCAAAAGCAATCTTCGATAGAGTGTCATTTTTGTGGAAAATTAGGCCACAAAATGTTTGAATGCAGACGCAAGAAACAACAACATCACCTTGCGAATGACAAAGAGCGACATGTCATACACGATGAACATCGACGTGAAAATTCAATTGTAACTTGCTACAAGTGCGGAGACAGGGGACACATATCTACCCAATGTACAAAGAAGGAAGCGGATAGGAACCAGACGTTCAACCGGGAAAAACGAGTGGAGCAGTGCAACGTTGCAGTACCTAAAGGAAGCATGAACCACAGAGGACACATTTTTGAAGTCACCTTTGATTCCGGAACGGAATGCTCACTGATGAAAGAAAAGCTAAGTACTCAGTTTTCTGGTAAAAGATTCAATAATATTGTTATGTTAAAAGGCATAGGCAGTTGTTTAGGTCAGTGGCCCACTGCATCGGCGCTGGTCACTGAGCTCTCCGAGCTTTCGCTCTCGCCCCTCTTGCGCTCCCTCGCTCGCCTCTCGCAACGTCCGCGCTCCAGAGTGCGAACTTCGGGTTTCGCATCCGAACTCCTCGGACGGCCGCTGCCGATCTCCCGCTCTCGCTTCAACGGAGTAAAGCGGGCGGGAGCGCGGTTTTAGTTTTAAGTTATTTTAGTCTCTTGTATGCAACTGAACGAAATACATTGAACTACCCCACACGACGCCCCCGACTTCTTCATCTTTTTTTCGTCTTCAATAACGTTTGCGCCGTGTGAATCTTTTCTGTGCCTCAAGTGCTTTTTTGTGGAAGGATCGCCCCCTACAATCATTTTGGTCCATTCGAGCCGGATAAGGATATCCTTCTGCCATTCGACCAGCAGCTCCTGTGATTTCTTCCGCAAAAAAAAAGATAAGTACGAGCATTTTCCGACTCCCTCTCACTGCAGTAAGATTTTTTTTCGTGTCAACTCCACGTCCGAGTTTTCCCGACACAACGGCAGTCGAGAAATTTAACATTCCTTCAATTCCAAAAAAATTTTCTATCCGTCTCCGCTTTGTGTGCGTCGCCATACTCCTTGCCGTTTCCCTTTCGTTCCCCGTTGTACATCAACTTGCCAACGGTCAAGGCATACATATGTGCATCCAGACATACACATACAAATTAAATTTTGTGTTGTTCGATGAATTCAAAAAATACAATTTTTTTTATTATATTTATTTGGTGATAAACCTTTTATTCTTAAACACTTTTAATACAAGACACTTTTTATTTTCTAATTTTTTTACAACCGATCGCGGTCACGATGAAAATAGGACTGCCGCTTTATTTCTAAATCTAATCCAATGAACCTCGGCCAGGAGCTTTTCTTTTTGAACTTTAGAACTTCAATTTATGTTTAGATTAAAAGCTTAGGATGAAACTGTTGCATCTCATTGTGAAATTCAATTATGCTGACCGAAGCAATTTGGTGGGAACTTGAAACGCAAAAGGGCGCAATTGATTGGGATTCAAACGGAAGCTGATGTTTACTTTAATTTTAATTTGCGCTCAAGATGAAACTGTCGCATTTCATTGTGAAATTCAATTAGCAATTGATTGGGCTTCGAACAGAAGCTGATGTTTACTTTAATTTTAATTTGTTTAACTTAGTTGGGGAACCAAGATCGGACCTCAAAGCCAAAGGCAAAGACAAAGGCAAATGCAGAGTTTGAAAATATTGTTTATAAAAGCCATAAGTGGCCTGGTTTCACGGGTTGGATAACTCTCCCCCTTCTAAAATGGATCGTCCCGATTCAATATGAAATTCATTTAATTGCTCTCTTAATTCTGTTATAAAATTTTCTTGGTTAATAGATTTTTCTGGTTCTGGCCGTTGTTTTTTGGTTACAAATAATATAGCATTTTTGTATTTTATAATAAGTAAAAAAATCAAAATATAATGATTAAAATTAATAATATAAAGGTAAGTGATATTTTAGTATTATTAATTTTAACAAATGGATTTAAAATGTTTATATTATCTAAAGAAAGTTCCGAGTTATTTGATAGTATATAATCGGATATTTCATAATTTTTGAAGTGATTCGTAGTTATGTAATCAAGAATTTTGTTTTCCAAATTGGTATATGAGATATTATTAATATTGGTTGTGTCATTAAATGTTATTAAAAATGAACCGTTTAAATGGGAGTTGTTAACAATATTGTTACCATTTATAAGAATGGCACCATCTTGTATGATGTCAATTTTTTTATTTTTTCTCTTATTTTTTTACAAGTCGATTTCTCTCCATTTAATAATCGGGTGAAACAACTTTTTTCCTTAATTAAAGTGCAATAATTATTAAAAAGTTCGTTTTTAAAGTTAGACATTTCATAAAACATATTTGCGCATTTTGCGACTTCATTGCTTAATACTAGTTTCCCATCTTTTTGAGATATCGCTCTAGCGTGATAAATTTCGCATCTATTTTTAATTATTGGGTATTTTATATAAATGATTAAAAGTTCTTTATGGAGTGCTATTTTAAAAACAGAGATGTCCATTAAATCAGCGATAATTACTGGTTTTTGTTCATGTTTTAATATTTCCATGATGTCATCATTGTTCAAAATTTTGGTATTAAAAACATCAATTTTTGCTAGTGTAATTGTGTCAATTAAATTTTGCAGATCAAATGTTAGTAATCGTAAACGATGTTTTCGCAGTGGTAAATCTTGATCAATAAAAACATTTTTAAAATCATCAGAAAGAGATTCAATTTCTTTGAACAATTTGTAATTGATAATAGATTGCTTATTATTATTTTCAATTAATTCATTGATTTTATTCTCAACTTTAATAAAATCATCATGATCCGGGGTTCAAGCTAACCATTTCCATACAGTGCCTAACTCGTTTATACCTCTTTTTGATCTAGTTGATATTAATTGTGATAAAATTAATTCGATTACTTCTATGTCATATTTAATTTCCCATTGTGACCTTTTATTAGAATCCCTTTTTATATTATCTGATTCCAATTTTATTATTTCTTTATAAAAACTTAAGTTAGTTACGTGGAATAAATCTGCGTATGAATCGTACGTCAATACGTCTTTATTGTCCTTGAATAAAAGATACTCGTGACTTGTATAGTCAATTATTTCTGATTTTGTTAATAAAATAAGGTGTAATATGAGCACCTGATAAAACATTTTCTGCAAAAGGTAAAAAAAAAGTAATATATAAATATTTAGAATTTTATATTATCTTTGTGAATAATCCTATTTCTATTGTTGATTATTATTTTGTTAGGTACATTTTCTTTAACTACTTGTTTTTTATATCTAGTTTTAAGTTTATTTCTTTCCCCGTGTTTCTTCTCATAAACTACCTGTCCTACATGATAATCTTTGTTTTTTCTGTTTTCATTATGTATTTCTAACATTTTTTCTTGTGTATTTTTTAAAATTTTAGGAATGTTATCGTGCTCTATTTTATTATATAGTACGTCAAAAGGTTTTTGGTTCGTTGTTGAATGAATGCTCTGATTATATTCTTGAGCGGCTCTTATTACTATTTCGGAATAGTCTGTTAAATTAAATTCTTCTTTTATGCATCGAGCTAATTCTGTTAATGTAGAATGTGCCCTTTCAACTTGTCCGTTTGAGGTACTGTGCCTCGGGTCTGCGTAATGTAAAGTTAAACCGCACCTTTGTGCAAAAGATTTAAATTGGGCCGAGGTAAAGCTCGGTTCATTATCGGTCATTATTATTTTGGCTTGCGGAAATTGTTGAAGAAGTTCCATTACTTTATTTTCGATATTTAATTTATTTTGGATTTCTTTTACTACTAGAAATTTTGAGTAAGCGTCAATACAAGTTATGAAAGTAAGACTTTGCGCGTAATATATATCAATGTGTAAATTTTCGCCTTCTTTACTTGGGATTGGGGCTTCTCCAATTGGAATTTTAATTGGATGTCTGTTATATTTGTTTTCGTTGCAAATTTTACAATTTTTTATATATTCTTTTAATTTTGTAAGTAAGTTTGGCCAATAATACAATCTACTGATTTGTTTATAATTTTCGTCTAGTCCCCTGTGCGCTCTACAATGTGTTTCTTCGATTATAAGTGCTCTGTCTTCAGAATTTTCTACATCTTGGACAAATATTCTTGTATACAAAAATTTATTCATAAAATTATCTTTAAGTGGTATTTGAATTCTATAAAAGTCCTCTAAAGTACAATGAATACCGACTGTTAAATTAGGAGGAATATATTCCCTTAAGATTGATATCAAATTTTCGGGAGTGTCAAATTCTATTATATGTCTGGTATTTTCGAATATATTAACCGACTCATGTATTGTATACCTCCCCGTTGCTAATAGCAATTGTTGCTTAAACTGGTTTAAGGGTTTACGGGTTTCTTGTATAACATTCTCAAAACTACTCTCTGCTGAATGCTGAGTGTTTTGATCTGAGACCGATTCGTTACTGTCAGTTAAGTTGTTGATTTGAATCCTTGATAAGGCGTCTGCAACTACATTAGTTGTACCTGGCTTATAAATGTCTTTTTGAGTGAAACTTTCTATGAAGGAATACCAGCGTTTCATTTCGATATTAGGATTTTTATCAGAAATTGCGAAAGATAATGGTTGATGATCGGTTTAAATTTCAATTCCAATCACTCTGTATAAGTAATTTCTTAGATTTTTAAGGGCCCATACTATGGCTAAAAGTTCTTTCTTATTTGTCGCATAAACTTGTTCTGTTTTAGTCAAGGTTTTCGAAATAAAAGTAATTGGTTTACCTTCTTGGGATAATACTGCACCAATTGCTACGTCCGAAGCGTCGGTGGTCAGGGTAAATTTTTTATTATAGTCCGGTTGAACTAGTTCTACTTGAGCAATGAGATTTTCTTTCAGCTCGTTGAAAGCTTTAATAGCTGGGTCATCCAGCTGAATTAACATTCTTTTTGAAATTTTGCCATTATGACCTCCAAGATATTTGGTTAGAGGTTTCGCTATGAAGGCGTAATTTAAAACAAATTTTCTATAATAGCCCGTAAGGGCTAGGAAACTTCTTAGTTCCCGAATATTTTTTGGAAGCGGATACTTATTAATGGTGTCAATTTTTTCTGGGTCTGTCTTGATGACGTTATAAGATACGATGTACCCTAGAAAACTGGTTTCGCGTTTAAAGAATTTTGATTTTTCTAAAGAGATTTTCATGTTTGCCCTTAATAATATATTTATAATTTTGTTTAAGTCTTCATAATGTTGTTCAATCGAATTTGAGAATATTATTATGTCGTCCATATAGACATGACATGTTTTCCCTATTTGTTCTCTAAGGATGTCGTCCATTGCTCTCTGAAAAATTCTTGGTGCATTTGTTAGTCCGAATGGCATTCTTAAAAATTCATATTTTCCATTATTTATTGAAAATGATGTTTTTTCGACATCAGATTCTTTCATTAATATCTGATGAAAACCTGATTCTAAATCTATTGTTGAAAAATATCTTGCTTTTCCCAAATTGGATAGAATTACTGATGGGTCTTGCATTGGGTACCTGTCAGGTATGGTACTTTCATTTAATTTTTTATAATCAATAACGAGTCTTAATTTACGGCTTCCGTCTTGATTTTCTCCTTTCTTTGGGACTACCAGAACTGGTGAATTGTAAGGGCTTCGGCTAGGCCTTATAATTTCTTCTGATAACATTCTACTGATTTCACTATTCACGAAGTCCGTGACAGATAAAGCATACGGATATTGTTTCCCATATATTGGCCTGTCATGAATAAGATTTATTTCCCCTTTTATGTCTGTTCTAAAAGGAATTTGCATATTAATCTTTGAATGCTCTTTTTTAATATAGTGAACTATTTTTTTCTTTAGTTCGTCTAATTGATTAGTACCTAAATTATTTATCTGTTGTTTGTCGGATAACTCAACGACGGCGGGCTTGAAATTTTTACATTTCAAACGATTTTTATTTATTTGATTATTGACGGATATTTCTACGTCGGCGTTCTCAGGATTTTTTGATTCCCAAGATATTTTTATTTTTATTGACGGATATTTCTACGTCGGCGTTCTCAGGATTTTTTGATTCCCAAGATATTTTTATTTTTATTGACGGATATTTCTACGTCGGCGTTCTCAGGATTTTTGATTCCCAAGATATTTTTATTTTTATTGACGGATATTTCTACGTCGGCGTTCTCAGGATTTTTGATTCCCAAGATATTTTTGTTTTTATTGACGGATATTTCTACGTCGGCGTTCTCAGGATTTTCGAATCCCAAGCTTTTCTCACTATTTTCCACAAATAATGAATCTGTTTTTTCGCTACTTTTATCATCGAAATATTTTTTTATAATAAATTCTTTTAACGGAAGAATATTATTTACTTCAATTAAACTTATTTCATTTTTTACCTCATTATCATAATATTTTAACTTTTCTATTTTCCCTTTATATTCCAAGACTCCCTTTTCTATATTTATTATAGCTCCAATTTTTCTTAATAAATTGAATCCAATTAGAAGGTCAGATTCTAATCCTTCGATTTCATAAAATAAATGTCTTGTTTCAAATATATTTATAATATGATAATATTTTATAATTGAATACCCATGAACTGTAGTTACCTTTTTGTATATTGATAACTCATTATACCCGTTACTCGTAGAGTAAAAGGGTATATTGTATTCGTGCAAAAGTATGTAACAGGTAGAAGGAAGCGTTTCCGACCCTATAAAGTATATATATTCTTGTTCAGGATCACTAGCCGAGTCGATCTAGCCATGTCCGTCTGTCCGTCTGTCTGTCCGTCTGTCTGTCTGTCTGTCTGTCCGTATGAACGCTGAGATCTCGGAAACTATAAAAGCTAGAAGATTGGCATTTTGCATGCAGATTCTAGGAGTTCCTACGCAGCGCAAGTTTGTTTCAAAAAGGTGCCACGCCCCCTTTAACGCCCACAATCGCTTATATACGATTTCGGAAAATATTTCGGAAAAGTAAAAATGCAGTTTTATTGTGTTTATCAATACCTATCAAAGTTTCTATCTCCATCTCCCTCGCACTCCCTTTACCTGTGTAACGGGTATCTGATAGTCGGGGCACCCGACTATAGCGTTCTCTCTTGTTTTTATTTTCAAAAATTCCCTTTTTTATATAACATGCAGTGGCTCCTGTATCTATTAAAATCTTCAACTGCTTTTTTGTTTTCCTGTCTATCCTATTTAAATAAGGCATTCCCCTGTAGGGGTCTGGTCTAAAAAATGATCTTCATTAATATTATTTAATCTGGTTATTTTATTAGCTGGTTGATTTACTGTTCCATTTGGTTCCCTTTTTTGAGCTTGAATTTGCTCTCTATTTTGATTTGTGTGATAATAATTAGAACGATTATTATTTTGATAATAATTATTATTATATCTTCCTTGATTATTATTTGCCTGCCAATTATTATTTCTTCCTTGATTATTATTTCCCTGCCAATTATTATTCGGCTGCCGATTATTATAAGGTTTATTCTGGAGTTGAATCGATGGATCAACATCCATTGGCTCGACGGCTTGTTGCTTATGATTGTTATTTTGATTATTGTTTTGCCAAAAATTTCCCCTTTGTGGCCAATTATAATTTTGGTTATTACTAAAATTATTTCCCATTTTATTAGAATTATTATTTTGTCGTATTTGATTAAATCGTAAGTTGTTTCCCTGATATTTATTTTCATTTTTAAATCCATTAAACCTATTTGCAAATTGAGCACGGAAATTATTTGATTCTAATTCTTGGACCTTTGCCAAAGCATTGGGCAAATCTGGTGGATTTAATGAGAAAAGTGTTTCTGAGATAGATCCATTTAGTCCGGATATAAATATTCGTAGAGCATTGCTCCTTATTATTTTGTTTGTTTCCTTGGTAACTACGCTCTCCTTTCCGTATGTCATTATGGTTTTGTTTATTAATAAAGTCATTTTTTTATTGACTTCATTATAAAATTCTGTAACTGTCATTCGTCCCTGCCTGAGGATACTTAGTTCTGACTCGAGTATATGTATTGGTCGTTTATCGTTATATATAAAGTCCAATCTAGATAAGATTGCTTGAAAATTTAAAACGGTGCCATGATTGGTAAGAGCATCATGGGCAGCTCCCATAATTTTATTTCGTAGAATTGTTAAGGCAATAAAATATTGTTCGCTTTGAATTTTATAAAGACTCATTACAGTTTCTGCAGCTTCCCTCCATCCTACATATTGTGTTGGTTCCCCAGTGAATTTTGGTAAAGATTTTACCACTTCAAGTGTGGTATCGCATTTTATAGTTGGGTCAATTGCTTGAATTTTATAATCTTCCACAGTGTTTGCATCTGTGGCTAACCTTCCTTCTAAACCTTCTATTTTCCTGGTCACTTCATTCAACTGAACATTTATTAATCTCTTTATTAATTCCACTGTTAAGCCTCCCGCTGTGGCTATACTACCTGCAGAAAAATTTGGTGCTGAACCTCCGGTTGCCATTTTTAAATTTAATTCACCAAAGCTATTTACTAATTCTTCCAGATTGTTTCTTTATTAATTATTAAATCTAGGTTCGCGATTTAACTTACTATTTTTATCAATGTTTAATTTTTTTTTAAATATTTTTTCTCAATTCCCTAATTTTAAATTATAATCTTATAATAAATAATTTTTTGTTATTATTGAAAATTAATTCCTCACGAAACTGTCCCGATGGGGTCTTCCTTCTATGATGTTGAGGGTATCTTCCTTCTTGGATTCAGCGAAGATTAATGGCGTGAGAATGGCCTTCCTTCCTTCTTTAATTTTATTGTTTCAGCGTGTTGTTTTTTTGTTGTTGAAAGTTCTTGTTTGATAAAACAGTTTTTTTTTTTTATTTTAATGCGTTTTCGGTTTTTTATTGAATTAAATGTTGTGTTCTTGTATTGTTTTGTTTAAAATTTTGGTCCACCTTTATTTTAAATTCACCTTTAAATGGATTATTTCATTTATTAATTTCCATTTTTTTTTTTTTTTAACGATCACTGCCACTTGGTTGTGCCGTTTGGTGGATGTTTTAATTTTTCCACTAAAAATGAAGAGTTGTTGGCCGCGCGAGCTCCGTTTATATTTAACTTATATTTCATTAAATAATTTTTTGGAACTTTTTAGACGCGGCCCCACGTTGGGCGCCAATTAAATTTTGTGTTGTTCGATGAATTAAAAAAATACAATTTTTTTTATTATATTTATTTGGTGATAAACCTTTTATTCTTAAACACTTTTAATACAAGACACTTTTTATTTTCTAATTTTTTACAACCGATCGCGGTCACGATGAAAATAGGACTGCCGCTTTATTTCTAAATCTAATCCAATGAACCTCGGCCAGGAGCTTTTCTTTTTGAACTTTAGAACTTCAATTTATGTTTAGATTAAAAGCTTAGGATGAAACTGTTGCATCTCATTGTGAAATTCAATTATGCTGACCGATGCAATTTGGTGGGAACTTGAAACGCAAAAGGGCGCAATTGATTGGGATTCAAACGGAAGCTGATGTTTACTTTAATTTTAATTTGCGCTCAAGATGAAACTGTCGCATTTCATTGTGAAATTCAATTAGCAATTGATTGGGCTTCGAACAGAAGCTGATGTTTACTTTAATTTTAATTTGTTTAACTTAGTTGGGGAACCAAGATCGGACCTCAAAGCCAAAGGCAAAGACAAAGGCAAATGCAGAGTTTGAAAATATTGTTTATAAAAGCCATAAGTGGCCTGGTTTCACGGGTTGGATAACTTACACGCGCGTGACAACTTGTGTACATAGTGCAGTGCAATTCTGCCTCCAAAAAAAAATACGACAAAAAGTGAAATTGTGTGGAGGAAAATAAAAAGGCATAACTAATATCAGCCACTCGGTGTGAAGTAATTTCGGGAGTTTCCCTGTTCGCCGTACAATCCGCCGCTGTCGAGATATTTTTTTTTGTCTTGTGTTTTTTTTCTCTCCACATAATTTCATCTGTTCCGTCACTTCAAATACAGTCCACTCTTCGACGCTCTACTGTACCGATATACACTTACACATAAACGCATGCATGCCCATATCTATATAGAACTATTTTCTGCCTCCACATACAGGAACATACACATATCCATAAACGCATGCCTGCCCATATCTACATAAATATATATTTTCTGCCTCCACATACAGGAACATAAAATAAAATAAATTCAAATCCACACGGGGTCGACCGTGATTGTTTTTTTCTCCAAATTGCCGCAATTAACCGCCCCAACGGCTGTGTTATTATTGTTGCTGATTTTTTTCATCTGTTCCGTCACTTCAAATACAGTCCACTCTTCGACGCTCTACTGTACCGATATACACTTCCACATAAACGCATGCATGCCCATATCTACATAGAACTATTTTCTGCCTCCACATACAGGAACATACACATATCCATAAACGCATGCATGCCCATATCTACATAAATATATTTTCTGCCTCCACATACAGAAACATAAAATAAAAAAAAATCCAAACCCACACGGGTGCGACCGTGATTTTTTCTTCTCTCTCTCTCCCGCGCCCTCATGCACTGCGCTGCCGACGGCATAACCCAGTGAACATTTCTCCCGAACCAAAGCCAAGGTTTTTTTTAATTCCACCGTTCCGGCTCCGAGAAAAAAAAAAGGTATTTATAATTATAATTATTATTTAATTATAAAAATTATTAATTCATAATTATAATTACTATTTAATTATAAATATTATTTAATTATTTCCGGCAAAGTAATTAATTTATTTAATGGATTAATTAATTTATTTTTATTGCGGTTTTCCGTATTTTTTTTGCAATCAAATTTATTTTCCAAACCCAAAAAAAAAAAAATATAAATAAATAACTAAATACAATAAAATTATTTGGCAACAAAGGGAGTAACAAGATATACAAATATATAAACAATCAATACAGTTTCATCGATTTCCAAATATTTTCTTCTGATTCTTCTCGTTGTTTATGGCACTGTGCTTTCTACTCCGCACAAATTAACAGTGTGACCGTTCTCTGTGGCTTTCTTTTCTTTTGAGGGCGTTCATTTGCAGCGACGACCAACTCGTTGGCGACTCAGATCGCGCCAAGAGCTTAACGGTGAATATCCTCACGTTCTGAACGAAACGCCCCTTGCTCAGGTCAGTCGACAAGAGCTGATCCGCAAAGTTCGAGTCCAAGAATGCCCACGGGAGACGACAAGAAACCGAGGTCGATCCCATCTATCTGTTTGGACAATTCCCAATCCGCGTCTCCGCGGCCGTCTCAATTAACACCAAAGGCTGCCATTGCCATTCCAAGGGCAAAAAGCGACGAGTCCGTCGAGACTATCTCCGGTCCCCCGTCAAGGCTTTCTCGGTCGGTGTCCAAGATGGCTCAAACTGCGATAGACATCGCCCTCAAAAAGTTTATTGCCACAACAGACCGGGTTAGCCAATTTCAAGCGGATATTCATACTCCGAGAACCGCTGAACCAGAACGACTTTCCCCTGGCATGTGCCAAGTCCATCGGGACCAAATCCGGGCCTTGTGGGAAAAGGTGGAGAAGAGCTATGAAAGTTGCTCCGATCTTCTTTCCGCGTCCACCGACAGTACGGCCACCTCGACAGTGCTTGAATCCAAGTACAGTTACTGCTAGTCCGTATATTCGATCCAACTTCAGGACATAATAGACAAGGCCGCCTCCCAGCCCATTCAGGCTGCTGTCAGTGTTCCAACACCGCCGTCTACGGGCTGTCGTTTGCCACCAGTCGACACCGAAGTTTTCGCTGGTGATTACCTGCGTTGGCCCACCTTCAGAGATCTTTTTACCGCGATATACATACACAACTCGCGTCTTACACCGGTAGAGAAGTTGTTCCACCTATTGTCCAAAACAAGTGGCGATGCGCACGCCATTGTTTCCAAAGCCCCGCTGACCAACGAAGGGTTTATCTCCGCGTGGCGAAGCCTCACCGACCGCTTCGAAAATCGGCGGTTATTAGTCAATAGCCAGCTAAAAATCCTCTTCAACATTCAGGCAGTACCCCAAGAGTCCGGAGCCGCTCTGAAGGAGCTGCAAGGGACAATCCAAAGTTGCCTGACAGCCTTAGAGATGTCCTCTATTCAAGTCGAGACTTGGGATTGTCTCCTGGTGTACATGGTTTCTTCAAAGCTTCCCAAAATCACGCTTTCGATGTGGAAGCAATCCATTCACAACAAGGCTGAGATTCCAACATGGAATGAGTTAGACTCGTTCTTGACAGAGCGTCATCGCACTCTGGAGGCTATCGATGACATCAGGCCTAGCAGTTCGGGTCAGGTTCCGCCAAGGTCGACACCTGCGAGCGCCCCAGCGCGTAGGCTTAATTCCTACGAGGCCAGAGTGACTCCAGCCCCAAGAGGGTGCGATCACTGCTCCAGAGAGAATCATCCTGTTCGCTTATGTCCGCGCTTTCTTGAGATGGATGTAAATGGTCGCTCCGACTACATTAAGAAAAAGCAGCTTTGCCTGAACTGTTTTGCACGAGGGCATCTGCAACGGGATTGCACTAGCGCCCATAGCTGCTTCACGTGCCACAGCCGTCATCACACCCTACAGCACCGCGGTAATCCATTCGCGGCCGCTCCAAGTCCGTCTGCGCCATCCAGGTCCCGACCCGCGCCTACTACAAGAGGCACGAGCCCCACAGAGGATCATTCTGATGTGCAAGTGTGCTTCGCTTCCACCTCAAGAGCCGTCTTACTGGACACAGCCCTCATTAACATTTGCCATTTAGGGTGCAATTTCCAGGCGCGAGCCGTAATCGACTCTGGTTCCGAGGCAACCTTTATTACGGAGAGACTTTTCAACCTCGTCAAACTTCCATTCAAGACTATCCAGGCCCAAGTCTCTGGTCTTAATCAAACCGTTGCCGCTCAGTCCACGAAACTCTGTCATTTTTCTATTCGATCGCCTTCCAGACCCGCAGCTGGCCGGGAATCTGCCTTCGTATCCAGTCCCTCGAGATCTTCTTAAGGGAATTCCTGACATCCCCCTTGCAGATCCCAAGTTCTTCGAGAGCTCCCAAATCGATGTCTTGATAGGAGCCGATATTCTTCCGTCCATCCTCCTCGGCAACGCCAGGGCTAACATTTGCGGTTCACTTCTCGGCCAGGAAACCATTTTTGGATGGGTGTTGACAGGCCCCATATCTCCAGCGGCCCCCCGCAATTTGTCCGCCTTCTCCACTCGAGTTACCTGCGGACTCGACGACTCGTTGGATCATCTCCTTACCAAATACTGGGAGGTGGAGGAAGTGCCCACACAGATAGTCCCCGAGTCTGATTCCGTCTGCGAACACAATTTTGTCCAGACTACAAGAAGGGACAATCGTGGCAAATACGTTGTGATGCTCCCATTGCGCGATCCCGAGCATAATGGTTCCGAGCTCGCATCTTCACGATCCTTTGCTCTGGCTCAATTTCTGAGTAACGAGCAGCGCCTAAAAAGAGATCCTCCCCTGAAGGCCCGGTATGACTCTGTAATCCAAGAATACTTCGACTTAGGTCACATGGCCGAGGTCCCTTTGACGAGCAGTTCCGCCACGTACTTCCACATCACGCCGTTCTTAAGCCCGAGAGCACAACCACTAAAGTGCGGGTGGTTTTCAACGCCTCTAGCCCTTCCGCAAACGGGACCAGTCTGAATGACATACTTTACGCGGGCCCGGTCTTACAATCCGACCTCACGATTCAAATCCTGAAGTGGCGATACCTTAGGTTCGTTTTCAACGCCGACATCGAGAAGATTTATCGGCAAATTTGGGTAGACCCCCAGCATACTCCCTTGCAGCGTATTCTATTCCGCAATTCCGATGGGGAAATCCGCGACTACGCGTTGAAGACAGTCACCCTCGGGGTCAATTGTGCCCCGTTCCTAGCGATCCGTGTCCTGCAACAGCTCGCCGACGACGAAGAGTCGAGGTATCCGCAGGCGAGTCGGATTATCCGACAGTTCATGTATGTCGACGACGTACTCGCAGGGGCAGACTCCAAAACATCCAATAGCAAGGCGATTTTGACCAACATCCAGAGTGACCATCTCCTTCGCGCGGACTTCCTTGAAATCGACGCAGAGAGCACGGCTAAAACTCTCGGAGTGCGGTGGAAGGCGACGTCTGACGAGTTTTTCTTCATTCCGCCCGAATTGACCTTGTGTTCAACGTTCACAAAGCGTCAAGTCCTATCCCCAATCGCCAAACTATTTCATCCAGCGGGTTGGCTCGCCCCCTTCATAGTCCGGGCAAAGATGTTCATGCAGGACATTTGGCTCCAAAATCTAGGATGGGACGATGCCCTCAGTCGAGATTTTTGCCAAAGATGGGTTGACTTCCTGGAAAATTACTCCGCTCTTGATCAGATCCACATTCCCCGATGGGTCGCTTTCCGACCACATTTGAAAATTGAGCATCATGGGTTCTGCGACGCCTCGCAGAAGGCGTACGGCGCAGCCCTCTGCGTCCGAGTTGAGGCTGGGTCCGCGGTAATGGTGAACTTGCTCACGGCAAGGACGCGGGTGGCCCCAGTAAAACGGTGTCGCTCCCGCGGCTCGAGTTGTGCGGAGCCTTGTTATTGTCCGAAATGGCCAACGCCGTTCTTCCGAAGATGCCCGGGCAGACGTCCGCCTGGTTGCTTAAGCCAGCGTGCCACTGGACAACGTTCGTGGCAAATCGTGTGACCAAGATCACCCAGCTTACCCAGGTGGAGAAATGGGCACACGTCCGCTTCGAGCATAACCCGGCAGATCTCGCTAGCCGGGGGGTGGCGTTTCAAAGCCTTGGTGGCATGGTCCTGCCTGGCTGCAGTGGCCTCGCTGCGAGTGGCCCACTCAAGGCTATGAACCCCCTGTGACTGAACTCGAGAAGCGAGCAGTCAAGGTCCATGTTGCGAAGGCCCCCTCTGAAGACATTCTGGAGCGTTTTTCCACACTCGACAAGGCGTTGCGAGTCCTCGCTTACGCTCATCGGTTCATCCAGCGTTCGCGAAAGCTCATGTCCCCGTTTGAGGATCCCTTGACAGCTCCTGAAATTGCGTCGGCCGAGCGGCTCCTGATTTCCGTCACGCAACGCAGGCACTTTGCCCTTGAGATGGGCTGCTTAAGCCAAAAACGGCCAGTGCCAGCATCCAGCCTGGTCCAAAACCTGAACCCGTTCATTGATTCATAAGGGCTCATGAGAGCATGCGGCCGAGTCACGGCCTCCGAACTTCTCCAGTATGATGAACGGCATCCTGTCATCCTTCCATACGACTGCCATCTGTCTCGACTCCTGCTGCACGGTGGCAATCAGCTTATGATCCGTCTGATCCGTTCCAAGTTCTGGATCCCGAGGGTGAGGAATTTGGTCAAGTCCGTCATATATTCATGCAAGGTCTGCATCATCCACAAAAAGAGGTTGCAAACGCAACTGATGGGAGACTTACCCAAAGAACGAACGTCCTTCTCGCGCCCTTTCACATATACCGGTGTGGACTATGCCGGTCCCTTTGACATCAAAAACTACACGGGACGAGCCTGTCTCATTACGAAAGGGTATGTGCTGGTGTTCGTCTGCTTCGCCACTAAGGCCATCCATTTAGAACCTACTTCCGACCTTACGACTGAGAAGTTTCTCGCCGCCTTCGCCCGTTTCGTGTCCCGAAGAGGATGCCCCGTCAAGTTCAGTCGGACAATGGGAAGACCTTTGTGGGTGCGGCTGCCCTACTCTCCCGCGAGTTTCTCCAAGCTCTCAAGAAAGCTGTGACAGGTGCCTATAGTCACCAGCAGCTGCTCTGGCAATTCATTCCTCTGGGAGCACCCCACATGGGAGGTTTGTGGGAAGCAGGTGTTAAGAGCTTCAAGACCCTGTTCTACAAGTCTACGGCGACGCGAAAATATACATTCGAAGAGCTGTCCACGCTTCTAGCTAGGATCGAAGCATGCCTGAATTCGCGTCCGCTCGCGCCGATGTCCGAAGACCTGTTGGCACTTACGCCTGGGCACTTTCTTGTTGGAGGGCCCCTCCTCGCCATGGTCGAACCCGAGATAAAGGGGGACACCACATCTATTATAAACCGCTGGCAGCACCTGGAAGGCTCTTCATCAACAATTTCGTCTGATATGGAAGGAGGAGTACCTCAAGGAACTCCATAAGCGGAATTAGTGGCGAACTCCTACAAGAAATCTCCGTGCCGGGGACATGGTGGTAGTCAAGGAAGACAACCTTCCGTCCAATGAGTGGCGATTAGGCAGAATCTCCGCGGTGTTTCCAGGAGCCGATGGCCATGTTTGTGTGGTCGACATCCGCACTGCACGGGGACTCATTAAGCGTCCCATAGCGAAGGTCGTCTTTCTTCCAATGGAAGAGTCCGCCTGCCCGCAATAACCAGTCGACCCTTCACTCCGGTGGTTCAATTCGTCACTCCGATTCGTAGCGTCAATTAATAGTTCCAACCCGTAGTTCCAATTCACAGTTCTTAACACTACTGATCCAAATTTTTTATTTTGTCCTATTCCGCTAATCAGATCTCACACGATGTCTCCACGTCCGCGCAGCGCCATCGCATTGGAGCACAGACGAACTCGAGGTATGCAATCTTACCGTTGCCGAGTCTGTAGCGGGATCCATCCACTTCGGAAGTGTCGTCGGTTCCTCCGTCTGAGTGCCGAGAAGAGGCTCCGGGCTGTCCTTGCCAACCGGTACTGCCACCTCTGTTTGGCCCACGAGCACTCCGACGGAGCGTGTCGGCGAGGTGATCGCTGCAAAACTTGCGGCCAGGATCACCACACTCTGCTTCATCTCTCGGAACCACCGATGGCATCACGGCAGTCCCGCCCGGCAGCACGCCGGTCGCAGAGATCCGCTGCCACTCCGCAACACTCCTCAGCCGCTCCTCGGCCCTCGTCCGCCACTCCACGGCATTCTACAGCCGCTCCTCGGCCCTCGTCCGCCACTCCACGGCATTCTTCAGCCGCTCCTCGGCACTCGTCCGCCACTCCACGGCACTCATCTGACACTCCGCGGCAATTTTCTGCTTCTCGTCGGGGTGCCACGCAGCTTGCGGTCGCCGCTCCGTCCTTAACGTCCCTCCTACAGCGGCACAGCGTCAACCTCCTACCGACGGCTTTGGTGCGGTTAGAGACCGGGAGTCGAGTCTTCGACACTGCGGCGCTCATCGACCCGTGTACCCCTATGAGCTATATCGACGCTTCGCTAGCGTCGAGTTTCCGCTTGCCGACCACCAACGTGGGAGGCGAACAGATTTGTTCGGCAACCGTGGGGTCCAGAACCGACAGCGCTGTCGGGCTCGACGCAATTTTTAAAATAGAGCCTCATGTGCGCATCCGCACTCCAATCCGGGAGCTGAGCGACGCGGTAAGGACCCACTTCCGGGACATTACGCTGGCTGATGAGCGGTTTTATCTCCCCGCGACGATCTCCATCATCCTGGGCGCGGATATGTATCCGAGTGTGATGCGGCCGGGCTTCCTGAAAATTCAGGATGGACTGCCAGTAGCCCAGAGCACCGTGTTTGGGTGGGTCGTGTCCGGAGCCTGCCACCAGCCGTGAGAAGAGCAACCAGGCTATGTTGCAACCCGAGTAGTTGCAAGGGGGGGCGGAATGCTTAGGTCAGTGGCCCACTGCATCGGCGCTGGTCACTGAGCTCTCCGAGCTTTCGCTCTCGCCCCACTTGCGCTCCCTCGCTCGCCTCTCGCAACGTCCGCGCTCCAGAGTGCGAACTTCGGGTTTCGCATCCGAACTCCTCGGACGGCCGCTGCCGATCTCCAGCTCTCGCTTCAACGGAGTAAAGCGGGCGGGAGCGCGGTTTTAGTTTTAAGTTTTTTTAGTCTCTTGTATGCAACTGAACGAAATACATTGAACTACCCCACACGACGCCCCCGACTTCTTCATCTTTTTTTCGTCTTCAATAACGTTTGCGCCGTGGGAATCTTTTCTGTGCCTCAAGTGCTTTTTTGTGGAAGGATCGCCCCCTACAATCAGCAGTTTTGGAATATGTAGTACTGTACAAGTTTTAAGTAACGTTAAGATTGATGACCATTTTATTGAGATTTTGTTTTATGTAATAGGCGATGATCACATGCAAAACGATATCGTCATTGGGCGTGAAATACTTAAGCAGGGTTTTGATATTGTCATTTCATCAAACAAATTTACAATTTCGAGAGCCAAAATAATTAATTTGTGTACCGGTTCTGAGCCAGCAGATATTGATACTGAACTTGACGGAGAAAATAAAATAAAACTTAATTCATTGTTGGCAATGTACTCAGTTTGTTTTATAAAAGGCATTCCATATACTAAAGTTAGAGTTGGCGAAAAGAAAATTAGATTGATTGATCCAAGAAAAACAATTCAAAGAAGGCCAGATCGATTAAGTCCGTGCGAGCGATATTTAGTTCGAGAGAAAATTGAGGAGCTGTTGAGGTGTAATATAATAAGACAAAGCTGTTCACCTTATGCAAGCCCCATATTGTTGGTAAAAAAGAAAAATGGTTCGGATAGACTAAAGAGAGCTAAATTCAAACTCAGTTGCTGATAAATACCCGCTCCCAATCATACAGGATCAAATAAATAGACTTCGAGGAGTTAATTATTTTACATGTTTAGATATGGCCAGTGGATACAAACAAATTCCTTTGCATGCGTATTCTATTGAGTACACAGCGTTTGTGACGCCAGATGGCTAGTATGAGTTTCTGTCTATGCCATTCGGGCTTAAAAACGCGCCTTCTGTAGCGAAATTTTATGTTATCGTCTATATGGATAATATCATGATAACTGCCACAACACAATGCGACGCGTTTGAAAGATTAGAGATTGTTTTAAATGTTCTGACAGAGGCTGGGTTTTCATTCAACATTACAAAGTGTTTATTTCTGAAAACATCGGTTCAATATCTAGGCTACAGTGTTAGTGCTGGTGAAATTCGTCCAAACCCCTTAGAAAATAGTAGCGTTAACTGCCCTTCTCCCTCCACAGTCTGTAACAGCACTTTGACAATTTATTGGATTAGCATCGTATTTCCGGCAGTTTATAAAGGGCTTTTCACAGTTTATGAAACCGTTATATTTCTTAACTTCAGACAAAAATAAATTTATTTGGAAAGCAGAACATGAACAGATACGTCCTTGTTATTTTTGACCCAAATTATCACATTGAATTACATACAGATGCAAGTGGCAGTCGTTACGGTGCAATTTTATTACACCAAATTAAGAACAAACCACAGGTAATAGAATATTATAGCAAAACTACTTCATCTGCAGAGTCCAGATATCACTCGTATGAGTTGGAAACTTTAGCGGTTGTAAACTCAATTAAACATTTTCGACATTATTTACTGGGCAGGAACTTTACTGTTTATACCGACTGTAACCCATTGAAGGCGTCAAGAAATAAACAAGATTTTACCCCTAGAGCACAGCGTTGGTGGGCTTTCTTACAGTCATTTACATTCGATATTCAGTATAAAAGAAGGGAAAAGAATGACACATGTTTACTTTTTGTCGAGAAATCCTATCTCACCAGGGTCTACTTCTGCTCCAAAAGTAATTGATGAAAAGAGAGTTAACTTAGCCGAAATTTCAAGTAATTGGCTCATTGCTGAATAGCGTCGAGACTCAGACATCGTGACTAAATTAAACTGCATCCCATCCCAAAAGTAAATATTCCTTGGCACACAATCCATATCGACTTAACAGGGAAATTAAGCCGCAAGAGTGACCAGAAGGAGTATGTTATTGTTCAAGTTGACGCGCTTACCAAGTATGTCTATCTTAGTCACACCCTTAAATTGGACAGTGAGAGTTGCATAAAGGCTGTCAAGAGCGCTGTTTCGTTGTTTGGAGTACCAAACCGAATAATAGCTGACCAGGGAGGGTGTTTTACTGGATCAAAGTTTAGTGAATTTTGTTCAGATCACAAAATAAACTTGCACTTGATTGCCACCGGCGCTAGTCGCGCTAATGGTCAAGTGAAACGAACAATGAGCACGTTGAAAAATATGTTAACGGCGGCTGAAACTGGAACACAGTCTTGTCAGGATGTGCTAGGAGAGGTGCAGCTGACAATCAATTGTACTAAAAACGAGAAAAGGCATCAAACCAAGCTGAGTCCAAAATTCAAGGGGCCTTTTCAAATAACACAGGTTCTAGAGGGTGACAGGTACATTTTAAAGTCCTTACTAGCAAACGAACTTACAAGTATGCTCACGAAGATTTAAGAATTTTACCAGATGGGGAAGTTCCCGAGGAGCTTAATGTGTGCGATGATTATAATAACGTTGAAAGCGAAAATGAAAATATTAATAATGACGAAGTTGCTAAAGAAAGTGAAGTGCGCCAATAAGGGTGGCAAAAAGATGTAGTACTGCTGGAAAAACGGAAATGGCAGAGTACTTGGATCGTGTAAATCAAGCTCAGAAATGAAATTTAAAACAAGAATAAATAAATAAGAAAGTCGCTGTGGAAAGAGAAAGTAATGAAATGATAAAAAGATACAGTATTGTGGCCTGAGTGGACGATAATGAGATTCGAAATATTAATGTAAGCACAAGTGCACTACAAACTAATGTTTTGTTTTGATCAAGGCATGTGGTCCATTAGATATGAGAATGGATAAATTGAGTTCAACAATTGGTTTAAAAACATGTTTGTTTCTGTGAGATTGAAACATAATCCTTGAAGACCTGATTTGTTAATGAAACCCAAACAGAATGATAATGTTTATGTTAAGATATGTTTTAAGGAGGTCTGATATTATTGTGTGATAATGAGTTTACATAAATTAAGAAAATAAAATTGGATTTCGTTGTGAAAATATTTGTTTAAGTTGTAAAAAACAAAAGGTTGTTAAAAAAAATATAGATAGAAATAAAAAGGGAGCAAAAGAGAAACTAAAAAGGTAGTCTTTTATACACGAGGTCGTGTTAGAGTCAGAATGGCCGTGTCGGCGAATGGTATATTTCAGTGTACAAGGAATGCTAGGTTCTTGGACTTCTTATGTTTCCTAGAAGCTCGAATTATTTCATCATCTTATGTTATTCCTCTTTGCCTTTAAGGCGCCACAAAAGTGTAGCGCGACACATAGCAGCGTTGCAACCTTTAATGATTGGCGATTGGAGAAACGAAGAGTTCAGACCGAAACTCACTCCGCTCTAATGGAACCCAAGGATAATTCGACATATACTTATTTGTGGACTCTGCACCCTATTTGCCAAAATAGCAGACTGGAAGAACGGTTTGTTCTAAGATGAGTCTGGAATAAACCAAAATCTTGTGGACAGTCGGTTTAATGGGAAGCCATGGATATTTACCCACAATAAGGTGCCCAGTTTCTTCGCAAAGTTGCGCATATTTGTCCAGGTTTATTGGTAATTGGCATGATAAGCATATTAATATGGTTCTCATATTTAAAATGACTTGGATATCAATGCCAGTTATATTAGAGAATTCTATAAATTGGCTCATGCTGAAGGTGAGGCTCATATGGTAAAGTCGGCAAAGTGAACGCACTGGTGGCAGGATTTGGTTGGAAGACATTTTTAAGGTGGTTGGCAAATGTGGCTCTGTCTGCATCGCTGCGCGCCCAGCCGCCTGTGGGATTTCTAATAGGCATCACAGTTACTTTCGGTGAGCTTAGAGTTGGGTGAGCTGTTCATAGTGAGTGTTTTGTACTAGATGTTGACAATTGCTCTATGTAGTGTCGGTGGACATATGCTTCTTCTTGCTGTAAAGCTTTGGTGACTTGACGTGAGGCATGTTTTAAGCGTTGCCCAGCAGATGACGATCTGTGGAATTGTCACTCTCGACGTAAGCGTTGCTTTTCAATTTGTCTTCTTTTGGTTGCATTGGGTACTTGTAGTTTGGGGAGTTGAAACTCGAGCTGCAGAGGCGAGTACAGACTCCAGTGTATTAACAAAGCTGTCTACGTTGGCTTCATCGTTGAGCTGAGGACTTAGCTCAATGTGTGAGCTAATATATTTCCTGTACTTAACCCAAGAACTTGTAAACCGCCTAACTTTCAATGTTCCTGTTAGACTAACACGAAATTATATCCCTCTAAATTTGCCACGATGTTCATCAAATTTTTGTCTGCACGAGCCCTTTCGCGTTCTATGTAATACTTATAACAACCTTTATCAACTAATTTGCATTTCCACTTCTATCCCGTTATTAAAAACTAATATTCTCTCTAAACTATATTCTCTCTTAATTGTGGCTTTTATTTTCACTTGTGTCTTGTCTCTATTTAATTTATGTATTTTCCTCGCGAACTCGCATTTTTTGCCCAAATTGATAATAGGGCCCGCGCGTAACAAGCACGTGCTTGGTGTCGTTGAGCCACTTGTTTGTACTGCAAGTAGTGCATCATCATAGTGAAGCATCAGAATAAACTATAGAGCTGCTTTCCTTTTGGAGTCACGAGACTTGATCCCCAGTGTGTGTGCTTGGCATTGTAGTCTCCTGCTGCTAAGGAGTGTTCTCCTAGTGAGTTGAAAAACTGCAAAAACTCATCTTCAGCTATAGTAAAGCGAGGGGGGCAGTATACGGCGGTTACCGTAGTTGGTTGCCAGTATTTGTTTGTATATTTATAGATGTGGCCTGTGGCCTTTTAGGCAAATTTGTTATGATAGTAGTGGTTAATACGGCTTCTAATTAGAATTCCAGTCCCACCATGTGTTTTACCATCTGGATGATTTGTTCAGTAGAATAAATAGCCTCGTCGTTGAAAATTGTATTTGCTTGTAAGGTGTGTTTATAAAAGCGTCGATATGATTGCCGAGTAGGAATTGAGCTAACTCAAGTTTATGCTGAAAAAAGCCGTTAGCGTTCCACGTAGATATCCATAGGAAAGTCATTATTTGGATTGTTGTGAAGCCAGCATTTGAATAAATAGTTTTTGGTCTTAAATAAACGACATAAACTCCGTAAGGCTTTGTTGCTGGCTGCATATCATAGCTTCAAAGTTGCTTTTTGGCTGCTCTGGTTCGGTTCTGGTATGCTGATTGCAGAAATGAACTTTTTAAGACAGGGTTAGCCAGTCCTGATCTTAAAGCGCTTGCGTATGTCACATTTTTGTCAGAGTTTATGGGTCCTAATGAGGATCTGGCTGCAGTCGAGAAAAAGACTTCAGGGCTTGATCTGGAAGCTGTCATCTGTTTATTTTGGGTGCGGGCAGTAGTTCCCTTCTGGTGGATGCGACTTTTCAGCTCCTTATAAACTGGGCAGTCTCTGTAGTTAGCAGTGTGATTGCCACCGCAGTTGCGGCACTTTTTCGAGTTGCAGTTATCTTTGCTCGCTGGGCAAACTACACACACCGGGCGCAGTTTACAGTATGACCTTGTATGGCCATATTCTTGACAGTTCGCACATTGTACCGGGCCATTGCGTTTGTGCGGTTCCTCAACTGTAATTCTGCGGTGCAGCAGGAACTGAAGATTGTAAATAGGGTGCACTTCGTATTTCTTAAGGGGCTTATTTTCTGGTTCGAGCTCAACCTTAAAAAGTGGCTGCGGCTTTCTATCCCTGTTAAGGATGTTGAAGACGGACTTAGCTCTAAATCCCTTCTCTTGTAGCGCCTTTGTTATCTCTCCGGCCCTTGCTACTTTTTAGCTGATACGTGTAAAAGTTCTTTTTATTCTCGGTAAGATATTTCGATAATACTCTGTAATTATCTTCAGACTTCATTTGAACCTTTGTCTCTTGGATGTTGCCCTTTACAAGAGGTATTATGTGGAAGTTATCCTTTCCAATTAGCTCGATAATTTTGTTGACAAGAACATTGGAACTTTTTTCTCGAATGTAAATAGGCGGAGGCTTTGTCTGGATGCCAGGATTTTAAATCGGTTTGAGTTCATGGGCGTTTCTATTCCAGCTAGGCTAGCATTGCCACGAGTAGTCGATCAGGACTATTTTAACAAAAAATTATTTGAAAGGATTTGTAGGGTTGTTGAAACCCTAAAAAAGTAAATTTGCAAATTTAAAAGTTGGTTCTGAAACCAAAATGGTAAAGGTAGCAGAGAGTGACCTAAACAAATTGGCGAAGGTGTTCGACCAAAATGTCGAACAATTAAACAATTATTTAAAGGAAATCATTAATGAGCTTAATAAGGCTAGCCTTGAAGACTGCTTACTAAGAGCTAATAAAATATAATTTTTATGGAATAGAACAAACGGTAAAATATACATATCTTTCGACGAAAGCGTCGAAGAGTTAGAATTCGAGGTCAAAAACGTGTTAGACATCCTAGACGAAAGGATAAAATCTTCCGATGTGAGCATAGGAAGTAATAATGGGGTATTGGTAAGGGATAGATAAAATACAAGTTCCCACATTTTCTGGAGAAGGAAAAGGGTGGGTCTTATTTTCTGAATTACTTAAAGAAATAATTCATAATAGAGATGATCTGAGCTCATCTCTAAAACTTAATTATTTGAAAACCGCTCTTAAAGGCGAGGCAAGGAGTATGGTTGCTCACTTGCTGACAGGTTCTGCCGAAAATTATACTGCCGCTTGGGAACTATTAACCAAGCGGTATGAAAATAAGAGAAAAATATTCTCAGATCAGCTGAATCGTTTGATCGAGTTGCCCATTCTAGACAACGATTCAGCAAAACATATTAACTGGTTTATTGATTCAATAAATGAATCAATTCATTTAATCAGAACAAAAGCGAAGTGAGGATGTTGATGTGATTTTTTACTTTGTAAAATGGTTGGACAATTTGTAACAAATTGTTATAAGTTTAGGGGAATAAGTCCGATAGAAAGAGGGGAGTTTATCAGAAAACAGCACTTGTGCAACAGATGCTTTAAGCATTCTGTTTTCAAGAAGTGTAACTCGGAATATTTATGATCAATTAGCAAAAAACCGCATTACATCATGCTCCATGTTTCGACTGAAAAAAGAGAAAAAGTACACACCTGTGTTACTAAGGAACAAGCATTTGATTAAGGTAAAATCAAATAAAGGTGGCTATGAAAACCTAAGGGCATTAATTGATAGTGGATCGCAGTGCACCATTATTTCAGAAGAAGCTGCGCAAATATTAAATTTATCTCGTTAACAAACTATCACCGAGGTTAGTGGAGTGTCCTGTCCAGACACTTGTACTTCAAAGCACAAAGTTAATTTAAGTATAAAGATGGGCGACGATGAACTAATGAAGGTTTTACCCGATCAAAACTTTAGATGTTGACAAGTCAAAGTGGAAATTAATTGTGGCTACTACTATGGAAGTAGGAGATTTAGAGAGATTTTGGGAAATGGAAAATGATTATAATGACATTGAGGCAGAAATTTGTGAAAGACATTTCTTAGAGACCACTAAAATAGATAAAATGATAGACACCAAGAAAGAAGGGAAATATTATTTACACCATCAAGGTGTTGTAAGGGAATCTAGCCTTACAACAAAATTAAGGGTAGTTTTCGATGCCATAGCGAAAACTACAAACAACAAAAGTGACATTATGTGGGTTGGACCAAAAGTATAAAAAGATATCTTTGATATCATCGTCAAATCGGCGGACATTGAAAAAATGTACCGGCAAATAAACGTGGAAAAAAAAAACAAAAAAAGTACAAACTAACAACGGTCACTTACGGTACAACATCAGCACCCTATTTATCTACAAGAGTGCTTGCTGAAATTTCAAATAAATGCGAAAATTTGTCAATAAAAGATATAATTAAAAATGATTTTTATATGGATGACCTTATGACAGGTGCTAATTCCATACAGGAAGCCCAAGAACACGTGGAAAATATAACCATTGAATTAGAAAAGGGAGGCTTTAATCTTAGAAAATGGATTTCCAATGTCTCAGAAATAGTTGAGGCACTGGAAAGCAAAGAAGAAAATAAAATATTAGAGATTCAAGAAAATGAATCCATGAAAACACTGGGTCTTCAATGGGAATTTAAAGATGAATTTAAATTCAATTTCAACAGTGAACTCTGTATTAAAATTAATAAGCGAGTAGTGTTATCAACACTTGCAAAAATGTATGACTCCTTAGGCTGGTTATCTTCAGTGATAATAATAGGAAAATTATTTATGCAACAGCTTTGGTTAACAGAGCAAAAATTGGATCAGAACTGGTCAGATTCAGATGCCAGTAAATGGAAAAGCTTTAAAGAAAATTTAAGACTTCTTGAAAGTATAAGAATTCTAAGGTGTGTGAAATCCAAAGATAAAAAGCCAGTTCAAGTTCATGGATTTTCTGATGAGTCCGATAAAGCATACGCAGCTGCTGTATATGCTAAGGTGGGAACATCTTCGATGATTAAAGCTAGCAAAAGCAAAGTTAATCCGAAGAAAAATCGAAAAACCATTCCTAAACCAGAACTTTGTGCTGCACATCTCCTCTCGAAATTAATAGATAGAGTTAGGACAGCAATTGGAACTCAATCGATGGCATATGGTTGGAGTGATTCAACAATCACACTTGTATGGATTAAAAATGGGAATAATAAAGACAAAAACAAGAGAAAACGCTATAGTCGGGTGCCCCGACTATCAGATACCCGTTACTCAGGTAAAGGGAGTGCGAGGGAGATGGAGATAGAAACTTTGATCACGCATAACTTTTTAACGAATGGTCCGATTTGAAAAATTTCTTCTACATTTCGATAGGTATTGATAAACACAATAAAACTGCATTTTTACTTTTTCGAAATATTTAAATTTTTAAAATCGTATATAAGCGATTGTGGGCGTTAAAGGGGACGTGGCACCTTTTTGAAACAAACTTGCGCTGCGTAGGAACTCCTAGAATCTGCATGCAAAATGCCAATCTTCTAGCTTTTATAGTTTCCGAGATCTCAGCGTTCATACGGACAGACAGACAGACAGACAGACAGCCAGACAGACGGACAGACAGACGGACAGACGGACAGACGGACATGGCTAGATCGACTCGGCTAGTGATCCTGAACAAGAATATATATACTTTATAGGGTCGGAAACGCTTCCTTCTACCTGTTACATACTTTTGCACGAATACAATATACCCTTTTACTCTACGAGTAACGGGTATAACAAGAAAGGAAAGCTAACTTCGGGCGGAGCCGAAGTTGATATACCCTTGCAGAATACTCTGTAAATTATATTCTCCAAAATTATTCATGTGATGCATTCTTAATACTCATAAAAAATCCCAACTTCCTAACTTTAAAAACACCAAAGTTATGGCATTTCCAATCGTTCAGTTATATGGCAGCTATAGAATATAGTCGACCGATCCTTATGAAATTTGGTAAGTCAGATTTATTGGCCAAATATAGAACCCATAAAAAATCCCAACTTCCTAACTTTAAAAACACCAAAGTTATGGCATTTCCGATTAATCAGTTATATGGCGGCTATAGGATATAGTCGTCCGATCCTTATAAAATTTGGTAGGTCGGATTGATTGGCCAAATTTAAAACCCATAGAAAATCCCAACTTCCTAACTTTACAAACACGAAAGTTATGGCATTTCCGATCAATCAGTTATATGGCAGCTATAAGATATAGTCGTCCGATCCCGGCCGTTCCGACTTATATACTGCGTGCAAAGGAAAGAAGGGTGAGTGCAAAGTTTCAATTCGATAGCTTTAAAACTGAGAGACTAGTTTGCGTAGAAACAGACAGACGGACAGACGGACATGGCTATATCAACTCAGGAGGTGATCCTGATCAAGAATATATATACTTTATAGGGTCGGAGATGTCTCCTTCACTGCGTTGCACACTTTTGACCAAAATTATAATACCCTCTGCAAGGGTATAAAAATTATTAGAATGTGAAATTTGGTGGAACGGACCTCAATGGTTAGCCAAGTCAGAAAAATACTGGCCAATAGAAGATGAAGCAGATTGTATTATTGTCAGCACTACCTTAATAGAGAAACCAAGCCACTTTATACTATCACTAATAAAAAAGTACTCCTTTATGCGTAAACTGGAAAGAGTTATTGCATATTCCTTAAGATTTATTGAAATGAAATTAAACAAGAAAGAAAAGCTAACTTCGGGCGGAGCCGAAGTTGATATACCCTTGCAGAATACTCTGTAAATTATATTCTCCCAAATTATTCATATGATGCATTCTTAATACTCATAAAAAATCCCAACTTCCTAACTTTAAAAACACCAAAGTTATGGCATTTCCAATCGTTCAGTTCTATGGCAGCTATAGGATATAGTCGGCCGATCCTTATGAAATTTGGTAGGTCGGATTGATTGGCCAAATTTAAAACCCATAGAAAATCCCAACTTCCTAACTTTACAAACACGAAAGTTATGGCATTTCCGATCAATCAGTTATATGGCAGCTATAGGATATAGTCGGCCGGTCCCGGCCGTTCCGACTTATATACTGCGTGCAAAGGAAAGAAGGGTGTGTGCAAAGTTTCAATTCGATAGCTTTAAAACTGAGAGACTAGTTTGCGTAGAAACAGACAGACGGACAGACGGACATGGCTATATCAACTCAGGAGGTGATCCTGATCAAGAATATATATACTTTATAGGGTCGGAGATGTCTCCTTCACTGCGTTGCACACTTTTGACCAAAATTATAATACCCTCTGCAAGGGTATAAAAATTATTAGAATGTGAAATTTGGTGGAACGGACCTCAATGGTTAGCCAAGTCAGAAAAATACTGGCCAATAGAAGATGAAGCAGATTGTATTATTGTCAGCACTACCTTAATAGAGAAACCAAGCCACTTTATACTATCACTAATAAAAAAGTACTCCTTTATGCGTAAACTGGAAAGAGTTATTGCATATTCCTTAAGATTTATTGAAATGAAATTAAACAAGAAAGAAAAGCTAACTTCGGGCGGAGCCGAAGTTGATATACCCTTGCAGAATACTCTGTAAATTATATTCTCCCAAATTATTCATATGATGCATTCTTAATACTCATAAAAAATCCCAACTTCCTAACTTTAAAAACACCAAAGTTATGGCATTTCCAATCGTTCAGTTCTATGGCAGCTATAGGATATAGTCGGCCGATCCTTATGAAATTTGGTAGGTCGGATTGATTGGCCAAAAATAAAACCCATAGAAAATCCCAACTTCCTAACTTAACAAACACCAAAGTTATGGCATTTCCGATTAATCAGTTATATAGCGGCTATAGGATATAGTCGGCCGGTCCCGGCCGTTCCGACTTATATACTGCGTGCAAAGGAAAGAAGGGTGTGTGCAAAGTTTCAATTCGATAGCTTTAAAACTGAGAGACTAGTTTGCGTAGAAACAGACAGACGGACAGACAGACGGACAGACAGACGGACAGACGGACATGGCTATATCAACTCAGGAGGTGATCCTGATCAAGAATATATATACTTTATAGGGTCGGAGATGTCTCCTTCACTGCGTTGCACACTTTTGACCAAAATTATAGGGTATAAAAATAAATAATTTCCGCATATCTAACAGTAAATAAAATAAAATTAGCAAGTGTATTAATAATTAAAAAACAAGAAGAAATTCAGTTTAATTCGGAGATAATTTGCTTAAAGCTTAAAAAAGATATTGAAATTAAAAGCAAAATATTAGGATTGAATCTATTTTTAGATAAAGACGGACTATTAAGAGTAATTTCATACAAAACATTCGATAATTCTAGATAATTGTTATTTAACTTCACTAATTATCAAAAATTCACATAGAGAAACATTCCACGGCTGAATTAATTTGACTCGAAATTATATTCAAAGAAAATTTTGGATATTCGGATTAAGGAACAGCTTGAAGCAATACTTGTGGCAGTGTGTCAAATGTGCACGATATAGACAAATTACGGCAGAGCAAATTATGGGAAATTTACCAAAGCATACAGTTACTATGGCCCACCCGTTTTGAAATACTGGGGTAGACTATGCTGGCCCATATCAGATAAGATGCTCAAAGAATCGAGGTCAAAAATCCTATAAAGGTTACATTGCTGTGTTTGTTTGCATTTCAACGAAGGCTATCCATTTAGAAGTTGTTAGCGATTTGACTTCAGATGCCTTTTTAGCCGTGTCGTTTGCGAACATTTTTAATTGCGCGTGTTCCACTGTTTGCTTTTACGTAAAACGGGCCAAAGTAATCCACGCCTGTTGCTGTGAAAGGTTTTTCATGAGTTAGAAATTGTTCCTGCGGAAGCCATCCCATTTTTGGAGTCTCTGTTTTTGCCCTTTTACGTTTGCACCAGACACAATCGCCAATTGTTTTTTTGATGAATCGATTCAGCTTTGGCATCCAATATTCACTTCTAAAATTGTGAACCACCACTTGCATACCAACATGTTGAGCATCAAGATGAAGTTTTCGAATCAGCATTTGAGTAAATTTATGTCTGCCATCTAAAATGATTGGATTTATGATGCAAGCTAATATTTCCTTTGCCCGGCCGATTCTGCTATCCACACGCATTATCTCATGCTTATCTAAAAAAAGACAATATTTTGTGAGGCGAGCTTTTGGAGAACGCTTACCAGTTTTTAGTACAGACAAATCGTCGGGATAGGATTCTTGTTGCACAAACTTGCTCCATACGTTTACTGCCCATTCAATTTCGTTCGTGCACAAATTTCCAAGTTTACGATTTCCTGGTTTACTCTTGACATTGTTCCAAAATCTTCGAATCCAGGCAGTGCCTCGTATTAACCTTTTATAAGAGGATATTCTCGAAAGTAATTGGTTGAAGGGGTGTTCAGCTTCTTAAATAACCATGACTATCTCTGGGTGGTTGTCATTCTCAAATACCGGCTGATTTATTTCCCATTGAGAGGACGGCTTCTGAAGAAACTGAGGGTCAACTGACCATTTTTCCTGCTTATGGGTTGATATGTTGTCGCGAGTTATAACATCAGCAATGTTTTCATTGGTTGATAACCAATTCCACTCCTTGCGTTCCGTTTTTTCACATATTTCACCAATTCGATTAGCTACAAATACTTCCATGCGTTTATCACTATTTATCCAAGCAAGGACCGTTCTTGAATCTCTCCAAAAATAATTTTGGACTAATTTAGCTAGTCAGCATCCTAAAACAGCTGCCATTGTTTCAAGTTTGGAAATTGTTACATGCTTTATTGGGGCAACCCTTGCTTTTGATGCGACTAAAGATACATCAAATTCCCAGCGGTCTTCTTGTTGATAACAGCATCTTATGTATACTGCTGAGGAATAGGCCTTGCTACTCGCGCCGTTGAATATTAGATTATAACTGTAACATCGTGGAATTTTAATTGTTTCAATTGATAATAAAGACGACAACCAATTTTTCCATTTGATCAGCAGATCTCCATTAAGTTTATCGTCCCAGTTGGTTCCGGACTGCCACACGTCACGCATCAATATTTGACCTTTGATGGTTACCGGGGGCATGAGGCCTAAAGGATCATACAAAGAGTTTACAGCTGACAAAACGTTTCTTTTCGTTGGTGTAGCATTTCCATTTAAAAGTTCATTTTTCAGCCGGTGCATGGTTTTTGTGGAGTATGTAAAAATGTCGTGATTGGCATTCCACACCATACCCAGTACCTTTTGTTGAACATCCGCCATATCCCCGATCATTGTAATCTCTTTTGCTGATCTTAAATGTTCAGGAATGTTACTCATAACTTCTTTACTGTTTGACAGAAATTGTCGCAGTTCAAATCCTGCTTTTGAATGGATGTCTACTACAGAATTTATTATGTTGATAAGAAGGCTGGCGTTTGGCTTGGAATCCAAATAATCGTCAACATAATGATTTGTAATAATAGCCTTTACCGCTTTTGGTATTTGATATTTCTTGGCCTTGAAATTCTTTTCAAATTGAGCTAAAAACGGTGAAGATGTTGTGCCGAAAAGCATGGCTTTTATTTGGTATATTTTCATCGGACTGTTCTGTTTTAAATCCCTCCAAAGAAAGCATTGTGCTGATGTATCGTTGTCTTTAATACGCACCTGATTAAACATTTCCCGAATATCGGCAATAACAGCGACCTGATGTAATCGAAAACGCATCAGTATGCCCACGATCGATGTTGACCAGTCTGGGCCAGTGAGAAGATTCTTGTTAAGAGAAGTTCCATTGCATTCAGACGCAGCATCAAAGTCGAGTCTGACGTTACCAGGATTACTGGGGTTAACAACTGCAAAATGTGGTAAATACCATAGCTTAGGGATTTTAAGACATCCATATCTGTTAGCTGAATAGCATAACCTTTTTCCAACAATTTGTGTATTTCATCTTGGTAGTTTTTTGAAAAGTCTTTGTCTCTTAATAGTTTGCGTTCAAGACATTTGAGCCGCTGGATAGCCATCGGTTTACTATCAGGGAGTTTGACTTGTTCATCTTTCCAGGGTAGGCCCAATTCATAATTGTTACCAATTTGATTAATTGATGACTCCGCCTTGTCTATCGCTAACTTTTCGATTGCTGAAAGTGTCTTGTCTGACTTAACAGCACACACTCCAAAATTTTCAATGCTAAACTGCTGTCTGATCATCCGCTGAATGTTTTCATCGCTTATTTGGCAGCAAGTAAAATTCGCTCCTTTTGATTCAGTTTGGACTGGTCCATGTATTACCCAACCCAGTTTGGTTTTAGATAACATCGGGCGAATCCCGTCACCGTTGATAATTCCTCTAGTACTGATCAAATTAGCATGTCGTTGACCAATCAGAAGCATGGGTTGCTTGTCCTGCAGATATTTTAGATCTATCAGATTTTTGGGAACGAGTTCTTTTAATTGGTTGTAATTAACTTGTTGCGATGGAAGCTTTAAATCATTGATCAGCCATACATCTTCTAGGTGGTATTTATTACCACATTTCGCACTAATAGTTATGCTAGCTGATTTTGTATCTAATTCGTATCTTTATACGCCTCCTGTCCAACTGAAGTAGAATGGTTTGCTTTCGCCTTCTATTCCGACTTCTCGAGCTAAACTCATATCCATAATTGTTGATGTGCTGCCTTCATCTAAAAATGCAACAATGGAGCCCTTTTGACCGTAGACTGTGACAGCAACCATCTTGAGAAATGCTTCTCTTTTGGATTCCGAAACACATCCTGTAATGTTTTGTGCGACATTTGTAATAGGCCGTTTGTGAAGTAACTTGTTATGGAATTTCTCGCAGTTATCGATTTTACACTGCTGTCTTTCATTGCATGGACTTCTATGGTACTTCAAACAGCAATAACACACTTTGTGTCGGTTGGCCATGGCCCAACGTTTTTCTACGTCTGATTTTAAAAATATGTTGCATTTGGTAAGAGCATGTCTTTCCTCGCTGCAAGTGGGACACATCGTCTTGTGCTTACCCTTTGTTGAGCTCGTTGTAGTTTTTTCAAATTGTTCTGGTTCAGTGGCTGTCGCTTGATTATTGATTACAGTAATTTTTTTAAAAAAGGCAATATAGTTTATTAAATCAGATTGTTTTTGCGACCAATCGGCTAAATTTTAAAATGTGCAAAATGAGGCACGTATATTTTCCTCTCTTAAAAATGTGCCCCAATCTCGGAGGTATTGCTCTGATAGCTTTCTAATCGCCATTGCCAAAAGCCTTTGGGTGTCGACTAGCTTCCTGTCTGTGTATTCTAACCCGGCGCAAATGTTTTGAATGTTGCAATTGAATTCTTCAAAATCTGAGAGCTCTTCCACTTCTTTAATTTTGTGCGCTTTTGTTGTTAATTCCAGTGCAATGTTTTCAGGACCACCATATGCTTTGTTTAGATAATTATAATTCTGCTTGGCTCTTGAGCAGAGATAAGCAGTAGCTCTACTTTTGCTCTTGCCGCACCTTTCAGGGCTTTTGAGAGTCGATGAACATTTTCTTCATTCGAAAACCCACAACGTTGGCTATTTGCTTCAAACTCGTTAATAAAATGTTTCCATTTAAGCGCAGATGTCCCATCAAACTCCAAGTTCTGTCCACTAAAATTTTGCAGTGCTAGCATTTGTGTTTTCATTGTTGTGGTTGATCTGTTTGAATTTTGAGTTTCTTCAATGTTGTGTAAGGGATGCTGATCTTGGCGTATCCAATCCGATGTACGCTCGCGCTGTTCCTGATTCTGAATCTCTGATCGAATGGAGATGTTGGATCGAATAGAATTTCTAGCAGAATACTCTGAAAGAACAGATTTAGCTTTTAGAACATTTTTTTTACTGACCAGTGCATCCCTTTCTGCAAAAAGAATATCCAATTCTCTTTCCAGCATTTCTATGAATTCACGCATTTCAGCCAACTCCTCTTCTTTGGCGGAAGAAGGCTTGTTTTCTGATTCCGTAAGTTTGCGTTTGATTTCCATGAGTTTGGCTTCTTTGTTGAAAATTGCTCGCTTTATTTCAACATTTTCCGAATCCACATTTTGTATCTGTTCCAGGATCACCAATTTTTGTTTCAGAACTGAGGCATCGGACCCGTCAGTGTCTTCGGTGGCGACAAACGTTATGGCTTCTACTATTTTTGTAGCCAATTCGTTTTTTGTCGCGTTCTCACCCACTCTTATGTCGAAAAAGGCACAGACTCGCAACAACGCGTTTAGACTGATTTCCTTCCCTATTTTCCGTACAGTTCATGTTTTTCGGATTCGCTGTATGAAAGTCCTCCAAAGGCGCGAAGTTGCCTCTTTATTAAGGTTTCCGTCACGAATTTTCGATACACTGCAAAATGGACGTCTCGGAGCGATTGTGATTTCCACGAATCAATGTTGTTAATCTGCTGCTGATTCCATTTCCACATTTTTGATTCGTAGTGTTGTTATGGACTGTATTTCAAGGTGTTAGTGTCGAAATATCGATCCTGCGATCGAAGGACCACTTTGTTAAATAATATTCGAGGCGGTTTAACTCTTTATAAACTTTTCTTATTTATTTCTTATAATTTCTGTGACCGGCTTGGCTTCGCTTTTTCTTAGAGTGACCAACTTATTTTTGGTTCGAAATACATTTTTAAATTAATCTGATATACTTTGACAGAGGTATTCATACAAATATAAAATAATGAAACTTAAATTGAAATTATAACATTTAGCAATGACATATATATTAACCATGGTAGATTAAATCCAAATATATTGAAGCCCATGCAACTGAAATCCGAAATCCATTACTAGAGACTCTAGTACTACCAGGTACTACGGAAATAAGGGAATTTTTGTAGATAATAAACTTATTTTGAATGTAAAAATCCCTTTATTTGGTCGACACCCTTCCCATTTGTTTAGGGTAAATTAGTAATCCAGTGAAAACCGAGAATGATGTAATTATTGCAGATTTAAATTCAAAATATTTAGCTTACAATTTTGAAATTGATTCCTATCACTTAATGACAGATGCTACCTTTAATAAGTGTCAAAAAAGGAAAACTAATAATGTTATATGTGAAGGTAACTGGCCATTTGAGTAGCGTAAGTGACAATACGTGCGAGATAACTCCCTTTAAACCAAATAGTCATTCTAATTGTATTTATAAAAAAATGACTCAAGAAAGATCTTACTGGGTCGAGTTACAAAAGAAAGTTAGTTGGATATTCAAGGTTTCAGAACTAACAAAGGCTAGGATACAATGTAATAATTTTCCACAAAAATTAATAGATCTTCCGGAGCAAGGAATTCTTACTATAGTATCTGGCTGCACTATAAGAACAGATGACAAAATATTAATAGACCATCATAGTATTAAATCAGAAAATTATGAGCCAATAGCAGTTTCTTATGTAAGTAACATAAGTAAGATTCCAAGTATTGTTTGGAATCCATAAACATTACCTGTCAACAACTAAAATGAAGAAATAAATAAATTAAGAAATTAATTAAATGAAATAAAAGGACTGAATTTTCATCATATTTCAGGCCACGCTGCCTTAATCAAAGGATTAATAATCATGTTAGTTTTAATCCAATATATGATAAGACGAATAAATGTATCAAGGCGCATGCAAGCCATAGTTCTTCCTGGCCCTTGGCAGAATGTTCAAACATGAACACTTCTAAATATAAGTATAGCAGCCACTTGTATAAAACAAAATATACACACATAACATGTAAAATGACCTCCTGCGTAACGGTCACAGAATAACTGAGTATAAGTGCTATCAGGGATTTTGTTATCTCCCTTATCGCACTTAAGAATGTTTTCCCAATTTAGGGGTAAACAAGCCACTCCGTGGGTTATTAGAAATAAGATAATAATCCCAATTATAAGATTTTATGAGCTCATGCATGTCACATTGTAAATCGATCCAGAGCAATAATTTACGATCTGTTACCTAAACCATGCGAGGGAACAGTTGTTTGAACTTGTAATTGAGGCACCAAATATAATCACTTGAAATGTTTCCCACACTACACAAAGGACTTGTGCGGGGGTCAAAATATAGCTTTCCCGCCCAGGGCAAAACAGATGCGGTTTCTGCGTAGGCCATAGATATGAATAGAATACGAATCACACCAATGTTACTTGTTTAGAAACTTCATGAAATAAAAACAGTTTGAAATTATAACTCAGCGAAGGTAGACGTCTTTTATCTAACACATTGTATTCGGGGTATAGTTAATTACAGTTTTAAGTGTTAAGTTTTATATTAATTAATTGACCAATCAATATAAACATTCGCGATTTTATTGCAAAAAGCGTCTTTTCGCGTTATAGTAGATTTATTAAACTAGTCACTGCTCTTTTATGATTTTAATGAATACTTTTTTCCGGAGCACAATAAATACACGTCTGCATGTGACGACGGTTTCAATTCAATGGATCAAGAAGTAAACAAATTAAAATTAATGTGCTTGCATATGCATCTTGGTTATCAAAAAAGAACCGAAAAGCATTTTTAATGTTAGAACTAAGTGCAGAAGATTGTAGCATTTAAAATGTTCTCTTGTTAACGATTGCGCTAAGTTGGATACAAAATTACAAGAATAAATAAAGTTTATATGATTGTTGTTAATTTGCGCAAACTTAGAAGATTCAAACTTTGGCAGAAAGGACCAGTCTAAGGGAACCTAGAAGACGAGAGTCCATCGCAAAAAAATTTGATTAAGTAAAACCGTAGGATCTGCATAAACTAAAAATAAAATTCAGGAATTTGGGAAAGTTGATCAGGGTATTGGCTTAATTGCCAAGATTTAGAAGCCAATGTAAAATATGAACTTCATTCGGAACATTGTCTTTTCTTTTATTTCAAATCCAGAAGGCTCGTTGTACGGTCCAATTATCACAAGATCCAAATCTGTTTTTTAATTGTGTTAACAATAAGCGTAAATCAGCCTGTTACCCACCATTGCTATCGTTCTACGGCATATACTGATCAGACAATTGCCGATTTATTTGCCCAGTTTTTCCAGGCAGGTTCGAGTTTGAGCGTATGCTTCGTTCTCCCGAATCTCCATAAAGTTAAACCACTGTATTCACCGGGTCCCGACGGAGTTCCAGACTGCGTGTTTAGATACTGCGCTGACAAATTGTTCACCTTATCTTTGGAAACTTCTCACTTCCCACTTATTAGTTATTCCCCTTCATAAGAAAGGAAATTAATCGAATACAAGCCATTACAGAGGTATGTCAAAGTTTAGCGCCATCCCAATTGCTAAATAGAATTACCAGGAACTATATTTTTCATGCTTTAAATCATTTTAAAGACCCATGCGGAATAGGGTTCCATATAATACAAAAAACTGGATGACTATCAATCATTTTTAAGCTTCACTAACTTAACGTTAAAAGGAAAAAGGGAGATAGACGACAAAAGTAAATTGGTTCCTTTACGGCCATTTTTGGATAAAGAAATACATTTTATAGTCGTATGAAGTTAGTCATTCTCGCGTAAGGATATGTCCTGCCTTAAGACTAACAATCCGAGATAGATAACTTTCAATAATTTTGGTGGGATAATTTACTAAATTTAGACGGCTCTAAGTGCAAGCTTATGAGTACTTATCGGGTTACTTACACGCTAAGTGGCATCTCTTTGGGTAGAATAACACTTTTAAACGATATTGGATATTATTTCGCCAGTCCGTCGGATTCTGGAGTATGGGTCTCCAGTCTGGACTCCACGATTAACTTTATACTCTTTGGTTTACTTTTTCTGAGCCAACAAGCAAACCTTCTCTCAAATTTACAGCGGCTACTTCGTCTTTCTTTACGACACAAAAAGAATCGGAAAAAACGTTTTTAAAACCCTTAAGATACTCGATAACCGATATTGTTGCAGAGCTAACGACAATCGAGCTAAACGAGAACAAAGATTATTGTTGGACCAATGCGTGGTCGGTAACGATAATGAAATTATATCTGAAATTCTTTAACGCTACTATCGCAGAAATACATTCACCGTATAAGCTTTAAAACTACAACGCCTTTGAAGTTAAACAGAACCTTCGCCACGTGGTCATCAAATCGTTTAAAGGAAAATCAAAATTCACCGTTTAACGGTCCGCTTTTTATTTTATTTTTTCTTCGGTGAGCGTACATTGGGGTAATTGAACCGTCGTCGCATGCAGACGTGTATTTATTGTGCTCCGGGAAAAAGCATTCAATAAAATTATAAAAGTGCAGTGACTGGTTTTATAAATCTACTAAAACGCGAAAAGACGCTTTCTGCAATAAAATCGCGAATGTTTATATTGATTGGTCAATTAATTAATATAAAACTTAACACCTAAAACTCTAATTAATTTTGCATCGAATACAATGAGTCTAAACGACATTCGCACACAACGTCAACGTGAGCAAGACGAGGGACGGTTCTCAGTACAAAGAATTAACGCGTACTTCTCTTTTAAAACAACCGAAAATAATGCAAGCTCAACTGAAACTACAAAAACAACCGCAACTGTATTGACTGCGCGTTTAATGACATCATCAGCTAGCAGCGCAAATATTAATACGTCTGCCGCTGCGCTGCCCGAAAAACAGAACAAAAACAATGAATGTGTTAAGCCGGCTGAGCAGACTGGTATGGATCGCTACATCCAAATCAAAAGGAAGCTGAGCCCTCTAAATTCTCAACGCAAAATAACCCGTGGAAATGCTAGCCTAGCTTGAATAGAAACGCCCATGAACTCAAGCCGATTTAAAATTTTGGCAGACGCCTATGACGTTGAGGCGGCCGAATCTACTGAAGTCGAGAAAAGGAAGCCAAAGTCTCCGCCTATTTATATTCGAAAAAAGGATCCAATGTTCTTGTCAACAAAATTATCGAGCTTATTGGAAAGGATAACTTCCACATAATACCCCTTGTAAAGGGCAACATCCAAGAGACAAAGGTTCAAATGAAGTCTAAAGATTATAAGGATGCTTTCTCGGCCGGGGTACAGATCTCAGTCGGATCCAAGATCCGGACTAGAGAGTTCCGTTCTACAGGTGAACGGATATTTTTGACGGGGAGTCTGCACCGGAGGTTCTTATTTATGTCGATTGAAACGTGGACGACCCTGGTCGTGTAGAGTCCTTGTCTTGTGTTTCGCGTCGGAGGCGAAAAATCCGCCGGGCTGGATCTTCGGGCGAGGTCGAGCCGGGAGGGTACTTTGCTGGCGTTGAGTCCCGTATCTCGCGTCAAGGGCGAAAAATCCACCGGGATGGACCTTCGGTCGAGGCCGAGCCGGGAGGATACCTTGAGGGTGCCGGAAAGAAAGGGGGCCGGAGGGGGGGTTAGACTCGATTGACCGGCCGGGACGGGTGTCCACGCGCAAGTCTCAAAACTAATACAGGGGACAAGACACTAGGGTGATGGATCGGGCGGGACGGGTGTCCACGCGCAAACCCCAAGACTACGTGGGAAAACTAAGGCGACGGATCCGGCGGGACGGGTGTCCACGCGCAAACACCAAAAACTACGTAAGGAGGTGGGGAAACTACCGGAGAATGGATCTGACGGGACGGGTGTCCGCGCGCAAATCCCAAACTACGTAAGGGGGTGGGGAATCTACCGGAGAACGGATCCGGCGGGACGGGTGTCCGCGCGAGTTAACTAAAGGAAAGGTGTTCCAATTTGGTTCGAGGAGCTTCCCAATAATTAACAATATAAGTTGTGGTTTCTTTGACAATAAATCTCAAACTGAATTCTTTATTTAATTATTCGTCTTTCAATGCTTAAATGTTTGCCTCTAATTGTGCTGACCTAGCGGAATGAAATTGGAACGGATGCATAAGTGGGGCTTGGATCCGAAGTGGTCCCGATGTTTGTGTTTGGTTGGCAACTTTATTGCCAACGGGGTATTTGGTTACTAGATGTTTGGCTGCCGTGGGAATTCGGTGGGGTACCGGCGAGGTATTTGCTGAGGTGGTACTTTGGCTGGTAGATGTTGGGCTGCCGTGGGGTTTCGGTGGGAACCGCCGAGGGTAACTGCTGAAGCGGTAACTCCCCCCCCCCTCAGACTGAACTACCGACCATAACGGAGCGATGGTAGGTGTGAATGCGGCAGGTGGAGCAATAGTTGGTGTGAATGTCGTAAGTGGTGCCGCTGGTTTAAAAGTAGTCGTTCTTTTCAAAAAGCAAGCTACCGCTGCCACCATTATCAATAGTACGGTTAGCATTGTATATGTCGTTGTTGTGTTTATTGCTGCTCCCGTCTGGATTCTATTGATATGTAATTTCGTCTCGATGTTCTCTATCTTCAGCTCATGTATTCCCAATTCTTGGGTAGTTCTGTTTTTCTGGATAGCTCCGATCTGAGGTATCTCCAAGTTTAATCTCGCTGTGCCAAGTTTTTCCATTGTTTCGTTTTGGATGTTATTTACCATGGCTCTGCATTCGCTGAATGTGATCAGTGCTGATCCATTCATGGTTCTTTCGTGTCGACTGTCTGTTTGTATTTTTACGTTCTCCCCATTGAAGATTGCGATGTAACCCTCTTTCGGTTCGAAAATCCTGTTTACGAGTCCCACATCTTTTGTTTCACAATTCCCTTCCTCTCCGCTGATCAGCTTCTTAATACAATTCTCGTTAACCTGGTTTACAATTTTATCATTCTTACATGTATACAAATTTCTTATTTTCTGACATTTATTCTTATAGATATAAATTCGTATATTACAAATTCTGTTTTATTCATGGGTAACGCTATATTTCTTTGCAGAGAATACGTTCCCTTTTTAAAAACCAGTAATTTTATGGAAAATATTACGTCTGTCCTATTCATTATAGCATTTGTATACCTTGTCCTTCTTGCACACATTTCATTGCTTCCTGTTTGTCAAATATAAATTTCGAGATTAGGCCCATCTTTGCTAGCAACAAGCTTTCTGCTATATCATTTAGATTTAATCTTAACATATCTATCGTTACGGAAATCCTGTCTATGTACTCTAACCTATAAATCCTTTTGTCCTCCTTTAGGAACGTCTTGCTTATTCCGTTCTTATAATTGTTTATGAACATGGTTACTCTGGTTTGTTCTTCATTGATGCATTTTGTTAGATTTTTGAACATTATACTGATCTTGCTACCTGTCTTTTCCTGAGAGCTTATGACTTCTCTCAATGACTTTTCTTCATCCTGCATTCTCCTTATCTCTGCTTCTAGCCTTTCTGCATCTTCTGCATCTAGATTCCCTGTTATCGATTTGACGACTGAACCTAATCCGTTTATCAATCCTCTCGTTTTCCTACTCTTTGGACATATAGCTTCCAGTCTTGTCTTCATCATTTGTAATTTGTTCTGCAGTGCTCTCACCAGGTCCTTTGTTTCTGTATCTTCAACTATGTCTCTGAGCGTTTGCTCTATGCCATCTACTGCTTCTTGTTATTCTTGTAGCCTTACTATGTGTACAAATGTCTTGTGCGTCTGTATTATCGGTGCCAACGGCTCGTCTCCCTTCAACGGCCGGATCTCAAAGCTCCTTTCCGCAGCCATGGTCCTTGGCCACCTGTAATTATTTATTCGTTTGGTTTGGTTAATCTTCTGATTTTCTCCTTGTGAATCTTCTGTGGTCTGGTTGACACTAATGTCAGGCCATTGTCTTCCAACACCTTGTGTTTTGAGAACTGAGGTGTAAGCTTATCCCTCCTGTTTTTCTTCATAAATATCGTATCTCCTGCCTGTACCGGACTTGGTTCTTTCCTACCTGTATTTGCTATTTCTATTCTCTTGGTTTTCTGTTGCTCTACCCTTTCTTTGATTTTTTGGTTGTAATTCTGCCTGAAACGCGTTGATCTTTTGTAAATAATCGTGTTCATTATTAAACGACACGTTATTTATAAAATTTTGTGTTCTTCCAGTCAATAGTTCCTGTGGTGTTAACTTGGTAGCTGAATGAATAGCGTTATTATATGTTATAAACGCTTCGTCCAGTACTTCCTCATGTCTTATATCATATTTATTTGTTTTCTTAGTTTTGTTTATAAGCCTGTATATTTCCGTAATCGTGGAGTGCAGTCTTTCAAACGTGGAATTGCTCGACAACTGCTGAAAAGACGTTGTGTGCAGTTCCAAATCGTACTGCCTACAAAAATCTTTGAAGAGGTTGGACGAGAATTCTACTCCCTGATCGCAAACTATATTTTTGGGTACTCCGAAAAGAGCAATGAAATTTTTTATTGCCTTTACTATATTTACGCTTTCCTTTGCTGGAATGGTTAGTACATTTTTCTTGTTCACAAAATATAAGTCTGTATGTACTATTTCCATGGGTCTCTCTGGTGTCTCTGTTAGACTGTACATTATCGTATTTGGTTTCCTATCGTATTTCTGAATTTGGCAACTGTCACAATTATTTATGGTTTGTGTAATTGCCTGTTTCATGTGTAGGAAGAAAACTTTTCTTTTGAGGTGAGCTACAGTTTCATCTATTCTTCTATGATTGCTCCTTTCGTGATACTCTTTAATGACTTGTTCCTGTTCACTTTTTCCTGTTATATCTGGCAACAAAACTGTGAATGGAATATTTTTTACTACTCCTGCTATTCTCCCTTCCTGTATAACCACTTGAATATTATACACATTCAGTGGTCTTTCTGATATTGGAAATCCCAATTGCAGGTCTTCCCCCGCGGAGTGAATTGTCTCTCCATTTGTCGCTATCTCTGAGGCATCTTCTAACACATTGAGCTCAGGTTGAATTCTGCTAAATGCGTCTGCCACTACATTCAAGGAGCCTTTTTAATACACAATCTCGTAATCGTACTCTAACATTTGGAGTCGACACCTTACGAGTTTGGAGTCCGGTTCCTTGACGCTCATCAACCAGGTTAATGGTCTATGATCAGTGACTATTTTGAACTTTGTGCCGAATACATAGTGTCTAAAATGTTTAATTGCCCAAATAATGGCTAGCATTTTTTTTTCTATGTTCGCATAGTTCCCCTCTGATCCTGATATGGTTCTACTAGCATATGCTATCGGTCTGCCCGTACCCAGATTTTCTTGGAATAATACGGCGCCAATCGCATAGTTGCTTGCATCTGTGGTAAGGAAGAATGGTTTGTCAAAATCGGGACACTGTAAGATCGGGTCGTTGCATAATAAGGTTTTGCATATCTCAAATGCTTGTTTGCTTTATTCTTGATCCATCTGTACAGCCTTTGTTCCTTTTAATTGCCTCGTCATTGGCTTTGTTATGGCCGCGAAATCTCGTATACATTTCCTATAGTACCCCAACAGACCTAGGAATGATTTAATCTGCTTCCTAGTCTTGGGAATCTCGAATCTTTTTATTGCTTCAATTTTCCCTGGGTTTGGTTTAATACCCCGTTGGGTTACGTGCCCTAAATATTCTACCTCTTTTCTCTAAAATTCTGTCTTGTCCAACTGCAGTTTAAAATTTGCTCCTGCCAGCTTCTTAAAAACTCTTTCTAAATCTGTGATGTGTTCCTGCAACGACGTTGAGAACACCATAATGTCGTCCATGTGTATGAGACAACATTTTCCTAGCAATTCTTCGAAAATGTCATTATTAAGGTTAATGAACCTTAAAAAGGTTGCGGGAGCGTTATTCAAACCGAAAGGCATTCGTACATACTCGAAATGCCCTCCTTCGGGAGAAAAAGCTGTTTTCGGGATATCTTCCTCTTTTACCTCGATTTGGTGGTATCCACTCGCCAAATCTAAGGTTGAGAAATATTTGGCTCTCCTCAAGTTATCCAATTCATCGTTTATTATTGGTAGGGGTATCTGTCTTTAATTACTTTCTCATTTAATTTCCTATAATCTACCACCATTCTCCATTTCCTTTCTCCAAAGGCATCCTTCTTTTTGGACACCAGCCACACCGGCGCACTCCATGGAGAGTGGCTATGTCTAATAATCTTCTGATCTAAAAGCTTCTCTAGCTGTGTTCTAACTTCCTGTCTCTCCTTGAATGCATATCTGTACGGTCTGGCATAAACTGGTATGTCATCATTTGTTCTGATTTGATGTTTGACCGCATTAGTGAAAGACAAATTATCGCCTTCCTTATGGAATACCTTCGGGTACTTCCTGCAAATTCTCTGAAGCTCTTTAGCTCCTCGCTATTTAAATGCTCTGTCCTGATCTTGTGAAACGGTATGTTTTTATCTTTGTTCCCTGCCTCCTCTATATTATTGAGTTCGAAATGTTGCTAGGTTTTGAATTCTACAACATTTAGTCGTTCTTCCAAAAACAACTCCCGGTCTATTTCTGCATAGTTTGTTACTTCTACCGGGCTCTGTCCAGCCACTGCCCTGTAAATTCCTTCTGAAATGATCATATCTTCCTTTAGTGTTGTTTTACTTAACAAGAAATCCACATCGGTTACTCTTTTTGATTCTGCTTTTATTGTGTGAACTTCTCCTCCACCGTGCTGAACCAACCATTTTCTATGTCGATCATGGCCTTTAACTGTTGTAATAGATCTATCCCGATTAACCCTGCAAAAAACTGGTGGAATCTAAAAAGTAGTATCCTAATCTTCCCTACTCCTCCCAGTTCTTTAAACGTTGGTAAGTATGCTTCCTTATAAATTTTATGAGATTGTGTATTTGTCTTGATCGCAATCGGGTCTTGTAGGTCTCTCACGTATTGTGATTGAGCCAGTTCGGGACGAATAAATGAGAAAGTGGATCCTGTCTCAATTAGATTTGTTGTGCAACGGAAACGGCATTGGGAACTGCGGTTGGGTATTTCCTGCCCACCGATACTGCGACCAAGTGCCAGTCTGCGACTCCGGTACTGGGTTAACTTGCTTTCCTGGTTCCTGTTTCGGAATTTCCTTAACCTCTTTGCCCTGCGACTCAGTCAGTCCTTGACCTTTTGCTTCAAATTCTGCTACCACCAAAGTACCCAGGTTCTTCTCTATGCAGGCTATTTCATAGGCCTTAGCTATATTGGTTACCCCCATGTTCCTGCCTTGTTCGTTGGACTTGGCCAAACTCACTAGGGCTTTCTTCAGGGTCATAACTTTAATGTGAGTCAATTCCATAATCAAATCCTGCTCAGGTCTTTTGTCTTTGAAATGGGTAATCAACACTCTCTTTATCTGATCCCAATTTAACTCCGACTCATCTAAATCTAGGACTTTATCCGCTGCTCCTATAATCTTACTCCTTACCGCTCTAAGTGCGATTACTCCTACGTTTGATCTCTCTTCTCCCTTGATTAGGCCTAGCACCTGTTCTACAGATCTAGGTTTATTGGGTTTGAACTGTCTCTTTCTCTTACTTCTCTCGTAACTCTTTTGTATGTGCAATTGTTTGTTTTTCTAGTGTACCTAAGTATATATTATGTGCTTAATTTAGTGTATTTTTAGTTTTGTTTTTTGTTTCTTCTTGTTTTTAGTGTATGGGTCCGTGAGTTTCCTTGTGGTGAAATGGAGTTCTGGAATTAATTTAAAAATAAGTACTTCATCTCTCAAGTTGATAAAAAAAAAAATTTGCAACAATGGGTTTTATTATAGTCTCTTAAAGTTTTGTATTCGTTATTTTTTTTATTTATTTATTTCCTCCAGTTATTCTTACTTTTTTTATTATTTACATCGAGTCAGTACCTCCCTTCGCTAAGCGACGCCTTGTGTCCACAGTTCGTCGCCTAATACAAGTGAAAGCATACCCGATACTAATTTTTATTAAATCTGTAATTATTCGTGGTACTTTACCCCATTCTCATGCTAAACGGCCATGAGAACGAAAGGCATACTCTGTTTTCTTAATTAAAAACCTCGCCCTCGAATTCCTAGTCCTCTGCATCGACATCCCACTGTGTCCGAACCGATCGAACCACTCACTTCTCTTCTGTATTGGTTTGAACTTGTCGACAACTGTTGCCATCTCGACCCGAGCTGTCTGCAACCTCCCGTCTGTCACAGATCATGCACAACCAACACCAATACCGCAACATCGAACTGTCTGCAACACCCTCCCTCTTCCATTCACGGTCGGCTGTCGACGAGCGTCGGCAGACGGTTGTGGTTGACGATGGTTCGATGCACAGCGAACAATTCGGTCAAACATTCGATCGGACTGCTCGACGCACCCTCAAACCGTCGATGCTCTTGACCGTTCGCCGACGTTCGACTACGAGCCATTTGTTGCAATCGAACTTTTCATTTCGTTCATAAACACGACCACTATTAATTTAAATTCCAACTTAACTCTTCAAATTATTAAACATTTTCTGTGTGAAAATCTTCTTATTAATCTATTTCACCCTGCTGTTGTTCAGCTTCACTTAGCAGTTGCCCTATTTTCCTTTCACATTTCTCAGTCTGCTGTTCGCATTATTGCCTTTATTCGCACTGATTATAATACTCTTTGGTTGTATATTTTAATTTAATTTTTTCTTTCATTTCTTATGCTGTTGTACTTCATTATTTTTTATTTATTTTTTTTTCATTTCTTATCTTAAAGTACAAACTTTATTATATTTTATTTATTATTTTCTTCATATAATTTATTTTTCACTCCATTGCACCCACTTCACTCTACTCACTCTTACATAATAATGATACAGATAATGCTATATATCCTTGTCATCCTTCGTCGTCTCAGATCCTTCCTCAAGTCCTAGGGTAGAATCCGGCAGTTAACTAAAGGAAAAGTTTTTCCAATTTGGTTCGGGGAGCTTCCCAATAATTAACAATATAAGTTGTGGTTTCTTTGACAATAAATCTTAAACTGAATTCTTTATTTAATTATTCGTCTTTCAATGCTTAACTGTTTGCCTCTAATTGTGCTGACCTAGCGGAATGGAATTGCAATTCGAACGGATGCATAAGTGGGGCTTGTATCCGAAGTGGTCCCGATGTTTGTGTTTGGTTGGCAACTTTATTGCCAACGGGGTATTTGGTTACTAGATGTTTGGCTGCCTTGGGAATTCGGTGGGGTACCGCCGAGGTATTTGCTGAGGCGGTACTTTGGCTGTTAGATGTTGGGCTGCCGTGGGGGTTTCGGTGGGGAACCGCCGAGGGTAACTGCTGAGGCGGTAACTCGCGCAAATCCCAAACTACGTAAGGGGGTGGGGAAATTACCGGAGAACGGTTGGGGGGTTGGGGGAACTACTGGACCTAACGGGAAGAGGTCCACATTCAGGTCCGGTGGTGATACTAAGGGCGGAACTACGGTTACTGTGGCGAACGGGAAGGATGTCCACGTTCGGATTCAAGGTAGCCGTGGGAATAGGGTTAGGTTAGGTTAAGTTTCCTTTCTAACAACAAAATTAAAACGTAACACTTTATTGAGATTGTCCTCACCCGAGTCCGCTACACCGTTCTGAGCGTATGAGAACCTAGTACTACCCTCTTTAATGTCACCCGCGATCAACAACGTAGAACTTGGCAAAATTAAACCGGCGGAACACTCGCGATGAGTAAGCCGCGAGCGATAGGCGGCACGTTTTGCCAGTCTTGCAGAAAAGCTCGAGGAGCACACGTGGGGCTTCGAAGCCTCGCTGAACTGTGTGCCGATCATACGTAATGCTTGTTCCGCGATCCCAAAAGAAGTCACGCTCCCCGGTTGTTGTGTGATCGCCTACCCTTTTCCTCCTTTTTCCCGCATTCGGGAAATCTAGTATTTTCTTACTACTGGTATCTTAGCTCCTTGCTTTTCTAGTATTAAATGTGTCCCTGTAAAATATCGGTTGGCGGTGCCACCCTGGGATTTGAACTTAGAAATAACTTATTTAATCTTGCTATGTCTTAATATTTATTAAACTTCATGATATTTCTTTTAAAACTATTACAAAGATATGAAAAAACCATTGTGGCATACACGCCTCCTAGGTGGGTTCGTCAGACCCAAGACCTGCATCCCAGGCATCCGGGTTAAGCGGCGCGAGTCCAGCCGGTTGGGTGGTGAGGTTTGGGTGCCCCGATTTGACACCTTCTGCGTAAGGTCCTTTCCGACCACTGGTGGAGTTGTTGGGCACTCGGGTTCCATAGCAGCTTCCCCTTCTTTTTGGGCTGTTACATCGTACGGCAAACGATCGGCCTCGAAGTCAACTCCCACACCGGCTTCCAGCGCCGGGTACGGAGGTGAGAGTGGGGGTTCGTCAACATACGGCCCTTGTGCGGGTAGCCCAGGCACCTTAATGAGCACCGAGCGGACGTCGATGCGCATGAGCGACACATGTCCGGCATACCTTCACACCTGGTCCTCAGTCGTGTGGTGGTAGAAATGCTCTACGTTTGGGAATTGTGGTTCACTGGGTCTTGAGTACCTCGGATGGCCGGCACGGGGATCGCGTCTGGTCCACGGGCAGTCTCCCTCCGACTCGGATCGTCGCGACTCCGTGTAGTTCGGGTCCCCTGGCCGTCGTCCCTGGGGATAGCTGCACGGCAAACTGTCTCGAGAGCGTGGCGGTCGGCTGAACTGGTCGGAGTCGTGGTCGCTGGGCTATCCTCGTCGTCGTCGAGATGGTACTGGGCCGACTGGGGTGACGTCGGCTGACTCCACAGGTCCTCGTGGGGCTCAGCAAAACGCCAGTCGCTGGGATCCTGGGAATCATCGTCGTCCGATCTCATCGAGTTACCACGGGCTTCGCCTTCGGAGATGAGGACCTCCTCCTCCTCTTCTTCTACCCGACTATCCCCGCCGTTTTCCTGTGGGTAGAAGCCTCGGTGTCTTAGGACTCATCGGACAGCTTGATTACATCGTCCATCTGAAACAGTAATCTAGACTTATTGGTATAACCCTACCTTTCGAACTCCCTACCTAACGGTGTAACTAACAAAGGACTCGTTAATCTTAACCTATTACAAGCGTGGATCTTAAAGTTATTCCGTGGTTCCAGACCGCTTACCGTGCCGGGTTACTCGGCCCGGCGATGTTGTCGTCGCTCGCGTCGAGGGCGTCCTCTGCATAGTAGGGTTTAAGTTGAGATATATTGGCGATCCGCCGCCGACGGTCTCCTGGGCGCTGCAGACGTACCAAGTTCGGAGATGTGAACTTCGCGACGGTATAGGGACCGTCATATTTAGGAGCGAGTTTGGAGGCGAATCCCTCGGTCGCTTTTGATAAGGGATGTTGTCGCAGCCATACTTGGCTCCCGAGCGTTGGTCTCCATTCACGCTCCCGAAGGTTATAGTGCCTCGCATGCTCTAGAGATGCTCGTTGAAGATTCGATCGCACGATGTCGAAGATTCCTTGGAGGTGTGACGCCTTGTCTTTAGGACCGCCGATCCGGGGGTAAGTTCGTCATACAGCATTGCAGGCAAGCACAGCTCCCGTCCCTGAGTCAGAAATGCAGTCGAGTCCGATACACTACTATTGATAGCGAGGGAAATCTCCGGCAACAATCGTCTTTGACTTTCAAAGTGAACGGTCGTGTTTTTTTTTCTGCGCTCCGATTTTGTATTTTTGTTTTATTTAATCCCATCTGTGGGTCAAAACAATTTTCATCTCCTTTCAGTAATTTAAACATACATTTAAAATTCGTTCGCTTTGCGAGTGATCGAAATATCTTTGTGCATGTTGTATTAATACCTAAAAATTGTCTTAATCTCTTAATTCTGTTCTGTGTTTTTCTTTTCCTTTAACCCCGTCGATTCTCTTTTGTGCGTTGTTCGTCGTAAGTCGTAGTGCTGATTTTAATGTTGCTTTTGCATGCACTTGAACTAAATTGCGCTCCCGCTCTCTCGCTCTCTCGCTCTCTCGCTCTCTTTGTTTTGAAAGTTTTAAGCGTGCAGTTTCTGCGCTCTTGCGGTACTTATAACTGCTCGCTTATAAATTTCAATTCGTTTTCTTGGTACAGTGGTTAAATAAAATGAATAATACAAATTTAGTCTGCTTCTGCAAAAAATGCAGCCTCGTAATCAGGGCTGACCAGTCTAATATGACTTGCTGGCTGTGTGAAAATATGGTGCACACCAAGTGCGCCGATTTTACTGGTCGGACAAGTGATGACCTTTCAAAGGGGCCCAATTTGCAGTTTTGTTGTGACGCTTGTGTCGAGGCTGCGAACGAGATGAAATCGTTCATGCGCCAAACTAAACGCAGCCTGATGGGGCTGATAAGCTGTTTCGGAGTTGCTAGAGATAGTTTTCGCCGAGCTGATGATCTTCTCTCTGCGCTGGATTCGCAGTTTAATAATCGTGAGCTATTAGAAGAGTCCCCTAAGCGCAAAAAGGCCGCTGGTGGTAAGGAGCAAAAGGGGAACACCCCGCAACCGAAATCAAAAGAACAACAGAGCATTCCGGCGGATCAGCAGCTGATTTCAGCAAACCCTCAAATGTTGCTAAGATCAGCAGCTAAAAAAGATTCGGTATCCGAACAATCCGTAACAGAATGCATGCAACCAGGGACTTCTAAGAATTCCGATTTGTCCGTAGTGGATTCACAATTAGCGGGTCCACCTATCTCTCAGAATGTAGCATCACCACCACAAGGGGCTACAGAGTCCGGACAACCGGCTCAAGTTGGTTTTGCAGAAACAATGTCTGCTCCACCAAAATCCCTCTCAGTGGTTCCACTAAAGAAACAAATTTTCGTTTCTCTGCTTTCCCCTGATCAAACATCTTCTGATGTATTGTCTTATATACAAGACAAGACTAAAGCCGATTGTATAAGTGTAAAGGTGGAAAAGTTTAAGTTTTCTTATGCTAGAGACATTTCATCTTTCAAGATAACTGTCCCTAACGAGCTTTTTGAAGCCATATGCTCGGGCGACTTTTGGCCGGATAATATGGTTGTAAAAGAGTTCGAGGCTAAGATAAAGAAGAAGGGGCCCGTGGGAGTAAAACTTCCTAGTCGAGGCCAAACCAGTGTACCAATTTCAAAAAACTAACTTTTAACCTCCTTCTTTCCTATCAGAATGCAAGAGGTTTGCGTAGCAAACTTACTAAATTGTATTCCGATAGCCTTTCCTTTGCATCTCATGTTATTGTGTTTACAGAAACTTGGTTAAAGCCGGAGATCTTTAGCTCCGAAGTTTTTCCAGGTAAGTACACAATATATAGGTATGACCGTCCCTCTAGACGGGGAGGTGGAGTCTTAATTGGAGTTGATTCAAACCTCCCGTCAGAGGAGTTATTTTATGAGGAATTCAATACCATTGAATTTATTTGTGTTAAGTTATTGCTTCCCATGTTCGAAATTCACTTCTTGATTTGTGTTTTGTATCAAATCCTGAAGGTGTGTTTCTGTCCAGAGTAGCACCACTCACGCAACCTGAAGATCCATATTACCCTACAATCGAACTTTCATTTGACACGGGTAGAGTTATAGAAGAAAAATCAGAAAAATCATCCAAGCGAATACATTGTTTTCGCAAGGCAGACTTTCTGAGGCTAAATAATTTTATTTCTGGCTTTAATTGGTGTGATCTTTACTTATGCAATAATATGTCCGATGCAGTTAATGTCTTTTACACTCATTTTTTAATTCCTGTGTTCCGTGGCACTATCCGTCAATTTCCAATAAATCACCTTGGTTTAGCAAAGAGTTGACACACTTAAGAAACGTAAAGTCCAGACTTATATAAAAATACCGGTTCTCAATCTGTTTTTACTAGATATTTAAGTGCTCGGTCAAAATTTACCGTGCTTAATGCTCAGTGTTATAATAGTTACTTAAACCGTTGTAAGGTCCAGTTCTCTCAGGACCCGAAACACCAAGCGTAAATCTAATTATTTTCCTTCCTCGCTGTCGTTCGAAAACATGACGGCAACCACAGACTAGGCAATACCCGATTTATTTGCCCAATTTTTTAAACGACCTACTCTACTTTAGATTATTCATCACAGCCTTATTCTTACACCATATCCAAGTCAAACCTCATATTCTGTCCCACTTTAACAGAAAGCTCCCTTCTTTTGGATCTTCTTAGTATTAAGCCTGTTTATTCGCCAGGGCCCGATGGTATTCCTGGGTGCGTGCTTAGGTATTGCGCGAAGGCCCTGTGCAAACCTCTTCACAAGTTGTTTACCTTATCTCTAGAAACTTCCCAATTCCCAAATATTTGGAAGGAATCATTTGTTATTCCTCTTTTCAAAAAAGGTAACAAGTTAGAAGCCAGTGAGTTTAGAGGTATTTCTAAGTTGTCAGCTATTTCTAAGCTTTTGGAAAAAAAAATTACTCCTCATCTGCAGCACCTTTGTAGATCAATCATTTCTCCGTGTCAACACGGATTTATTAAACGTAGATCAACAATCACAAGCTCTCTAGAGCTCACTACATTTGTGATAAAGGGCTTCAATAGTAGTTTTCAAACAGACGTCATTTACACTGACTTTAGTAAAGCATTTGACTCTGTAAATCACTTACTTTTGTTCAAAAACTTGACTTGAAAGGATTTCCAGTCGATCTACTTAATTGCATCTTAAGTTATCTAAATGGCAGGTCACAAAGGGTCCTTTTTAAAAATTCAATTTCTAAAATTCTCCGTGTTACCTCCGGTGTCTCACAAGGGAGCCATTTGGGTCCGTTACTTTTTACATTATTTATTAACGATCTTCCCTCAATTATAAGACATTCTCGCGTACTTATGTACGCAGATGATGTTAAGTTGTGCCTGCAGTATAAGGACATTTCCTGCCATTTAGACTTGCAATCCGATCTAGATAATTTTCAAAACTGGTGCCGAGATAATTTACTAAATTTAAACGGCTCCAAGTGCAAGCTGATGACTTTTTATCGGGCCAATCCGATATACGCGACTTACACGTTAAGTGGCAGCTCTTTGGATAGAATAACTCTTGTAAACGATCTTGGCGTTCTCTTGGACCCCAAACTAAAATTTTCTAATCACATTTCGTCCATGGTTAATAAAGCCAGAGGAGTGCTTGGATTTATTAAAAGGTCGTCAAAAGAATTCGATGATCCTTATTTGACTAAAACTTTATTTATTTCGCTAGTCCGTCCGATTCTGGAGTATGGGTCTCCCGTCTGGAGTCCACAATACGGAATACATATTGGTCGTATTGAATCTGTACAAAAAAACTTCCTTCTTTTTGCTTTACGGCGCCTAAACTGGGATCCAAATCTTAACTTACCTTTTTATTCTAGTAGACTTCTTTTGATTAATTTACCCTCCCTAGCCAACCGTAGAACGATGCTTGGTACTGTCTTCATTTATAACCTTATACATGGTGAGATTGACTCCCCCGACTTGGTAAGTCGGCTAAACTTTTCTGTGCCAAGTAGATTAACTAGAAATTATATTCCCCTAATTTTACATTATTGTAGATCTAACTATGCCTTGCATGAGCCTTTCAGAGTATTATGTTCTGACTATAATAGACTTTTTCCTGTAATCTCAAATCTTGACTCTCTGCCGCTCCTAAAACGCTGCCATGAACCCCAGGTGTATCCTTAACGGGGGTTTTGTTGGGGTCTGGTCGTTGCTTCGCTCGTCTCTGCCGCGTCCGGTTTCCGCCGGAGACGTCTTCCGTTTCCAGAGGCATTTCGACGGCAGCACTCTATAGTTAACACTCCTACCCGGCCACAATCCCAACATAAGTCACGACGTGGGTTGGGACAGTCCCGACGGTACCCGATCATCCGGTGAGTCACTTGTCTTGCCTGTGTAGTACTCTCCAAGTTCCGAAAGGGGTTCGGCGATCGTCGAAGTTGCGATCCCTCGTGGTTCCTGTCCGTTCCTCCTGTGGTCTCATCTCGAGTCGACTCGAGTTGTTTGACACTCTCGTACTCAGTAGCCATGTGGGTCAGCGCTTCAACGTCCCGAATTCACTGCGCTTGATGTACAGCCGGTACTCTGGAGCCATGTTTTCGTATGCTCGGTAGAACTCTTCCTCTTCTCGGTACCCGGCCTGCTGCATCTTTGTCTCTCCTCTCCTCTGCACGTGAGTCCGAATCTCGTCCTCTAATCGTTTGAAGTATCAAGGAGGTAAGAAGAACTCCAAAAATTCCCTCCGGAAACTTCCCCAAGAGGCGGACTCCAGATGGCTTTCCTGTGGGATTAGGGCTCGGGGCCCGACTGTTGTATTGTTCCTGCAGCTGAGCTAGCCGGTTTCACACCCGTTGTGGGAAGGATCCTGCGCTGGCCAGGTTGGCAAACGCCTTCCTGGCCTCTTCGACGGTACCATCCGCTTTAAAGCCGAACTCAACGGCAAGGGAGTTGAGTTCGTCTTTTCGGCGGGCATATATCCAGAGAACTCCTACCCCAGGGTTTTTGATATATCTACCTTCTTCGTACTCACCGTCGGATTCCTTAGGAGTGCTTATTGTCTTATTTTCCCAGGCGGTTTTCCTTCTTATATACTTCTATTCCATCGGTCGTTTCGTCTCGACTGTCCGGACGACTCTTTCCTTTTCACCGTGGGTCTTTAGGCCACTTGGATAAATCTCTAGCTAGTCTCGGTGTCCCTGCTCGGCCGCCACTTGAAAGGATGCTTTCTCGGCCGGGGTACAGATCTCAGTCGGATCTCAGAGATCCAAGACTACGTAAGGAGGTGGGGAAACTACCGGAGAATGGATCTGACGGGACGGGTGTCCGCGCGCAAATTCCAAACTACGTAAGGCGGTGGGGAAACTACCGGAGTACGGATCCGGCGGGACGGGTGTCCACACACAAATCCCAAACTACGTAAGGGGGGTTGTGGGAACTACTGGACCGAACGGGAAGAGGTCCACATTCAGGTCCGGTGGTGCTACTAAGGGCGGAACAACGGCTACTGTGGCGAACGGGAAGGATGTCCACGTTCGGACTCAAGGTAGCCTTGGGAATAGGGTTGGTTTAGGTTAAGTTTCCTTTCTAACTACAAAATGAAAACACACGATCGGGAGATGTGATTGTGCAATCGTAATACTTTATTGAGATTGTCCTCACCCGAGTCCGCTACACCGTTCTGAGCGTATGAGAACCTAGTTGTACTACCCTCTTTAATGTCACCCGCGATGAACAACGTAGCTCTTGGCAAAATTAAACCGGCGGAACACTCGCGATGAGTAAGCCGCGAGCGATCGCGTTAGGCGTCACGTTTTGCCTGTCTTGCGGAAAAGCTCGAGGAGCACACGTGGGGTTTCGAAGCCTCGCTGAACTGTGTGTCAATCACACGTGTTGCTTGTTCCGCGATCCCGAGAGAAGTCACGCTTCCCGGTTGTTGTGTGATCGCCTACCTTTTTTCTCCTTTTTCCCACACCGTTCTGAGCGTATGAGAACCTAGTTGTACTAACCTCTTTAATGTCACCCGCGATCAACAACGTAGCACTTGGCAAAATTAAAGCGGCGGAACACTCGCGATGAGTAAGCCCCTAGCGATCGCGCTAGGCGTCACGTTTTGCCTGTCTTGCGGAGGGGCACACGTGGGGTTTCGAAGCCTTGCCGATCACACGTGTTGCTTGTTCCGCGATCCCGAGAGAATTCACGCTCTCCGGTTGTTGTGTGATCGCCTACCCTTTTCCTCCTTTTTCCCGCATTCGGGATTTCTAGTATTTTCCTACTACTGGTATCTTAGCTCCTTGGTTTTCTAGTATTAAATGTGTCTCGGCTAAATATCGGTTGGCGTTGCCACCCTAGGATTTGAACTTAGAAATAACTTATTTAATCTTGCTATGTCTTAATATTTATTAAACTTCATGGTATTTCTCTTAAGACTAATATAAAGATATAAAAAAACCATTGTGGCGTAGGTGGGTTCCTCCTAGGTGTGTTCGTCACAAGATAATTACAGAGTATTATCAAAATATCTTACTGAGAATAAAAAGAACTTTTACACGTATCAGCTAAAAAGTAGCAAGGCCTGCAAGTCGTACTTATGGGCATAGAATATGACGTAATGCCTGTAGAGATAACAAAGGCACTACAAGAGAAGGGATTTAGCGCTAAGACAGTCTTCAATATCTTTAACAGGGATAGAAAGCCGCAGCCAACCTTTAAGGTTGAGCTCGAATTAAAAAATAAGCCCCTAAAGAAATACGAAGTGCACCCTATACACAATCTTCAGTTCCTGCTGCACCGCAGAATTACAGTTGAGGAACCGCACAAACGCAATGACCCGGTACGATGTGAGAACTGCCAAGAATATGGCCATACAAGGTCATACTGTGTAGTTTGTGGAGAGCTTCATGAGTCCGCACACTGCCCAGCAAGCCAAGATGACTGCAACTCGAAAAAGTGCGGCAACTGCGGTGGCAATCACACTGCTAACTACAGAGGCTGCCAAGTTTTTAAGGAGCTGAAAAGTCGCACCCACCACCCACTGCCCGCAATCAAAATAAACGGATGACAGCTTCCAGATCAAGCCCTGAAGTCTTCTTCTCGACTGCAGCCAGATCCTCACTGGGACCCATAAACTTTGACATAAGCTTTTAAATCAGGACTGGCTAACCATGTCTTAAAAGTTCATTTCTACAATCAACATACCAAGAACCGAACACGGCTGAGCAGCAACAGCCGCCGGAGCAGCCAAAAAGCAACTTTGAAGCTATAATATGCAGCCTGCAACAAAGCCTTACGGAGTTTATGTCGTTTATGCGCACAACTATGCAAGATTTAATGCGAAACCCAAATCTATTGATACAAATGCTGGCTTTACAACAATCCAAATAATGACTTCCCTAAGGATATCTAAGTGGAACGCTAACGGCGTTTCACAGCATAAACTTGAGTTAGTTCAATTCCTACTCGACAATCATATCGACGTAATGCTGCTTTCAGAATTTTCATCTACGAGGCTATTCATTCTACGAAACAAATCATCCAGATGGTAAGGCACTTGGTGGGACTGGAATTCTAAAAACTATCTACAGGCCACATCTACAAATAAATACTGCCAACCAACTTATACTAGCCGCCGTATACTGCCCCCCTCGCTTTACTATAGCTGAAGATGAGTTTATGCAGTTCTTCAACTCACTAGGAGACCACTTCATAGCAGCAGGAGATTACAATGCCAAGCACACACACTGGGGATCACGTCTCGTGACTCCAAAAGGAAAGCAGCTCTATAATGCAGTTATAAAAGCCAAGAACAAGCTGGACTATGTTTTTCCTGATAGACCAACATACAGGCCGGCAGACCCAAAGAAATTACCCGATTTAATAGACTTTGTAATTACCAAAAACATTCCAAAAAATTTGATAAGCGGACCTTTCATCTGATCACTCGCCTGTCCTGTTTATTCTACTCCGACATCCAGGAGCATTGGAACAATCGTTTAAATTGACATCTCAGAAAACCAATTGGGTTAAGTACAGGAAATATATTAGCTCACATTAAGCTAAGTCCTCATCTTAACGATGAAGCCAACGTACACAGCTTTGTTAATACACTGGAAAAAGGGGGACGCACAGTAATCAAATGGCTTATTAAACTAATCTTGTTAAGACCCGCCGGTGTAAATGAAGGGAAACAATTGATAACACAAGAAGACTTTGCTTTTTCTCATCTGACAAGTCAAATTGATCAACATCGTCCTTGCTGTTGACTTTGTTAACTTTATTGGACTCGAGCTCTGATTTTTGCTAATTCGTAGGATGGTGATCAACAGTATTCGTAAATCTATACTCATAATGTCCAAAGGCTGTTCCCTATTCTTCGTCAACTTTGATTTTTCCTACCATCCGCTGAGATCATCTGCCATCGTATCGCTTATGTTTTATGACCTATCCTTACTAATATCTCACCAGCTAGTTCTCCTCCCAAACAACTAATAGAAGCTCTATTGCCGAGTAAACCGTACAGAGTATATAGTAATCGGACTGGCAAAATTTGATGAGGATCTCTGCTTCCTAAGGGAGGGAACAAATAAACTTTGACCCAAGCCTACACTTTTTGACATTCTGTCAAAATAACTTCCTTTTTTTTTAATTTGGAAATAAAATTTTCAAGTAATATTTGAATTGTACAATGCAGTTGTGAACTTGCATTTTTTCAAGGTATGTCCTTGGTTTTGCTGGTAAGACAATTGTTACTTGACTCCGAAAGTCAGTCGAGGTAATCGGTTAGAATGGCGACATTGATATGTCGGGTTAACCGTTTTTTGAACACTTATTGCAACTCAGCGTGTATGTATTGTTTTCTTCACAACCGTAACAAAGGAGTAGTTTTTCAGGTACACAACTCTGATACCTGTGTGTCTTCGCCCCCGAACTTATTTTGTGATTCGGAATTCTTTTGCGAATCATGCTCTTAAGGCAATTTTGAACCGAGGGACGACAGGTTTCCCTTAACTCTGGTGCTGTTGCAATTTTAATTTCATGTCGTATTTCGGACCTTACCTTGTTCTTTAGCAGACGGAGATGTTTTCGAGAGGACCATGGAATGCCTGACTGATCGTCTAAGCTGTCATAAAAGCTATCAAACGTCTCACTTTGCTTTTTTTTCTATTTCGGATCGACTCCTCAATATCAACGTCATCCATTTTTTGACGAAATTTAATCGCAAGGCTGAAACAGTCCTGGCCCAGTGCATATGGGTCACGGATTTGAGATAACGCCAATAAAATTCGTTGGCAATGCCCTCGATGAGAAGGCTTACGTTTTAGCAAAGGACCGTGTAGCTATATACTCTTGCATTCCTGTCCCTCCTTTATAAAATCTATACTCCCTGAGGCGAAATGTGGTTCAACTTTTCCATTAGTCCCGAAACGTTTGAATCCAAAGAAATTGTTAATATCTGGTGTAAGACCATGAAGTCGAATATCAAAAAGGGCCGGAAGATCAGCCGCAGTTTGATGCTTTTCTCTTACTAATTTATCATTTCCTTCTCGGACTAAACAAATGAAAATTATAAAATTGATTTTCAATTGTGGTCAAGGACTGATGTTCGCTACCTCTGCTCTCGCCTGGGGCTATAGATCTACCTTGGACTCATACTTATACGTCTCGACTGGAAATTTAACAAAGCAACTCGATGATCATTTTTCCTTCTATCTTAAATCTTTCTGCTGCTCTTAAAACGATTGACTCTTAAAAGGAATGATAATTACTTTATTATCACAAATTTATTTTACTTTTTTTCCACGGACTTTTACCCTAGTTTCATATTTCGCGTCTATCTTTTAACGAATCGTGCCGTACGATACTCGGCTGCGCCCCTCAGCCGGTTGGACGGGTGGTGGGCTGTAGGTTTCAGCGCGTAAAAAAAAACAAAAAAAGGATACAAATTGATCGAAGAAAATAAAAATCAGGATATTGCCACTTTAACTTGGGTAGGGTCTAAGGAAATTGTTGATGGTAATGTTGCAATTTTAACATATTACATTTCATGTCGTTTTTCATGTTACCTTGTTATTTAGCAGATGGACATGTTTTCGAGAGGACCATGGAATGTCTAATTGATCGTCTTAAAAGCTGTCACAAAAGCTATCAAACGTGAAGCAGGTAACTGGCTACCTTCCATCATCCTTGGGACAATTGATTATGCTTTGAGTCTCGTTTTGTGTTCTGTTTTTAATTCGTAGCATTTGTGTAATATGTGTTTTAATATTCAATATTCAAGTTTTAAGTTTCAAGATGTCAGAAAGATCAAAAAAAGCGAAGTGAGCTGCGCAATACGTGTCGCATTGTTGGTAAAAAAGATTAATGCAACCGTGTGTTGTTCAGTTACTTTTTAATTCAAATTCAAAACTTATAATTATAACAATAGCTCTATTCCAACATTATCCCCCCGTTAAAGAACCATTCTTATGAATCGGACGCCCCATAGTACCCTTTGAAGTTTGTGTTGAACACGGTGAAGTGGATGCTATTTGGTTGCAAACTCTGCCTACGGGATCGGCCTAGCTCAGGGAAGAGACAAGTGGGTCGGTTACTACCTAAACAGCATCACCGCCACACAATAAAACTTGTAGACATAGTTGGGAAGGCTAAAGAAAGGAGACAGTCAATCCGAATGAATGTAGGAGAAGATATCGATATGTTAACCCGGTTGTTGAAGAACTGAGATGGTAGTGTTCTTCGGCTTGGCCCACCTTACCTTAATGTTAAACTGCTTTAACTCAGAAGCCCATTATGTTGTTCTTTACTTTAAATAAATTCTAACTTCAAATACATGTTTCCATCGGGACTCAATTGCAAATTACAGGACTCGCAAAACTACTTAATATCATTTACGAAATTAAAACGGTAATTAAATTGACCTCTCGGAACTTATAATCTAATCTTCATATTTTTCATATATAACGTAGATGTCTCGATATGTGTACTAAATGCCACTAAGTAAAGAAAGGAAAGAATATGAGTATATGGGTCAAATCAAATCATGAAAGGAATTTACTCTAAAATTTCTTAAAAATTATTTCAAAATGTTAAAGATGACCGCTACTAGGCGGGACTCAACATGTGCGGTGTTAGGTCGCCGTTATTTGTCGAATTTGGGTAAATAATCATTAGCGTCACGTTTCCGTGCGTCACCGCTGCTGCCGCGCGGTATACAACCGAGCCAAAGTGAGCTTATGTGCACGAGGGTTGCCGATGTGAGGTAATGTTGCGCACGAGCCTTATGTGACTCCCTTGGTGTAGGTCAGCGCTCTAGATCAACGCTGCCCGGGGCCAGAGAACCTTACAAGAAATTTGTAAGAAAAGGTAGGGGAACCTGTGGCTGGATTATAGTGGAAGGAAATGAGCCTTTCGATCTCGCTTCGCGTGCTCTATCACTCCTATCGAAGCCGATTGTTCTATTCGATTTTCGATTGTTCCATTCGATATGTGATAGGGGTGTGTGAACACTGTTTAAATGTTAGTTAACAGTGGTGGCGACTATTCGACTGGTAGTCGATGACCTTGTAGCTAGTGTGACCCTAGCTAACTATCGCCCTATTGCTTAATAAATCTAATAACAAAACTTAATTTATATAGTAGAACTAAGATTAATTGTGCGCCTCGAACTTTAAAAATGAGGCGTCACAATGACCTCCTGACCTACCTCAATGGTTCGATACCGAGAACGCAAGTCATATTCGTTTCTGTTTTTCTCGTACGCTTTTGTCATATGCTTTGCAATACTGGATCGGATTCTCGGAAATTCATCTGTTCTAAGTGTTGTTAGCTTTTGGGGATAGGGAATTCAGAGACAGCACTGACCTTTTTGGGGTTGACTTGAAGTGTCCCTTCACCCACAACGTAACATAGATATTCGACTTTCTTAAGACAAAACTGACTATTTTTAATGTTCGCAATGTGTGCAACTTCGGCGAGATGTTTTAAATGATCTTCGAAACTAGATGACATGATTAGAAGGTCATCTAAGTAAACAAATGTGTGCGATTTCATTTGATATGGAATGACTTGGTCCATAAGGCGACACATTGTCTGAGGTGCGTTGGACAGTCCAAAAGGCATTCGCCTAAATCGGTATAATGGCCTACTTGGTACTGAGAAGGCTGTTTTTGATCGGGACTCCTCATCTAAATTATTCGGCATCTTTCAAATCGATTTTTGAAATGCAGTGAACTGGTGGAAGACAGCTTATCAGTCCTTCTAAATTCGGCATAGGATACGAATCTTTTATAGTAACATCGTTTACCTTTCTAGAGTCGAGACAAAATTTAACTTTATCTGGCTTGACTATCAACACGATTGGGGATGACCGGGATGACGAAGGTGCCTCTTCAATTACTCCTAAATTAATCATTCTGTCGATCTCTACGCAAAGAAGTTTTTCACGCGCCGGTGACAAAGGGTAATGCCTCTGCTTTATTGGCTTGGCATTGCCAGTATCGATGGAATGTTCGACTAAGTTTGTTATGCCAAGACCGTCTCAATCAAATGAGGGAAAGGAATCTATAATGCTTTTTAAGCTACCTTCCTCAACAGTTAACTCATTTGTGGTAAATCCTAATGAAATTGAAATTCCGAACTTTTCCCAGAAATCGATTCCGCAAATAACGTCTTGGGTTAGCGATGGTACAACTAAGAATTCCACTGCTTCTATGGAGTTGTAATTCATCTGAACTCGGATAGTACCTAGAATTGTCTGTTTTCCGTCAGCGGTTCGTACGTTGCCACGAGTTCTAGTGAACTTATGTTTTCCCGAAACTATACTATTCGCTAGTGAACCTCCTACTACGCTCTTGTTTGCCCCACTATCAAGTAAAGCTAAATACGGTTGGTCAAACAGAGTTATATTCACAAAAGGACGTATGTCGTTAACATTTCGGGTTATACTCGATATCATGTAACTGTGATACGAAATGGTTTGAATTGCCGAGTTTTGGAAAGGTCAGGTATTTTAATTGATCTGTCATGTATGGTTGTACAATCTGATGTTTTAGAAATTTCGACATCCGAGCTTGCATTCGGGCATCCGCTCTCAGACTGACACGGGTGTCCGGTCTTGAGTTTCCCGATTTTGGTGAACACTTTGGACAAGAAGGTTTATAGGAATCCGGTGCTCCGCATCCGTAGCAAAATACGCGGCGTGGTTGAAAGCACTCCTTGTTTCGATGACCTACAGAATCACAATTCCAACACTTAACTTGATTGTCATTGCGAATTGCGAAAATCGGTGAATCACTTTCCTGAGTATTTTCCTCAGTTTCCTCATCTACATTTATCTCGTTTACGGTTCGCCTTGGTGCTGGGTGACGCGCATTGTTTCTCACTGAAGAGTTGGGGCGTCGCGGGTGTTCGTCGATGGAAGGCAGCTTCGTCGGGCGTTGCGGCTGTTGAACGTAGCCGGGTGGCAAGCTGTGGAATAGACTGGTAAAACACTCGACGATCGCGAGAAAGGAACCAAAAAGACTTTTTCGTAGGATAGCGCGGACCGGCCGGGCGATGTATTTCAGTATCGTGACAATGAAAGACTAACTTAAGCCTAATTGAGCGCTGCGTTTCAAAGCGCAGTGGAGAGATTCCGGGAGCGGGAAGGCGGGAGAGCCTGGAATCGCAAGCGTCCAGTGCGGGAGAGCGGGAGAGCCTGGAGTCGCGAGCATCCAGTGCGGGCGAGTAGGCATTCGCCACGAGGGAAGAGCGGGCAATTTAAGAGAGGGGAGAGCGGCGTAAACATTCCGCCCCCCTTGCAATCGCTAGCGTTGCAAAAGAAAAAAACCCACTCCTGTCGTCTAGGCTTGACTGCAGGCGCCGGACAGGATCCACCCGAATGCCGTCCTCTGGGCCACTGGGAGTCCCTCGTCGACCAAATGGAAGCCAGGTCGGATGACCTTGGCGTAGACATCCGCACCCAGGACTACGGAGATGGTTGCCGGCAAGTAGAAACGCTCGTCGGCCAACGGGAGGTCCCCGTATCTGCCGACCACGGTGTCAGAGAGCTCTCGGATGGGGGTGCGGATGCGGACGTCCGGCTCCACTTTTAGGACCCTTGAAGCCGTTGTCGCGCTTTGACCGAATTGTCGCCGTGCAGATCCTCTCGTCGCCGACGGTAGTAGTCGGCAAGCGGAACGCGGACGCCATTGATGCGTCGATGCAGCTCGTCGGCGTACACGGGTCGATGAGGGCGGCCGTGTCGAAGGTCTTCAGCCCGGTCTCCAAAGTAACCATGGCCGTCGGCAGGACATTCACGCTGTGCCGTTGGAGGATGGACGCAAGTGACGGAGCCGGTGCCGAGGAGGCTGAGCGCGGCGGAGAGGCAAGCGCTCTGCGAGTTGGCGGATCTTGCCGGCGCGAGCGCTGCTGAGAAGCGGCGGAAGCCGAGCGCCTTGCCGGGGCCAGCGCTTGGGGAGTTGGCGGATTCTGCCGGCGCGAACGCTGCTGAGTAGCCGACGGCAGGGGGCGTTGCATGTTTTGCATTTGTCGCCACTGCGACAACTCCCGTCGGAGTGCTCGTGGGCGAGACAATTTGAGCAGTACTTATTAATGAGCACTTCCCGAAGCCGCTTCTCTGCGCTCAGCTTTAGGAACCTCTGGCACTTCCAAAGCGGATGGATTCCACGTCAGACTCAGCATCGGTAGGAATGTAAACCTCGAGTACGTCTGCTCTCCAATGCCTGAGCGCTGCGTGGACAAGGAACCATGATTTGATCTGGTAGTGAGTAATGGATAAAAAAAAAAATGGAGATGATTTGAAACTGTGTAGATGGCGAGGATGGTTGGGGAATTATGTGGAGGATGTCGGTTGAGGAAGACGGTTGGAGTGTTCTCCTGGCAGAAGAACCACCTTGGTCACGGGCGCTTGATAATGCTGACGACACGGACATTGCCGTCAGCCCCCGGAAAGACAGAGTCGATTCTGCCAAGGCGCCACTCATTCGAGGGCAGATTGTCCTCCTTGACGACTACCATGTCGCCAACGCGGAGATTTGCGGTCGGGGACTGCCACTTGTTACGCTTGTGGAGCTCTTTGAGATACTCCTCTTTCCATCGAGCTTGGAATTGTTGATTCACAATGGACTTGGATTCCCCTTTTAATTCGGGTTCCACTATGGACAGAAGAGGTCCGCCGACTAGAAAATGCCCTGGTGTCAACGCTAAGAGATCAGTGGGATCTTCAGACATAGGAGATAGCGGTCTGGAATTTAGACAAGCTTCAATTTTCGCTAGGAGGGTTGAAAGCTCTTCAAATGTGTATTTTCGAGTAGCGGTGGACTTGTAAAACAAGGTTTTGAAGCTTTTGACCGGAGGAATGAATTGCCAGTTGAGCTGCTGATGACTATACGCATCAGTCACAGACTCTTTTACGGCTTGTAGAAAATCTCGGGAGAGCAGGGTGGCAGCGCCGACAAAGGTTTTCCCATTGTCGGACTGCACTTGACGGGGACAACCTCTTCTGGATACGAACCGAGCGAAAGCGGCGAGAAATTTCTCGGTCGTCAGATCGGATGTAGGCTCTAGATGGATGGCCTTTGTAGAGAAACACACGAAAACCAACACATACCCTTTTGTAATTAGGCAAGCTCTGCCTGTGTAATTTTTTATGTCGAAAGGGCCAGCGTAGTCCATCCCTGTGTACGTGAATGGCCGGGAAAAAGAAACTCGCTCTTTCGGAAAACTTCCCATCATCTGAACTTGCAATCGCTTCTTATGGATAACGCAGACCTTGCAGGAGTTAATAACGGCCTTTACCAAGTTCTTTATTTTCGGAACCCAGTATCTTGACCGGGTGAGACGTACGACTAACTGGTTACCTCCGTGCAACGTTATGAGATGCGTAAAGTTTACCAGTAGTCGAGAGAGTGCACATTCGTACGGGAGGATTATAGGATGTCGTTCATCATATCGCAAATTTTCGGAGGCCGTTATGCGGCCGCACGCCCTTATAAGCCCTTTCTCATCTAGAAAGGGGTTCAAGGAGAGGATGGAACTTGTCGCGGACACAGGACGCTTTTGACTCAAGCAGCGATATTCATTAGCAAAATCTCTGCGCTGAGTGCTAATGACCATGAGCCGTTCAGCGGCGACAAGTTCTTGGGCTTCTAGATGGACTTCCGGAATCGGCGACTGTTTCCTACATCGCTGGACAAAACGGTGGACATACGCAAGGACCCGTAAAGCTCTATTTAACTTGGAAAAGCGATCAAGGATGTCTTCTGTCGGAATGGACGCAACATGGGCCTTGACAGGACGCCTTTCCACTTCGGTCACCTGTAAGTCGGTGCTTTGGGCAGGCCACTGATCTCGTGGCTTTTGCAACCAAGTGGGCCCATGCCACCAAAGGGAGTTGTCGACCAGTTCTTGTAGGGGCACGCCCCGACTGGCCAAGTCAGCTGGATTGTGTTCGGATTGAACATGCGACCAATTGGCTGCCTCTGTGGACTGGGTGATCTTTGTTACCCGATTGGCAACGAACGTTGTCCACTGGCATGCTGGTTTGGCTAGCCATGCAAGCACAATCGTGGAATCGGTCCAACAATGGAGTTTCGAGGACAGCATCGGCATATGGGGGAGGATGGATTCGGCCATCTCGGATAGCAATAGAGCTCCACACAGCTCTAGTCTGGGAAGCGACACAGTTTTTACTGGCGCCACGCGCGTCTTGGCCGTGAGAAGATGCACTAGCGTCGTGTGCCCCATCTCGACGCGCACATAGATCGCAGCACCGTACGCCTTTTGAGAGGCATCACAGAATCCGTGATGTTCCACTCGGAACTCTGGGCGGAAGGAAACCCATCTGGGAATTCGGACTTGATCTAGGACTGAGTAGCTTTGAAGGAAATCACGCCACTTTTGGCACAGTTCAATTGGAAGTTCATCATCCCACCCTAGATCATGCAGCCAGATCTCCTGCATGAAAATCTTGGCACAGACCACGAAAGGAGCGAGCCAGCCTGCTGGATCAAACAGCTTCGCAATTTGGGAGAGAACATGCCGTTTTGTGAGTGTAGCTTCGGTGGATAGGTCGGGGGGGGCGAAGAAAAACTCATCGGATGTTGCTTTCCAACGGACTCCGAGAGTTTTCGCCGTGCTTTCCGTATCTATTTCGAGGAAATCGGCATTTAAAAGATGATCGGTTCCGATATGAGCCAGAACTTCTTTGTGGTTGGAGGTCCATTTCCTCAATGGAAAACCAGCCGAATCGAGGGCACTCTGCAACTCGCGAATGGTGAGGTGAGCCTCTTCTGCAGAGTCAGCTCCCGAAAGGACATCATCGACATACATGCAACCACGAATAACTTTACTCGCCCTCGGATGGGTTAGTTGCACGTCGGTCGCCAGCTGTTGCAGTACCCGAATTGCCAGGAACGGTGCACAATTGACCCCAAACGTAACAGTTTTTAGCTCAAAATCTCGAATGTATCCTTCCCTATCGCGGAATAAGATACGTTGGAACGCTGTCTGCTTCGGATCTACCCAGATCTGCCGGTACATTTTCTCGATATCAGCACTATACACAAATCGGAAATATCGCCACTTCAGGATCTGGATGGTTAGATCGGACTGTAGGACCGGGCCAGCATGAAGGATATCATTTAAGCTGACCCCATTGTCTGAAGGGCTGGAGGCGTTGAATACCACTCGAAGTTTGGTGGTCGTACTCTCCGGTTTTAACACTGCGTGGTGTGGCAGGTAGTAACACGCTGAATCGTGGGTAGGAAGGACTTCTCTCATGTGATTGAGGTCGAGATATTCTTGAATAACTGAGTCGTACTTGGATTTTAACGTACTGTCCCTTTTTAGCCGCTGCTCGTTTCTTAAGAATTGAGCCAGCGCCTGGGATCTGGAATGTCCTAGGGAGCAATTAATGTTCTCAGGATCTCGAAAAGGAAGACTCACGACATACCTGCCGGTCTCGTCTTTTGTGGTGGTCCGAAGAAAATTGTCCTCACAAATCACGTCGGATTCTTTTGCCACCTTTACTGGCAGATCCTCCACCTCCCAGAATTTGGTGAGGAGTTTATCGAGGGACGCTTCATACGTGTGTGCAACTTGCGTGGAAAAGGATGATATTTGATCATGCCTCGGAGCGGGTACTGGTCCTGTTAGAATCCAGCCGAAAATGGTCTCTTGACCGAGAAGCGAGCCACAGATGTTCGCTCGGGTACCGCTTAGTAGAATGGATGGAAGTATATCGGCCCCGATTAGAAGATCTATTTGTGCGCTCTCATAAAACTTTGGATCCGCTAGCGGAAGTTCGGGAAGATCTCGCAGGAAATGTTGCGGAAGCGGACATGAAGGAAGATTTCCGGCTATTTGTGGAAGCACGTAGGCAGTGGTGTTTAACTGCAAACTAGGCCGGGTCGGAGAACGGATCGTGAATTGACAGATCTTTTTGGTCTCAGCGGAGACCGTTTGATTAAGTCCTGAGACCTGTGCTCGGATAACCTGGAACGGCAGTTTAATCAGGTTGAAAAGGCGCTCAGTGATGAAGGTCGCCTCAGATCCGGAGTCTATTAAGGCTCGCGCTTGGAAATTGGAACCTCGATGGCATATATTAATTATAGCGGTGCCTAGGAGGACTGACCTAGTGCCTGCCGCAAAATAATTCTGAAGCGTTGACTGCGTGCCACTGGCAGCCGAGGGACCGAGAGTATTTGGTCTGGATCTGGGCGTTGGCGTTGGATTTGCGCGCGCTGGGGATGGGCTGCCTCGGTGTAGGAGGGTGTGATGGCGGCCGCGGCACGTGAAGCAGTTATGTGCGCTTTCGCAGTCGCGCAACTGATGTGTCCGCGCAAAGCAGTTTAAACACAGCTGTTTTCTTTTTATATATGCGATGCGTTGGTCGACCGTCATCTGGAGAAATTTGGCGCATGTGCGTACAGGATGGTTCTCTCTATTACAGAGATCGCACCCTCTAGGTTGCCTAGGTGCTACCCTTGTCTCATATGAATTTATTCTTCGAGACGCCGAGTTGGAAGTGGATGCCCTGGGCTGAGTCTGACTAGAACCTGATGGTCGAACATCATCTATGGCTTCTAGTGTCCTGTGACGCTCCGTTAGGAAAACGTTCAGCTCGTGCCACGTAGGGATCTCGGCTTTGTTATGAAGGGACTGCTCCCATAGGGAAAGCGTAAGCTTTGGGAGTTTGGACGAGCACATATACACCAAGAGGCAATCCCAAGTTTCGACCTGAATACCGGACATTTCTAAGTGCAGTAAGGCAACCCTGGATGGTACTTTGAAGTTCTTTCAAAGCTGACCCAGACTCCTGTGTGACGGACGGTACATTGAAAAGTATCTTTAATTGACTGTTTACTAACAATCGCTTGTTTTCGAAACGCTCAGTGAGGTTATCCCACGCTGATCGAAAGCCATCATTAGTAAGGCGTGAATTTGAAACTATATTGTGAGCGTCGCCACTCGTTTTAGCATTAAGGTGGAATAATTTTTCGACAGGAGTGAGTCTGGGATTGTTGATATAAATTGCCGTGAATAGATCCCCAAAGGTTGGCCAACGAAGATAGTCGCCGGTAAAAACCTCGGTATCGCACGGCGGAAGCCGGCAGCCTGACGGAATGAATGTCTGAGAAGGATCAGCTGGCGTTGGGGAAGGTTGCGGAAGTTGTGGAGTTTGCGCTATCATATCTGCTATCTGGGCGCCGCACCTTTCGTACGCGCTGTAGCAATAACCGTACTTAGCCTTGAGGACTGGCAAGCTGTCAGCTGCACCTTCTCCGGCTGCTACAAGGCATGCGGTACAGGCATCGTATTCTTTTTTGATGCGGACCCATACCTCTCGGATTTCGTCTCGGCGAATATTGAGGACGGATAACGTAGGAGGGACCGCCGAGGGAATATTTATTCGCGATTCCAATTCGGACAGTCGATCCGAGACTTCAATAAACTGGCTCATAGCGAGGTCGGCAGCCGTTGCAACCATTTTTGTGCTGGCTCGCGTGGTTCTTTCGATGGAAGAAGGAGCCTTTTTGGGAGGTGGCGTCTTGACCTTTTTAGGTGTGGGCGTCCTTACCGTGATTTTTGGTATTTTCGGTGATGGAACAGGGGATAGTTTGTTGGAACTTTCCCTGGACATACCACACTAGGATGCTGTTAGGATGGAATGTGCGCGCTGATATTTCGGACAAAAATCAGAGAAACAATTACGGACCCACTTATGGACCGGTGGAAATAGGGTATCGACTAGCTCAAAAAATAGTCGATATGCGTGGCTGAATTATTGTTAAAATATTCGCCAGGCTTTTGGTGGAACGAAGGAGCAAGAATGGAAAAAAATACTGAAAAAATACTGGATTGGATGAGGTATTTGTCGTTTAGTATTTTATAGTGGGTGGTTGGTCGAATTAGGATGGGATTGGATGTCCCCGGCAGTGTTTGGAGTTTATTGGTTTTGTTTTAATTTATTTTAAAAAAAAATATTCGAGAGAAAAAAAAATACCTTGCAGTGGAATGCGGGTGGTATTTTTTCCAATTTTTTTTCTTTTTATCCCCAAAAGAAAAAAATTGAGTCTCGATATATATGTAGATTTACCAAGCTCAATAAATAAGAAAAAAATACTGGAATGGGCGGTTTTTTTTGGAAAAAATGTGAAACCGAAGAAACAAATTAATAAATCAATAAATTAATAAATTGATTCCACTAGTTCCGCGATGGCGACAGTATTTTATATTTCTCCCCCTTTTTTTTTTTTTTCTTTTTTGGAACTGGCAGTAATTCTCAGTGTTTGTTTAATTTTATTGGAGTTGAACTTGGTGTTTATTAATTTTGTTGGAATTTTTTTAATTGGATGATTGAAAAACAACTGCCCGAACTTTTGCGGGCTGTGTATTGGTGACGCTGGAATGCGCGGGATTATCGAGCTTTTTGCGGTACTGCAATTCGCGTGTATGTGTAGATGTATGGATGGATAGTGCCCAAAATATGTAAATAAGAAAAACACACTGAGACACAAAAGTTATTTCACGTCGGCTTTAGGAATTTATTTAATATATATTTATTGGATGGCCGACGGAAATACTTGAACTTTCGGAATTGGGGTGTAGTTATGTAGAAAAATATGTATAAATGTATGTATATATATATGGAATATGTAATATATGTAATATGGATGTAATATATGTAATATGGATGTAATATATGTAATCAATATGGCGGAAAATTTTATTGTAAATTTTGCCGGCGGGTATGTGTTGTAAATTTTCGATTTATTGTGGACTGTATTTGGATTTTTAATAATGTAAGCAAATATTGTCACAGCGGATGTACAATAAAAAATTAATATCAAAAATATTTGTGGGCCGAAATTGGCGGAACACTTAATTTTTGTTTCACTTTTTTGTGGAAAATTAATTTGAACTCAATTTTGAAATTAATTTATTTTTCACTGTTCACTGAATTTTTTTGAAATTAATTTATTTTTCACTGTACGCTTGACTTTTTATTTGCACACTTTAATTTGGATTTATACTTTTTATTTTTCTTCGATTTGATGTTGGATGTATATTTAGTGGATGTACGGCCAAATGCGAATATGAAACTTGTACATCAATATGCACACGAAAAGGAATTAGAAAATAGGCAATATGGCCGCACGTTAAAAGAGAACGAAGAAATAAAAGACGGAATTGGAATTGTAATTTACTAACTGCCGTCGTCGGATTAAATCGGACTTGGATTTTAGACAAATCGTACAGAAAGTCAAACGAATTATGTTCTTCGAATGGCTGACTGTCGATCGGCAGTTAATAAAAAAAATTAATAAATTGGCACTTATCGGGTGCTCGTCGCGGGTGTTCGTCGATGGAAGGCAGCTTCGTCGGGCGTTGCGGCTGTTGAACGTAGCCGGGTGGCAAGCTGTGGAATAGACTGGTAAAACACTCGACGATCGCGAGAAAGGAACAAAAAAGACTCGGTGAACTTTTTTCGTAGGATAGCGCGGACCGGCCGGGCGATGTATTTCAGTATCGTGACAATGAAAGACTAACTTAAACCTAATTGAGCGCTGCGTTTCAAAGCGCAGTGGAGAGATTCCGGGAGCGGGAAGGCGGGAGAGCCTGGAATCGCAAGCGTCCAGTGCGGGAGAGCGGGAGAGCCTGGAGTCGCGAGCATCCAGTGCGGGCGAGTAGGCATTCGCTACGAGGGAAGCGCGGGCAGTTTAAAAGAGGGGAGAGCGGCGTAAACACTCACTCTTAAATTATTAAAGAAGTCTTCATGACGATGACATTGTTTACGTAACGACGCTATGGTGGGTGTATTTATATGTAATAATTAATGTCCTAGATCTGATCTCAAATTATTCCGAACCGCCTGAACCGATAGTGCATCTGCAATGGTCAGGATAGAATCGAGGAAATCGTCAAAACATTCATTAACTCCCTGCTTTCTTCTTCGCATCGCATCTCTTATGTCTTGGTCGGACTTCTGATCCTTATATATTTCCCTCAAGCGAGAACACAGTTGAGACCAATTCATTTGCTCAGACACTCTATGGCCAATGAATTTACACGATATATGAAATCTTCATTGAAAATATCTTTAGGTGAACTAGAGCAATTAAACTTGAAATTCGATCAGGTCGATCGACGTGATCTTCGCGACGGTACCCCTCTGAACGCTTATTAGCCATATTTGGGTAAGCGGAAAAGCTATTCTCGAAAGTCTGCCTTGGCAGTTGCTCTGCTGACGCATCCCATTCGAGTGATTGCCTACGAGAGGACAGTACATTAAGATTTTGCATTGCTGAGTTAATTTGATCGGTTAAGGTTGCCGTTATTCGGGTTTGGTACGATTCTAAGGCATTTGTTATAAGTTAATGAATTCTCCCTTCTGAAATGTTACTTGCTCTTTGTGTGCCTGTAGAACGTAGTAAACGTGGAATTTGTGAACTGACATTGGATGCTGTCGTGGCATTGGATGCTGTCGTGGCTGATCGGGTACTAGGTCTAGTATTCGGGCGAGTTCTTGGAACAGTGTCTGTTCGTGCGTTCGAACTAGCTTCGTTTTGGGGTATGGGAATCTCTAAGTTGGCGTTTTGAGATACGCTTTCAGGACTAGCGATCTGAGTAGGTAAGCATGGCTGTCGACAATTTGGGCATGTTTCTTTTTGCTGTAACCAGGTTTGCAGGCAAGCGCGATGGAAACGATGCCCGCAAGTGGTTTCGACACTTTCTGTATCTGCACTGGAGTCATTGCATATTGTGCATAGCAAGGACTCAGCTGGCAATCTCTGATTAATTTCGGGACTTCTCCTGACCGACATGATTTAGTTTCGATAATCAACAAGAACGATAACGGTGTAATACGAAAGTGCGGTACGGGAATGATTCGATAAAGCGGTACGACAAATTACGGTAGCGATACGAATGAAATTAATATATGATTAATTGGGACTTATTCTTCGTTAAATCGGTTTCATTTATAAAATTACATGAGCTTTGATCGGTATCTTCATCTTATGGTTCTATTGTAATTTAAGACTGATTTGCTCGGTGCACTGAATGAAAGAGTAGACTGCTGAAACTTTCCAGCCAGAATAATTCTCAATTTCCTCTTGCAACTTGACTGTAAATTATGTTGTTGAAATTTAAAGAAAGTTATTAAGGAAAGAGGTATTGTTGAGCTCGCCAAGAAATACAATTCTCAAATTCCCTTTGACTTACTTTTAGTATTGAATTATTCAAGACTATAACGAGGAGGTATTGTTGAACTTTTCCAACAAATACAAATCTCGACTTCCTTACTCCGAAATTGTAATGGATTCGCTTTCTTGAGAGGTTAATCTGATTCGTTAAATTATCTACTGGTCTGGTTCTGAAGCATATCCTAGACACAGCAATTCCTAGTAATTAAGTTGACCTCTCGGAACTTATAATCTAAATAGGGGGTTCATATTCTTTCAAACTTTGTTCGGTTGCTTTACACCATAAGTTATTTAGGTATCAAAGGCAATGTGTTTACTCACGACCACTCCTCGAAGTCCGCAGGCCTGTTGACTGTAGTGCTAGGATGATGTGATAGGGGTGGATAAATTTAATTTAACGTTGATGTCTCGATATGTGTACTAAATGCCACTGAGTAAAGAAAGGAAAGAATATGAGTATAGGTCAAATCAAATCATGAAAATGACTTAAAAATTATTTCAAAATGTTAAAGATGACCGCTACTAGGCGGGACGCAACATGTTAAAGATGACCGCTACTAGGCGGGACGCAACATGTGCGGTGTTCTGTGGCCGTTATTTGTCGAATTTGGGTAAATAATCATAAGCGTCACGTTCCCGTATATCGGGAACAGGGTTGAAATATGCAGAGATGGCTGCTGCCGCGCGGTATACAACCGAGCCAAACTGAGTTGGGTTTATGTTGCTGCCCAATGTCAGCGCTCTAGATCAACGCTGCCCCAATCACGCACAATTTGCCGATCAAAGCGCGAGCGCGAGTTGGCTCCTTGCACGTTTAGGGGCTGATCCAGAGGTAACTAGATGGGACGTGAGAGTTAGATTGAAACCGAACTAGTGCACTGGCGTGGCTACAAATACCTTAAAATATCTGTCCACAGGGAAAGGATGCTTTTGAGCTCCTTTTGTTGCTATCCCTCAGCTGGCTGAGACCCGCGGTTGCAGTGGGAATGCCACTTGGGATCCGCGGCTGGCCGAGACCTGGGGTTCGCAAACTGCGATTACACAGTCTGCTGAGACCTTGATCTGGCGCTGCCGGGTTGATTGCTGGATTCTACACAAGACGATTAGAGTCGATCTTGCGTTTGTAGTTGTTTCTGCTCACCTAAGCAGTTTTCACACACTTGCGTGCCGTTGATCGGAACTTTCCAGAACTTTCGCGTATTGCGAAGTGTCTAACAGACACGGCGGAATCGATTGCCTTTTCTACAGGACTTTGAGTGCGTGGTATATGTTGCACACGCGTTGACTTTAGAGCTTTTCGCTGTAAACTATGCGTCTGTTCGCTTGGCTGAACGAATCGAAAAATAACTCTTTGGTTGAGCGGAAATATTCTATTGGAAGTTTACCAGGTTGCCAGATCGACTTTTGACATTTGTCAATTGTCAACGTAGGCCAAGGGAACTATCGCTGGTAGGGTAAACAGCACTCTCCGTGCTGTTATGGGCAAGTCTGTTGTTAACGACTGCTAAGTTTGAATTTTGGGACAACTAATTTTGTACCCTCACAAGTTTTCAAAGCGGCTCTGTCCACATTTCTTTTAGATCCATGACGTTGAAGAGTCTTTCGTCAGGTGCGGCTTGTAAGCTTTAACAAATTATCAGATGAGCTGGAGTAACTGCCTCTTCTTCATTCGGGTCATCAGATGCAGGAGCTTTTGGCCTTGAGTTAAGAATATACTTCCCTTCTATGAATACGGTTTAAAGCTTTTCCAGAGTTAAGTTGGAATTGGAGACCATTTTGAGAACCAAAGTCTTCGTTGATTTGATCTTCGAATTGTTTAAACCCTAATGTGGCTTCGAAAAAATTGTTGACATTCGTTGCTTCGAGTTTGAAAACGGCGGACACACAGCAGGAATGCAACCGAATACAGCTCTGTCACGAGTTTAAATTTAAACTATTTTTAGTTTATTAAAAAGTGCAGTTTTCATGATAGAAGTACAGGGTGGCCCATCTAGCGTTTGCTTTTTGAACTATCGATAATTTTGACTTTGACATTTCGAATGTCATTGTCAATGTGTCAGATATTTAGTAGAAGGTTTGCGGTTAACGAAATGGTAAAGTTTACGCTCGAAGAAAATTGGGAAATATTGAAAACTTTCTTCCAAAGTTGAGAGTCTTCAACCGAAACTGCAAGAAAATTGCGGTCAAAATTCGGAAAAAAATAAAGCGCCTTACAGGCAGTTTGTGGATAGTTTTGTGAAGCGTTAATGGATAAAATAAAAATTTAGTCTGCTTCTGCAAGAAATGCAGCCTCGTACTCAGGGCTGACCAGTCTAATATGACTTGCTGGCTGTGTGAAAATATGGTGCACACCAAGTGCACCGGTTTTACTGGCCGGACAAGTGATGACCTTTCAAAGGGGCCCAATTTGCGCTGGACTCGCAGTTTAATAGTCGTAAGCTATTAGAAGAGTCCCCTAAGCGCAAAAAGGCCGCTGGTGGTAAGGAGCAAAAGGGGAACACCCCGCAACCGAAATCAAAAGAACAACAGAGCATTCCGGCGGATCAGCAGCCGATTTCAGCAAACCCTCAAATGTTGCTAAGATCGGCAGCTAAAAAAGATTCGGTATCCGAACAATCCGTTACAGAATGCATGCAACCAGGGACTTCTAAGAATTCCGATTTGTCCGTAGTGGTTTCACAATTAGTGGATCCACCTATCTCTCAGAATGTAGCATCACCACCACAAGGGACTACTGAGTCCGGACAACCGGCTCAAGTTGGTTTGGCAGAGGCAATGTCTGCTCCACCGAAATCCCTTTCAGTGGTTCCACTCAAGAAACAAATTTTCGTTTCTCGGCTTTCCCCTGATCAAACATCTTCTGATGTATTGTCTTATATACAAGACAAAACTAAAGCCGATTGTAATAGTGTAAAGGTGGAAAAGTTTAAGTTTTCTTATGCTAGAGACATTTCATCTTTCAAGATAACTGTCCCTAACGAGCTTTTTGAAGCCATATGCTCGGGCGACTTTTGGCCGGATAATATGGTTGTAAAAGAGTTCGAGGCTAAGATAAAGAAGAAGGGGCCCGTGGGAGTAAAACTTCCTAGTCGAGGCCAAACCTCTTCTAACCTCCTTCTTTCCTATCAGAATGCAAGAGGTTTGCGTAGCAAACTTACTAAATTGTATTCCGATAGCCTTTCCTTTGCATCTCATATTATTGTGTTCACAGAAACCTGGTTAAAGCCGGAGATCTTTAGCTCCGAAGTTTTTCCAGGTAAGTATACAATATATAGGTATGACCGTCCCTCTAGACAGGGAGGTGGAGTCTTAATTGGAGTTGATTCAAACCTCCCGTCTGAGGAGTTATTTTTTGATGAATTCAATACCATTGAATTTATTTGTGTAAAGTTATCGCTTCCTGGTAACTTTATATACATAACTTGCTCATATATTCCGCCGTTGTCTGAACTTCCTGATTATTTAAATCACCTATCCGTTATTAAGTCCGTTGCAAATAAGCTTTCCGATAGGGATCAGTTGATAGTTCTAGGTGATTTTAATATACCTGGAGTTACTTGGTCCACTGAGGATGGATCGAATGTCTTACTACCTATAGCACAGCATGATTTTATTGATGGCCTGCTTGATATATCTCTATCTCAAGTAAACCATGTTCGAAATTCATTAGGTCGCCTACTTGATTTGTGTTTTGTATCAAATCCTGAAGGTGTGTTTCTGTCCAGAGTAGCACCACTCACGCAACCTGAAGATCCATATCACCCAACATTCGAACTTTCATTTGATACGGGTAGAGTTATAGAAGAAAAATCAGAAAAATCCAAACGAATACATTGTTTTCGCAAGGCAGACTTTCTGAGGCTAAATAATTTTATTTCTGGCTTTAATTGGTCTGATCTTTACCTATGCATTAATATGTCCGATGCAGTTAATGTTTTTTACACTGCAATAAACTCATTTTTTAATTCCTGTGTTCCGTGGTACTATCCGTCAACTTCCAATAAATCACCTTGGTTTAGCAAATAGTTGACACACTTAAGAAATGTAAAGTCCTGACTTTTTAGGAAATATGAAAATACCGGTTCTCAATCTGTTTTTACTAGATATTTAAGTGCTCGGTCAAGATTTACCGTGCTTAATGCTCAGTGTTATAACAGTTACTTAAACCGTTGTAAGGTCCAGTTCTCTCAGGACCCGAAACAGTTTTATAATTTTGTTAACACCAAGCGTAAATCTAATTCTTTTCCTTCCTCGCTGTCGTTCGAAAACATGACGGCAACCACAGATCAGGCAATAGCCGATTTATTTGCCCAATTTTTTCAAACGACTTACTCTACTTTAGATTATTCATCACAGCCTTATTCTTACACCATATCCAAGTCAAACCTCATATTCTGTCCCACTTTAACAGAAAGCTCCCTTCTTTTGGATCTTCTTCGTATTAAGCCTGTTTATTCGCCAGGGCCCGATGGTATTCCTGGGTGCGTGCTTAGGTATTGCGCTAAGGCCCTGTGCAAACCTCTTCACAAGTTGTTTACCTTATCTCTAGAAACCTCCCAATTCCCAAATATTTGGAAGGAATCATTTGTTATTCCTCTTTTCAAAAAAGGTAACAAGTTAGAAGCCGGTAACTACAGAGGTATTTCTAAGTTGTCAGCTATTCCTAAGCTTTTTGAAAAAATTATTACTCCTCATTTGCAGCACCTTTGCAGATCAATCATTTCTCCATGTCAACACGGATTTATTAAACGTAGATCCACAATCACAAATCTTCTAGAGCTCACTTCATTTGTGATAAAAGGCTTCAATAGTAGTTTTCAAACAGACGTCATTTACACTGACTTTAGTAAAGCATTTGACTCTGTAAATCACTTACTTCTCATTCAAAAACTTGACCTTTTAGGTTTTCCAGTTGATCTGCTTAAATGGATTTCAAGTTATCTGAATGGCAGGTCACAAAGGGTCCTTTTTAAAAATTCAATTTCTGAAATTCTCCGTGTTACCTCCGGTGTCCCACAAGGGAGCCATCTGGGTCCGTTACTTTTTACATTATTTATTAATGATCTTCCCTCAATTATAAGTCATTCTCGCGTACTTATGTACGCAGATGATGTTAAGTTGTGCCTGCAGTATAAGGACATTTCCTGCCATTTAGACTTGCAATCCGATCTAGATAATTTTCAAAACTGGTGCCGAGATAATTTACTAAATTTAAACGGTTCCAAGTGCAAGCTGATGACTTTTTATCGGGCCAATCCGATATACGCGACTTACACGTTAAGTGGCAGCTCTTTGGATAGAATAACTCTTGTAAACGATCTTGGCGTTCTCTTGGACCCCAAACTAAAATTTTCTAATCACATTTCGTCCATGGTTAATAAAGCCAGAGGAGTGCTTGGATTTATTAAAAAGTGGTCAAAAGAATTCGATGATCCTTATTTGACTAAAACTTTATTTATTTTGCGAGTCCGTCCGATTCTGGAGTATGGGTCTCCCGTCTGGAGTCCACAATACGGAATACATATTGGTCGTATTGAATCTGTACAAAAAAACTTTCTTCTTTTTGCTTTACGGCGCCTAAACTGGGATGCAAATCTTATCTTACCTTCTTATTCTAGTAGACTTCTTTTGATTAATTTACCATCCCTAGCCAACCGTAGAACGATGCTTGGTACTATCTTTATTTATAACCTTATACATGGTGATATTGACTGCCCCGACTTGTTAAGTCGGCTAAGCTTTTCTGTGCCAAGTAGATTAACTAGAAATTATATTCCCCTAACTTTAAATCATTGTAGATCTAACTATGCCTTGCATGAGCCTTTCAGAGTATTATGTTCTGACTATAATAGACTTTTTCCTGTAATATCAAATCTTGACTCTCTGCCGCTCCTAAAAAGCTTAATACATGCTTCATTGGCACAAGATTGATCTAACTATTACTTTTTTCCCCGGACCTTTACCATTATTTTCCTATCTCGCGTCTATCTTATCGCGAATCGTGCCGTACGACACACGGCTGCGCCCCTCGGTCGGTTGGGTGGGTAAGTGGGCCGTGGGACTCCGCGCGAAAAAGAAAAAAAAAAAAATAAATAAAGATAGTACCAAGCATCGTTCTACGGTTGGCTAGGGATGATAAATTAATTAAAAGAAGTCTACTAGAATAAGAAGGTAAGATAAGATTTGCATCCCAGTTTAGGCGCCGTAAAGCAAAAAGAAGGAAGTTTTTTTGTACAGATTCAATACGACCAATATGTATTCCGTATTGTGGACTCCAGACGGGAGACCCATACTCCAGAATCGGACGGACTAGCGAAATAAATAAAGTTTTAGTCAAATAAGGATCATCGAATTCTTTTGACCACCTTTTAATAAATCCAAGCACTCCTCTGGCTTTATTAACCATGGACGAAATGTGATTAGAAAATTTTAGTTTGGGGTCCAAGAGAACGCCAAGATCGTTTACAAGAGTTATTCTATCCAAAGAGCTGCCACTTAACGTGTAAGTCGCGTATATCGGATTGGCCCGATAAAAAGTCATCAGCTTGCACTTGGAACCGTTTAAATTTAGTAAATTATCTCGGCACCAGTTTTGAAAATTATCTAGATCGGATTGCAAGTCTAAATGGCAGGAAATGTCCTTATACTGCAGGCACAACTTAACATCATCTGCGTACATAAGTACGCGAGAATGACTTATAATTGAGGGAAGATCATTAATAAATAATGTAAAAAGTAACGGACCCAGATGGCTCCCTTGTGGGACACCGGAGGTAACACGGAGAATTTCAGAAATTGAATTTTTTAAAAGGACCCTTTGTGACCTGCCATTCAGATAACTTGAAATCCATTTAAGCAGATCAACTGGAAAACCTAAAAGGTCAAGTTTTTGAATGAGAAGTAAGTGATTTACAGAGTCAAATGCTTTACTAAAGTCAGTGTAAATGACGTCTGTTTGAAAACTACTATTGAAGCCTTTTATCACAAATGAAGTGAGCTCTAGAAGATTTGTGATTGTGGATCTACGTTTAATAAATCCGTGTTGACATGGAGAAATGATTGATCTGCAAAGGTGCTGCAAATGAGGAGTAATAATTTTTTCAAAAAGCTTAGGAATAGCTGACAACTTAGAAATACCTCTGTAGTTACCGGCTTCTAACTTGTTACCTTTTTTGAAAAGAGGAATAACAAATGATTCCTTCCAAATATTTGGGAATTGGGAGGTTTCTAGAGATAAGGTAAACAACTTGTGAAGAGGTTTGCACAGGGCCTTAGCGCAATACCTAAGCACGCACCCAGGAATACCATCGGGCCCTGGCGAATAAACAGGCTTAATACGAAGAAGATCCAAAAGAAGGGAGCTTTCTGTTAAAGTGGGACAGAATATGAGGTTTGACTTGGATATGGTGTAAGAATAAGGCTGTGATGAATAATCTAAAGTAGAGTAAGTCGTTTGAAAAAATTGGGCAAATAAATCGGCTATTGCCTGATCTGTGGTTGCCGTCATGTTTTCGAACGACAGCGAGGAAGGAAAAGAATTAGATTTACGCTTGGTGTTAACAAAATTATAAAACTGTTTCGGGTCCTGAGAGAACTGGACCTTACAACGGTTTAAGTAACTGTTATAACACTGAGCATTAAGCACGGTAAATCTTGACCGAGCACTTAAATATCTAGTAAAAACAGATTGAGAACCGGTATTTTTATATTTCCTAAAAAGTCTGGACTTTACATTTCTTAAGTGTGTCAACTCTTTGCTAAACCAAGGTGATTTAGTGGAAGAAACATTAACTGCATCGGACATATTAATGCATAGGTAAAGATCAGACCAATTAAAGCCAGAAATAAAATTATTTAGCCTCAGAAAGTCTGCCTTGCGAAAACAATGTATTCGTTTGGATTTTTCTGATTTTTCTTCTATAACTCTACCCGTATCAAATGAAAGTTCGAATGTTGGGTGATATGGATCTTCAGGTTGCGTGAGTGGTGCTACTCTGGACAGAAACACACCTTCAGGATTTGATACAAAACACAAATCAAGTAGGCGACCTAATGAATTTCGAACATGGTTTACTTGAGATAGAGATATATCAAGCAGGCCATCAATAAAATCATGCTGTGCTATAGGTAGTAAGACATTCGATCCATCCTCAGTGGACCAAGTTACTCCAGGTATATTAAAATCACCTAGAACTATCAACTGATCCCTATCGGAAAGCTTATTTGCAACGTATTTAATAACGGATAGGTGATTTAAATAATCAGGAAGTTCAGACAACGGCGGAATATATGAGCAAGTTATGTATATAAAGTTACCAGGAAGCGATAACTTTACACAAATAAATTCAATGGTATTGAATTCATCAAAAAATAACTCCTCAGACGGGAGGTTTGAATCAACTCCAATTAAGACTCCACCTCCCCGTCTAGAGGGACGGTCATACCTATATATTGTATACTTACCTGGAAAAACTTCGGAGCTAAAGATCTCCGGCTTTAACCAGGTTTCTGTGAACACAATAATATGAGATGCAAAGGAAAGGCTATCGGAATACAATTTAGTAAGTTTGCTACGCAAACCTCTTGCATTCTGATAGGAAAGAAGGAGGTTAGAAGTTAGTTTTTTGAAATTGGTACACTGGTTTGGCCTCGACTAGGAAGTTTTACTCCCACGGGCCCCTTCTTCTTTATCTTAGCCTCGAACTCTTTTACAACCATATTATCCGGCCAAAAGTCGCCCGAGCATATGGCTTCAAAAAGCTCGTTAGGGACAGTTATCTTGAAAGATGAAATGTCTCTAGCATAAGAAAACTTAAACTTTTCCACCTTTACACTATTACAATCGGCTTTAGTTTTGTCTTGTATATAAGACAATACATCAGAAGATGTTTGATCAGGGGAAAGCCGAGAAACGAAAATTTGTTTCTTGAGTGGAACCACTGAAAGGGATTTTGGTGGAGCAGACATTGCCTCTGCCAAACCAACTTGAGCCGGTTGTCCGGACTCAGTAGTCCCTTGTGGTGGTGATGCTACATTCTGAGAGATAGGTGGATCCACTAATTGTGAAACCACTACGGACAAATCGGAATTCTAAGAAGTCCCTGGTTGCATGCATTCTGTAAAGGATTGTTCGGGTACCGAATCTTTTTTAGCTGCCGATCTTAGCAACATTTGAGAGTTTGCTGAAATCGGCTGCTGATCCGCCGGAATGCTCTGTTGTTCTTTTGATTTCGGTTGCGGGGTGTCCCCTTTTGCTCCTTACCACCAGCGGCCTTTTTGCGCTTAGGGGACTCTTCTAATAGCTTACGACTATTAAACTGCGAGTCCAGCGCAGAGAGGAGATCATCAGCTCGGCGAAAACTATCTCTAGCAACACCGAAACAGCTAATCAGCCCCATCAGGCCGCCTTTAGTTTGGCGCATAAACGATTTCATCTAGTTCGCAACCTCCACACAAGCGTCACAACAAAACTGCAAATTGGGCCCCTTTGAAAGGTCATCACTTGTCCGGCCAGTAAAACCGGCGCACTTGGTGTGCACCATATTTTCACACAGCCAGCAAGTCATATTAGACTAGTCAGCCCTGATTACGAGGCTGCATTTCGTGCAGAAGCAGACTAAATTTTTATTATTCATTTTATTTATTGGGACCACTGTACCAAGAAAGCGAATTGAAATTTATAAGCGAGCAGTTATAAGTACCGCAAGAGCGCAGAAACTGAACGCTTAGAACTTTCAAAGAAAAGAGAGCAAGAGAGCGGGAGCGTAAATATGTTAATGTGCATGCACAAAAGAGAAACGGTGGGGATAAAAGAAAAGAAAACACAGATAAGAATTACGAAAACTAAAACAATTTATTAGTATTAAATACAAAGTGCACTCGCGAAGCGAACGGAGTTTAAATTTATGTTTAAATAACACGGAAGAAAATTAAAATTGTTTTGATAAAACCCACCGATGGGAATAAACGAAAACAAAATACAAAATTCGAAGCGCAGAAAAAAAACACGACCGTTCACTTTGAAAGTCAAAGTATTATAACCTTATACATGGTGATATTGACTGCCCCGACTTGTTAAGTCGGCTAAACTTTTCTGTGCCAAGTAGATTAACTAGAAATTATATTCCCCTAACTTTAAATCATTGTAGATCTAACTATGCCTTGCATGAGCCTTTCAGAGTATTATGTTCTGACTATAATAGACTTTTTCCTGTAAGATCAAATCTTGACTCTCTGCCGCTCCTAAAAAGATTAATACTTGCTTCATTGGCACAAGATTGATCTAACTATTACTTTTTTCCCCGGACCTTTACCTTTATTTTCCTATCTCGCGTCTATCTTATCGCGCCCCTCGGTCGGTTGGGCGGGTAAGTGGGCCGTGGGACTCCGCGCGAAAAAAAAAAAAAAAAAAAAAACAACACGTGTACGTATTTGACAATGATAATTTCTTCTAGGGTTTTTCATTGTCGGGGATTTTATTTATTTCATTATCTGAAATTTTGATTTCTGGCTCAATTTCTATATGCATTTGCCATGGTTTAAATATTAAAAATTTTCTGTATTTGATTATAACCATAATAATTAATTTGAAGTGTTATTGGATTACTCGATGTCATACGTTGGTTATATTATAATTTCTTCTATAACAACAATTTTTTCAACATAACTTTCATCAGGGATGGAAGCAGAGCGTCAGAAACTCCGCAATGTTACGATCAAAGAAGCTTTTTTGCCAATTGTGAGTTGCCGAACTTCATTGGTTTTAACATAGGTGGAGTTCTGTCGTTAAAGCTTCTGTCAGTGTGTGAAAGTTTTCCGTGTTTTGTCTGTTGAAAAACCTTCGGCTTAACTTTCATCACACTTGCACTCATTGGGGATTGAACCCGACTATGATAGGACTAGCTAGTTTCGTCTGCACGTCACCTCAGACTCAACGGCTATCTACAGGGGTGGAAGCAGAGCGTCAGAAACTCCCCAATGTTACGATCAGAGAAGCTTCTTTGGCAATTGTGAGTTGCCAAACTTCATTGGTTTTAACATAGGTGGAGTTCTGTCCTTAAAGCTTCTATCAGTGTGTTCGCTCAAACTTGAATCATATTGAATTTGTTAAAAATAAAAACTTGAAGTTTAGTGTAAGTTAGTTTAGGGCGAAGGCGGGAGCACAATAAAGTTTTCTCTCGCTCTCGGCGAAGTCGCCACGTCTTCGCCAACCTTCGTTAAGCAAGGCTCTAAGTACTTTGTCGAAAAATATTTAAGCCATTCGTTGAAATTGATTTGAGCCGTCGACACCTTTTCTTTTCGTTTTCGTTTATCGCTGTTAATAATTTTAGCCACCGCCAATTTTTTCGGTTATTAATAATTAGAAAACTCTCTAATTTTTCATGGCGCCCCCGGGTGGACGTTAAAATTATTAATTTATTTTGGCAACTAGTGACAGTGACACATAAACCAAAAATATAAAGTGCAAGTGCAAGTGCAGTTCAAAGCACTCAATTACATACATACATAGTGCTTTATTGTTGCCCGCGGCGTGTCGGTGTGAAAAGAAATTACACAGCAGCTCCTGCTTAAAATATCGTGCCGGTCGCGAAATGCCCTGTTCGCCACAAAAGAACTGCTGCCAGAGGGATGCCCTGCGATTGCTCAATGTGCAAAAGGAAAGTGGCAGCTGGATTGAAAGACCCTAAAGCAGAACCTGAGGTATTTGTGCAAAAAATTGAAAGCTTGAGTTTATAAGAAAAACAATTTAATTGTTTATTGTCTTGTGCTGAAAAATTGCACCTCGCTTTCAATTCTTGGCACAGACGTATCGATATAGTAGAGCTAGTTGTGCATGCATTTATTTATAATAAATAAAAATAAAAAATTATATTAAAATTTATTATATACACATACATATACACATACACATTATAACCTATTTGAACCTCCGTTGGACGCAACATTTACATAATTGTGTTATATTATTGCAATCCCTGTCGCCCCCAATTTATTTATTGAAACTCGAAAATTAATAGTTGGTAAAATCATCCCAGCCGCTATACATAACCAATACATAAGCCCTCATATACAAGCAGCTGCAGCGGTTAACTTTTTCGTTTTCCTTTTTCGCTTCGCTTGTCTGCCGTTAGCATCGTTGTAATTGTTGTTGGACTTTTGGTTTGGCGCGCTGAAGATCAAAGTGACGCGCTACCCTGCATTCGGACGGGTATACTGATTTTTGCCGTCATTTGCAACCACTGTTAATTTTGATACCTCGTGGCTCGATATTCAATTTAATATTTTTTTTCGTCGTTTTCGTTGTGGATAATTATTAAAATAATTTTTTCGAACAAATTTAATAATTAAAGTAAATTGTTATTTACTCTTAGTATTTTGTTTCGAAAATTTATTTAACATTTTGTCGTCGTTCTAATTGAACAATTATCCTCTTTTAAAACTTATTTATTTTATTAATTATTATTCTTGGATAAATAATAAATAATTTATTTATATATATATATATTTATTTATTTTCGTGGTTTATATATAAAAATAAAAAATAAATTAAAATGAGTCCAGATAAGCCAAAATCTCTTGAACTTCTTGCGGATCTTAAAAATAAGCTCAAAAAACCAGTGATGAGCATCCGCCGATTAAATGATCGAATAGAAGCCGGCCAGATTCCGATCCAAGAAGTAGAACTAACTTGTCGGCTAAAGAATTTAAATGCTTCTATTATTAAGGCAACTTAAATACAAGAACAGATCGAAGATTTAGATGATGGCGATGAGTTCGGAGAAGAGTTGGAAGAGCTTTCAATAATAACCAAGGAAAAAATAATGTCGCTTATCTCAGCCTTGAAGACGGCAAGCGAAACCAAAATAATTGGATCAGCTTCTGTAGCCCCAACTCGAGCTCGACTTCCGAATTTGGCATTGCCTAAATTCAGCGGCAATATTCGGAGTTTAAGAATTTCATTAGCCTTTTCGAAACTCTTGTTCATCAAGACGACAGCATTCCCGTCATAGAAAAATTCAATCACTTAATTTCTTGTCTTTCTGGTGAAGCTTTGGGAACTATTAAGGCCTACCAAGTCACCGAGAGCAATCATGAAAAGGCTATGATCAGCCTGAAAAAAGTGTATGATAACGAATGTTTAATTTTTATGAATAATATTTCAACATTGTTTAGTCTTCCGAAAATAACGCAACAGTCAGCTTCGTCTTTAAGAAATTATGGACACCGTATCATCTATATAGGGTTAGTTTGTTATCGATATGAGACGACACAAAGATTTCGAATGCAATGATGATCTATCTTGTTTTGAACAGAGTAGACCCAGTGACCAAACAAAAATGGGAAGAACAATTAGATTATGAAAGGTTACCGCTTTGGTCCGATTTTGAAAAAATGTTAAACCGCCGATACCAGCATTTATCCGCTGAAGAATCGACGAAACCAAAGCAAGATAAAGTTATGTCGAGCAAGCCACATAATCGCAGCTCATTTTCTTGTTCTTCGTCCAACAGTAAATCCCAGCAAAGTTGTAGCTATTGCAATGCAGGAGACCATATCCTAGCGAACTGTGGTCCGTTTGGTCGCCTTTCGGTAATGCAAAGGTTCGACTTTGTAAAATCTGCTTCCTTATGCATCAATTGTATGCGAAAGGGTCACACTGTTTCAAAATGCAAATTTAATAAATGTCGAGTTTGTGGCCGCTCGCATCACGTTTTACTGCATAGATATACAGTGTCCGAAAATAGTTTAGCGTTGCCAAAACTTCTTGACTCTGGGTCCCAAACGAATTTTATAACAGAGGACCTTGCTCACCGCTTACAGATCCGTAAAGAGGAGTCGTGTATAAACTTACTTGGTATTGGCGAGTCCAATTCTCAAGTTAAGAAAAAGGTACACACAATGGTGAAGTCGCGTATAAATGGTAGTGAGTTCTCCTTCGATTTTTGGATTTTTAAATCAATATCAGGATATCATCCTGACCAGTCGGTCAATATCAATGACTGGAAAATTCCAAAGAACATACCACTAGCAGACCCCTATTTCTACAAGCCACAAAGAATAGATATGTTAATAGGAGCAGAATCATTTTTCGAATTATTAGCTGTTGGACAAATTAGACAAGGTCCTGACTTTCCAACTCTGCAGAAAACCGTCTTCGGATGGGTTGTATCGGGTAGATATAAGGCATCTTCCCCTACAGAAGTTGTGAAAAGTTTCAGTTGTAGTGAAGAGATTTTAGTGTCTATTGACAGCACACTACAGAAGTTTTGGTCACTGGAAGAAATGCCATCTCTAAAGAAAATTCTGTCACCTGAGCAAAAGTTATGTGAAGAACACTACCGGAGAACACTAAATCGGATCCAAATGAGTTAGGCAACTCTTTTGAAGTTGCAAAACGGCGGTTTTTGTCGCTTGAAAGAAGGCTGTCTCGAGACCCTGAGATGAAGGAAATGTACCTAGAATTTATGGAGGAGTACCTTTCCTTAGGTCATATGTCTCATACAGATAAACTTCCTTCTGCTCCACATTATGTTATCCCACATCAATGTGTTCTGAGACCCCAAAGTACGTCAACCAAGTTACGTGTCGTTTTCGATGCGTCTTGTAAATCGTCAACTCAGAAGTCTCTAAATGACATTTTGATGGTTGGGCCGACAATCCAAGATGGGTTGTACTCAACGTTACTGCGCTTCCGGCAGCATAGGTTTGCCCTGACCGCCGATGTAAAGAAAATGTATCGCCAAGTGATGGTGAATGAAGCAGATAGGCAGTTTCAACTTATAGTGTGGAGAAGAGACCCCTCTGAGTCCTTGAGATTATACAAGCTCAACACCGTAACATATGGTACTGGACCAGCCCCGTTTTTGGCTATTCGGTGTTTAAAAAGGTTAAGTGAGTCTGCCAAAGTTTCTTTTCCTAGAGCTGCTAAGGTTATTGGATCCGACTTTTATGTCGATGATATGTTGACTGGTGCTGCATGCGTAGAGGAGTTAAAGACTATTAAGTCTGAAGTATCTCAGGTTCTTCAAACTGCAGGTTTTGAATTGACAAAGTGGTTTTCAAACTCACCTGACGTTACCGCATCTGAGAGCACAGTTAAATCCATACCCATCTCGAACTCAGAGTCAACTAAGGCGTTAGGAATATCGTGGTTGCCTAACGATGCCTTCAAATTTCAAATTGACACTGCTGTCATGGGTCTCCGAGCGACAAAACGGAACATACTATCGGTGACATCGAAGCTGTTTGACCCCCTCGGCTTATTAAGTCTTATTGTAATTAGAGGAAAGATCCTATTGCAGGAACTTTGGCTTAATAAGTTAGATTGGGATGAGTCGATTCCTATTCATTTGGAAACAGCTTGGAATATGATAAAAATTACATTGTCTAAATTAGAGGAAATATCTATTCCCCGGTTTGTGCATACCGATCCGATGTCACCGGTCCAATTACATGCCTTTGCTGACGCATCCTTAAGAGCTTATGGAGCTTGCGTCTACATTCGTAGCAAAACTGCAGAAGGTTATAAAATATCGCTGTTGACGTCAAAGTCTAATGTAGCGCCGCTCAAGACTAAAACACTCCCAAGGCTTGAGTTATGTGCCGCTCACCTTCTCGCAGATCTCTGCCACAGAATCAAGCCCCTATTAAAGGCACCTATCGAACGGATTGTTTATTGGTCGGATTCTGAAGTTACGCTTCATTGGATCCGGTCTCATCCATCTTCATTATCCACATTCGTATCGAATAGAGTAGCGGAGATTCAAGAGTGGTCAGGTGAAGCTACGTGGCGGCATGTTCCAACGAAACAAAACCCAGCAGATATTGTATCAAGAGGTTGTGACGTCGACGAAATTATACAGTCAATATGGTTTACTGGACCTGCGTTTTTAAAAGAGGAAGATGCAAACTGGCCCCAGAATGCACACTTTGAACTAGATGAAGAAGTCCTACTACAAGAATCGAGGAAGACTGCGGTCGGACTGACCGCTGCTGTAAGAAATTTGGATTTGGTAGATGTCATCGAGGGATTTTCGTCACACCTTAAACTGCTTCGGGTATTCGTTTATATGTTCCGCTTCATAAGAAAATGCAAAGACAAAAGTATGGTATTTGAAAAAACTTTGTCGCCGACTGAATATAATGAAGCTTTTCTAAAAATTGTCGAGATATTACAGAAGCACGAGTATCATGAAGAAAGAGAAAAAGTTCGTAAAGGATCCAGAGTTGGCCCAAGTCTTCAGCGATTGAATCCATTCATCCATGAAGACAAGGGGACTTGGTGTCACTTTTCTTTGTTGCGAGTTGGGGGGCGACTAGCTAATGCTCCTATATCATACGATGCCAAGTTTCCATTGTTGTTGACAAAACGCTCCCAATTTGTGCAGAGCTATGTTCGGCATCTTCACCATTCCAATTTTCATGTTGGTCCACGAGCCCTTGTGAGTCTCCTTCGACAGCGTATTTGGATCGTAAGCGCTCAGGAGGTCTGCAGTCTGCTTTAAGTGTAAGCCTCGACTAATGACACAAATTATGGGAAATTTACCCGCAGATCGTCTCCGTGCTCTCCGCCCATTTGCTATATGTGGCGTCGATTTTTGTGGCCCTGTCTATACGACATTGAAAATTCGTGGTAGGCCTCCGTATAAGTCCTACATTGCGCTCTTCGTTTGTTTTGCGTCCAAAGCGGTTCATCTAGAAGTTGTTTCAGATTTAACCACAGATTCCTTTTTATTGGCTTTTCAAAGGTTCGTTGGGCGCCGAGGATGTCCCCAAGTCGTCCATTGCGACAACGGGACGAACTTCGTCGGAGCGAGTTGCCATTTCCGGGCCCTTCGTGAGAGGATAGAGGACGAAGCCGACGCGATACGCGAATTCGCATCAAAAAGCGGATGCGAATTTGTCTTCACACCACCGCGGGCTCCGCACATGGGCGGACTATGGGAGGCAGGTGTCAAAACTGCCAAGAACCTACTCCTACGGGCGGTGGGCAGCGCGCTCCTAAGCGCAGAAGAGCTGGGGACAGTCCTCGTGGGAATCGAGGCGGTGATGAACTCCCGGCCGCTCGGAGCAATCAGCAGCGACCCAAGCGACGGAGAGGCGCTGACACCCGGGCACCTACTGACAGGCGGGCCGCTACTCGCCACACCAGCACCCCGGACCCCGGACCAGGAGGGTCTCAACTGCTTGCGGCGATGGCGGCTTGTCTCGTCAGTCAGGCAAATGTTCTGGCGGCGATGGTCCCGGGAATATGTCCTGGGCCTCCAAATACGGGGCAAGTGGCACCAGCAGCAGCCCAACATCAGCGAGGGAGATCTCGTCCTCGTGGCCGAGGACAACCTGCCGCCCCAACAATGGCTCCTCGGCAGAATAGTCGCCAGGCACGCAGGGGAGGACGGCATGGTCAGGGTCGTCGACGTGCGGACTAGTGGAGGAGGCCTTTTCCGGCGGGCCATTCATAAGTTGGCGCCGCTTCCATTGTGTTGAAGCCTGATGGGTGTTCAACGGGGCCGGTGTTCGCTCAAACTTGAATCATATTGAATTTGTTAAAAATAAAAACTTGAAGTTTAGTGTAAGTTAGTTTAGGGCGAAGGCGGGAGCACAATAAAGTTTTCTCTCGCTCTCGGCGAAGTCGCCCCGTCTTCGCCAACCTTCGTTAAGCTAGGCTCTAAGTACTTTGTCGAAAAATATATAAGCCATTCGTTGAAATTGATTTGAGCCGTCGACACCTTTTTTTTTCGTTTTCGTTTCTCGCTATTAATAATTTTAGCCACCGCCAAGTTTTTTCGGTTATTAATATTTAGAAAACTCTCTAATTTTTCACAGTGTGTGAAAGTTTTCAGTGTTTTGTCTGTTGAAAAACCTTCGGTTTTTTCGTTATGCAGACTGGTAAATACAACAAATAGTTAAAGATGGTTTAATTGCTGAATTTTGGGGAGTGTGGATCCCTTTTGTTTATGTTGGTTTTTGTATCTACCTATTAAACAATAATTGTATTGTTATTGGATTACTCGAGGTCATACATTGGTTATATTTTAATTTCTTCTATAACACAACGATTTTTTCTACTTAACTTTTATTAGACTTGCACTCACTGGGGAGTGGACCCGACTATGATAGGCTTAGCTAGTTTCGTCTGCACGTCACCTCAGACTCATTAACTATCTACGGGAATGGAAGCAGAGCGTCAAAAACTCCCCAATATTTTGGGAATTGTGAGTTCAGTGTTTTGTCTGTTGAAGAACAAATAGTTAAAGACGGTTTAATTGCTAAATTTTGGTGCGTAAGCACTCACTGGGGAGCGAACCCGACTATGATAGGACTAGCTCTGCTTCCATCCCTGAAGATAGCTGATGAGTCTGAGGTAACGTGTCAGTGGCCCACTGCACCGCCGCTGCTCACTGAGCTCTCCGAGCTTTCGCTATCGCCCCTCTTGCGCTCCCTCGCTTGCTTTCTCGAAACGTCCGCGCTTCGGAGCGCGAGCCTCGTGTTTCGGATCCGAACTTCTCGGTGGCCGCTGCCGATCTCCCGCTCTCGCTTCAGCGGAGTAAAGCGGGCGGGAACCCGGACTTCTTCATTTTCGACAACTTTGCGTTTGCGACTAGGGAATTTCGTGGTGCCTTACAAGGAATCTTTTTGTGGCAGGATCGCCCCCTACATCATTTGGTCCTTCGAGCCGGATAAGGATATCCTTCCGCCATTCTACAAGCAGTTCCGGTGATTTTTCCGCAAAAAAGGAAAGTACGAGCCTTTTCCGTCTCCCTCTCGCTGCCAGTCTTCAGCAGTGGTTCGAATATTGAATTTTGTTCTCACTGCTGCAAGATCAATTTTTTTCGTGTCATAAATATATTTTCTGCCTCCATAACAACTACAGTCCACTTATCGGGTTTACACTGTATGACAAAGAGCAGAATCCAACACATACGCTCACACATACATATTGTGCATGCTGATTCCACATTTATATATTTTCTGCCTCAAATACAGGAACTAACCTAAGCACAGTCAATACCAAGCCAAAGGAAATAAAAGCGAGACAATATAGCAACATTAAAAATAAAAAAAAATAAATTCAAATCCACACGGGTGCGACCGCGATTGTTTTTGTTGCCGCAATGTTATTGTTGCTGTTTTTTTTCCTTCTCTCTCTCCCGGGTCCCTCACGCATGCACTGCGCTGCCGACGGCATAACCCAGTGAACATTTTCTCCCGCACCAAAGCGAAGGTTTTAATTCCACCGTTCAGTCTCCGTTCGAAAATAATTATTTATAATTATAATTATTATTCAATTATAAATATTATTATTTTATAATTATAATTATTATTTAATTATAAATATTATTAATTTATAATTATAATTATTATTTAATTATAAATATTATTAATTTATAATTATAATTATTATTTAAATAGTTAGTTAATGGATAGTAATTAATTAATTAATTTTTTTTGCGGGTTTCCTGTTTTTTTTGAGATTGAAAATATTTCCCAACCCCAAAAAATAAACAAGCACAATTAAATTATTTGGCAAACAATAACAAAGGTAATAATTAAAATAAACAAAAACGAGGACGGAAGCTAAATTCGGCAAGCCGAAGTTTTAATACCCTTGCAGACTTTGCCGAAATTGCCAAAATTGAGAAAGTAGCAATAAGGAATAATAATGAATAAGGTAAACATAAATATATTAGATAAATTGCATAGTTTCATGTTAATAGCTTTTATACTGCAAAAATGTCATATACAAATAGGAAGAAAAGGGATATTTTCGCAGCCTTTAACAATTTTTCCTACGGAAGCTATAAGATATAGACGTCCGATCGGCAAGCGCTTTTACCCTGATTATGATATGCGTAAATAAATAAGACTTGGAAAAATGTATGTCAATAGCTTATACACTGCGCGAAATAATCTAAAAATCATCAAATTCGGACCGATTTTACCCTTTTGTTCCTATGGGACCAATAAGATATTGACGTCCGATCAGCACGCGCTTTTACCTTGATCAAGGAATGCATAAAAAATACGATTTTAAAAAATGTATGTCAATAGCTTATACGCTGCGCGAAATATTCTGAAAATAATCAAATTTGGACCGATTTCACCCTATTGTTCCTAATGGAGCCATAGGATATAGTCGTACGATCAGCACGCGCTTTTACCCTGATCAAGGTATGCATAAAAAAATACGATTTGGAAAGATTCATGTCAATAGCTTTTACATTACGCGAAATATCATCAATTCTTGCAAGGTATATCCGATTGTTCCTATGGGAGCTATAGGATATAGACGTCCGATCGGCAAAAATACGATTTGAAAAATTTCATGTCAATAGCTCATATACTGTGCGAAATATCCTGAAAATCATAATATTTTAACCGATTTCACTCTATTGTTCCTATTGGAGCTATAGGATACCCTGATCAAGGTATGCATAAAAAAATACGATTTGGAAAGATTCATGTCAAAAGCTTTTACACTGTGCGAAATATCATCAATTCTTGCAAGGTGTATCCGATTGTTCCTATGGGAGCTATAGGATATAGACGTCCGATCGGGGCAATTTTCAAACTTAATCTGCGTACACATGCTTTAAGAAGACTGCGAAAGTTTCAGATCGCTTGCTTTCAAACTGAGCTCCCAAACGGTATTGAAACAGACGGACAGACGGTCATGGCTATATCGACTCCCCTATTGATCCTGATCAAGAATATATATACCTTATAGGGTCGGAAACGTCTCCTTCACTGCGTCACAAACTTCTGACCAAAATTTTAATACCTTCTGCAAGGGTATAAAAACCAGAAGTCAACAAAGGGAGTAAAAAGATAAATAAAAACATTTTCAACGATTTCCAAATATTTGTTCCGATTCATTTTGTTTTTACAGCACTGTGGCTTTTACTCCGCACAAATTACCAGTGTGACCGTTCTCTGTGTTTTTTTTTCCATCTCTGGTTGCGTCTTAGGCTCTTTTTTCATACTAAAAAAAAATTCAACCGGCGACAAATACGCCGAATAGCTCCTCCTGTGGCAGCATTCGACTTGAGTTTTTTTCTCGTTCTTTCATTTGCACCAACTCGTTGGCGACTCAGATCGCACCGAGGGCTTAACTATGAATATCCTCACGTTCCGAACGAAACGCCCCTGGCTCAGGTCAGCCGACAAGAGCTGATTCGCAGAGTTCGAGTCCGAGAATGCCGACGGAAGACGACAAGAAACCGCGGTCGATCCCATCTATCCGTTTGGAAAGGTCCCAATCCGGGTCTCCGCGGACGTCTCAATAAACGCCAAAGGCTGTCATTGCCATTCCAAGGGCAAAAAGCGACGAGTCCGTCGAGACTATCGCTGGTCCCCCGTCAAGGCTTTCCCAGTCGGTGTCCAAAAGGGCTCAAACTGCGATAAACATCGCCCTCAAAAAGTGTATTGCCACAACAGACCGGGTTAGCCAATTTCAAGCGGATATTCATACTCCGAGCGCCGCTGAACCAGAAAGACTTTCCCCTGGCATGTGCCAAGTTCATCGGGACCAAATCCGGGCCCTGTGGGAAAAGGTGGCTCCGATCTTCTTTCCGCGTCCACCGACAGTACGGCCACCTCGACAGTGCTTGAATCCAAGTAAAGTTACTGCTACTCCGTCTATTCTAGGTGTTTGGACAAGCTTCAAAACATACTAGACAAGACCGCTTCAGAACATACTAGACAAGGCCGCTTCAGAACATACTAGAAAAGGCCGCCTCCCAGCGTCCACCGACAGTACGGCCACCTCGACAGTGCTTGAATCCAAGTACAGTTACTGCTACTCCGTCTATTCGAGGTGTTTGGTCCAGCTTCAGAACATACTAGACAAGGCCGCCTCCCAGCCCACTCAGGCTTCTCCCGTCTACGGGTTGTCGTTTGCCACCAGTGGACACCGAAGTTTTCGCTTGTGATTACCTGCGTTGGCCCATCTTCAGAGATCTTTTCACCGCGATATACATCCACAACTCGCGTCTTACACCGGTGGAGGAGTATTTCCACCTATTGACCAAATCAAGTGGCGATGCGCACGCCATTGTTTCCAAAGCCCCGCTGACCAACGAAGGGTTTATCTCCGCGTGGCGAAGCTTCACTGACCGCTTCAAAAATCGGCGGCTATTATTCAATAGCCAGTTGAAAATCCTTTCAACATTCAGGCAGTACCCCAAGAGTAAGGAGCCGCTCTGAAAGAGCTGCAAGGCACAATCCAAAGTTGCCTGACAGCCTTAGAGATGTCCTCTATTCAAGTCGAGACTTGGGATTGTCTCCTGGTGTATATGGTTCCTTTAAAGCTTCCCAAATCACGCTTTCGATGAGGGAGCAATCCATTGACAACAATGCTGAAATTCCAACACGGAATGAGTTAGACTCGTTCTTGACAGAGCGTCATCGTACTTTGGAGGCTATGACATCAGGCCTAGCAGTTTGGGTACCGGGACTCGAGTTTTCGACACTGCGGCTCTCATCGTAGGCGTACGCCTACGAGCTGTATCGACGCTTCGCTAGCGACGAGTTTCCGCTTGCCAACTACCAACGTGGGAGGCGAACAGATTTGTTCGGCAACGGTGGGGTCTAAGATCGACAGCGCTTTCCGGCTCGACGTCATCTTTGAAACAGAGCCTCACGTGCGCATCCGCACAGCAATCCGGGAGCTGACCGACGTGGTGCAGACCCACTTCCGGGATGTTACGCTGGCTTTCTATCTCACCGCGACGATCTCCATCATCCTGGGCGCGGATTTGTATCCGAGCGATATGCGGCCGGGCTTCCTTAAAATACAGGATGGACTACCAGTGGCCCAGAGCACCGTGCTTGGGTGGGTCGTGTCCAGAGCCTGCTACCAGCCGTGAGAAAAGCAACCAGTCTATGTTGCAACCCGAGTAGTTGCAAGGCGGGTCGGAATGTTTAGGTCAGTGGCCCACTGCACCGCCGCTGCTCACTGAGCGGAGTAAAGCGGACGGGAGCGCGGTTTTATGTTGAAGTTAAGATTTTAGTATCATGTATGCAGCGTAATAAAGCTGACCGCTTGAATTACCACGACGCCCCCGACGTCCTAATTTTCGACTACTTTGCGTTCGCGCCTTGGGAATTTTGTGGTGCCTTACAAGGAATCTTTTTGTGGCAGGATCGCCCCCCTACATCAGTCTCTTTAAATATTTTAGAATTAATAACGAATTGATCATTATTATTTTGTATTAAATCATCGATTTTATTTTCGACTGTTATGAAATCAACATGATCTGTTGTTCCCGCTATACATTTCCAAATAGCGCCTATTTCATTAATGCCTCTTTTCGATCTACTGGGTGTTATTTAAGAGATAAGTATTGTAACGAACTGATTTTTATTGCCTGCTCGCTACGAGTATCGTGCGGCTAGCTCAGAAGATGTGTGTTGTTCGTCCTACCAAATTTATATAAACGTGACCGCCCGACTGTCTAGTAAGACCGCACAGAAAGTTAGTTTGTATGTTCTATGATCTTTACTCGCCGACTTGGCCCTCTGCCCGGGACTGATGGTGACAAATTGGTGTTTTGTAACGAACTGATTTTTGCCTCGTTTCTCGCTGGTCCGGAACGCCTCCGTTGTCTTTGGCTTTGGGGCTGTGAAGGTCTAGGGATGCGTTACCGTTCCCAGACTAGGGTGAAAGTCCGCCGTCTTCTACCGTTATCCCTTCTCTCCAAACACTCTCTCTCCTCGTTCTCTCCAAACTCTCACCAGCATTCTCCAATTTCTTTTCTCGTTCTCTCCAAACTCTCTCCAGCTGTATTCTCCAAACTCTATTCTCGTTCTCTCAAAACTTCCCGCCCCAAGATGTTTCCCCCATAGAATTGATTTTCTTCTTCTTGTCTCCAGCTGTTATCCTTGTAAGTCCTTGTAGCCTTCGAGTCCTCCTGCTCCTAGAAATGGTCCCCTTGACGCTCACAGCTCGTTCCTGTGTTCCACAGCGCTGATGCTTCATTCCTTTTCCCGCCCAAGATGTTTCCCCATAGACGTCTCGTGTTCTTAGTATATCCTTCCTTCTTGAATGTCCCGCCCTAGATCTTTCCCCTGATTTTTCGCGTTCTAAGTATTTCCTTTCTTCCAAGGCTTGGTCACTCTACAGCTTTTCCGATCGGTCTTCCAGCCGATCTCGATTAGAGATTAGAGTCTACCGACGCTACGGGTTTGGAGTTGCTGCTCATGTTGTATAAACTTATACACGCGGCGTATAGGCGGATGACTCGGGCGTATACACGACGCTGAATCCGTCTGCCATGTTGCCTTGTTCTTTTCCTTGGATACCCTATCTATGCGGCGTATAGGCGACATCCACGTAGTATGGGTCCTCTATTTTTTTTTTGTTCACACCTTATCTACGCGGCGAATTGATGGATGAATCGGGTTAATGCCCGACGCCGAATCCGTCTGCCTCGTAGTCGGGGTCCCTAGCATCCTTTTCCATTCATGTCCTTGTGCCTTATCCTTGTAATTGTCCTTTCTGCGTGGCGTAAGGGTGACTCTTGCTTCGACCTTTTTTTTTTTTTTTTTTAAACTTTGCTTTTATTTATTGAATCTTCTCTTAATTTTGAGACTAACAATGAGTTTACGAATCTTTACATTAAAATTTAACTAACAGTATAATAAGACTGCATTCTGGTTGCGCGTCCCTCAAGTCGGTCGCTGGGTGGGTAAGTCATTGCGACGAAGGGGTGATTGGTTGATCAACCTTGTAAGACCTCTCGCCAGGTGGTTAGGGTGCAACGTTAGCTTGGTAAAATACTTTCCCTTCTGCTCTGCGATCACTTCTTTGACTGGTAGAATGTTTAAGTCGCGATTTATGTTTTCGTTGCGAACGTACCACGGTGCCCCGGTGATTGTTCTCAAGATCTTCCACTGAGCTTGCTGGACTATGTCAATATTGCTATTGCTGGCATTCCCCCATAACTGAAAGCCGTACATCCATATAGGTTTTAGTACCGAGTTATACAGCAGGACTTTATATTCAAGGCTAAGGGGAGACCGAGCGTTGATAAGCCAATGAAGGCTACTGGCTTTTAGCTTTAGGTGTGTTTTTTTTTGCTTCAATGTGCCGGCGCCATATGAGCCTTCTGTCGAGGTGAACTCCTAGATAAGTCACTTCGTTTGCTTGCGGTAGTAGAGTATGGTTTAACATGAGCGGCGGGCAGTTTTGCTTGTTCAGGGTGCTTGCATTTTTGTTCGTTCACTTTAATTCGCCAATCTGATAGCCACTTTTCAACATCGACCAGATGAAGAGCTAGCTGCGCAGATGCTTGCATCGGGCATTTTGAGCGGCTGTGGTTAGCAAACGTGCTGGCTCTGTCTGCATCGCTGCGCGCACAGCCGCCTGTGGGATTTCTAATAGGCATCACGGTTACTTTCGGTGAGCTTAGAGTTGGGTGAGCTCTTCATAGTGAGTGTTTTGTGCTACATGTGGACAATTGCTCTATGTAGCGTCGGTGGACATGTGCTTCTTCTTGCTGTAAAGCTTTTGTGAGCTGACGTAAGGCATGTTTTAAGCGTTGCCTAGCAGATGGCGATCTGTGGAGTTGCCACTCTCGACGTAAGTGTCGCTTACTGCTCGTCGAGGACGAGCTGTTCTATTTCTAGATTTGTCTTCTTTTGATTGCATTGTGTACTTGTAGTTTGAGGTGTTGAAACTCGAGCTGCAGAGACGAGTACAGACTCCAGTGTATTAGCATAGCTGTCTACGTTGGCTTCATCGTTGAGATGAGGTCTTAGCTCAATGTGTGAGCTAATGTATTTCTTGTACTTAACCCAATTGGTTTTTATTGATTTCAATTTAAACGATTGCTCCAATGCGCCTGGATGTCGGAGTAGAATAAACAGGACAGGCGAGTGATCAGATGAAAGATCCAAAAGGCATTCGGCTCCTATCAGATTTTTATCCCCTTGCAGAGGGTATTATAAATTTGGTCAAAAGTGTGCAACGCAGTGAAGGAGACATCTCCGACCAAATAAAGCATATATATTCTTGATCAGGATCACCTCCTGAGTTGATATGGCCATGTCCGTCTGTCCGTCTGTCTGTCCGTCTGTCTGTTTCTACGCAAACTAGTCTCTCAGTTTTAAAGATATCGAATTGAAACTTTGCTCACATCCTTCTTTCCTTTGCACGCAGTATATAATTCGGAACGGCCGGGATCGGCCGACTATATCCTATAGCTGCCATATAACTGATTGATCGGAAATGCCATAACTTTGGTGTTTGTTAAGTTAGCAAGTTGGGATTTTCTATGGGTTTTCTTTTTGGTCAATCAATCCCATCTACTAAAATTCAGAAAGATCGGCCGACTATATCCTATAGCGACTATATAACTGGACGATTGGAAATGCCATAACTTTGGTGTTTTTAAAGTTAGGAAGTTGGGATTTTTTATGAGTATTAAGAATGCATCATATGAATAGTTTTGGAGAATATATTTTACAGAATATTCTTCAAGGGTATATCAACTTCGGCTCCGCCCGAAGTTAGCTTTCTTTTCTTGTTAGGAATGTTTTTGCAAAGTCTATTAAATCGGTTAGTTTCTTTGGGTCTGCCGGCCAGTATGTTGGTCTGCCAGGAGAAACATAGTCCAGATTGTTCTTGGCTTTTATAACTGCATTACAGAGCTGGTTTCCTTTTGGAGTCACGAGACGTGATCCCCGGTGTGTGTGCTTGGCATTGTAGTCCCCTGCTGCTATGAAGTGGTCTCCTAGTGAGTTGAAAAACCTTATAAACTCATCTTCAGCTATTTTGAAGCGAGGGGGGCAGTATACGGCGGCTAGTGTAAGTTGGTTGCCAGTTTTTATTTGTATATTTATAGATTAAGCCTGTGGATAGTTTTTAGCAAATTTGTTATGATAGTGGTGCCTGATTAGAATTCCAGTCCCACCATGTGCTTTACCATCTGGATGATTTGTTTCGTAGAATGAATAACCTCGTAGTTGAAAATTGTATTTGTTTGTAAGGTGTGTTTCTGAAAGCAGCATTTGTCGATATGATTGTCGAGTAGGTATTGAGCTAACTCAAGTTTATGCTGTGAGACGCCGTTAGCGTTCCATGTAAATATCCTTGGGGAAGTCGTTATTTGGATTGTTGTGAAACCGGCATTTGAATCAATAGATTTTGGTTTCGCATTAAATCTTGCATAGTTGTGCGCATAAACGCCATAAGCTCCGTAAGGCTTTGTTGCAGGCTGTATATTATATCTTCAAAGTTGCTTTTCGACTGCTCCGGGAATTGTTGCTGCTGAGCCGTGTTCGGTTCTTGGTATGCAGATTGCAGAAATAAACTTTTTGAGACAGGGTTAGCCAGTCCTAATTTTAAAGCGCTTGCGTAAGTCACATTTTTATCAGAGGATCTGGCTGCAGTCGAGAAGAAGACTTCAGGGTTTGATCTGGAAGCTGTCATCTGTTTACTTTGGGTGCGGGCGGCAGTTCCTCTCTGGTGAATGCGACTTTGCTCCTTATAAACAGGGCAGCCTCTGTAGTTAGCAGTGTGATTGCCACCGCAGTAGCCGCACTTTTTCGAGTTGCAGTCATCTTTGCTCGCTGGGCTGTGTGCGGAGTCATGAAGATCTCCACAAACTACACACACCTTGAATGGCCATATTCTTGGCAGTTCGCACATTGTACCGGGCCATTGCGTTTGTGCGGTTCCTCAACTGTAATTCTGCGGTGCAGCAGGAACTGAAGATTGTAAATAGGGTGCACTTCGTATTTCTTTAGGGGCTTATTTCCTGGTTCGAGCACAACCTTAAAGAGTGTCTGCGGCTTTCTATCCCTGTTAAGGATGTTGAAGACTGTCTTAGCGCTACATCCCTTCTCTTGTAGCGCCTTTGTTATCTCTGCAGGCGTTACATCGGACTCTATGCCCTTATGTATGACTTGCTAATTTTTAGCTGATACATGTAAAAGTTATTTTTATTCTTGGTAAGATATTTCGATAATACTCTGTAATTATCTTCGGACTTCATTTGAACCTTTGTCTCTTGGATGTTGCCCTTTACTAGAGGTATTATGTGGAAGTAATCCTTTCCAATAAGCTCGATATAATTTTGTTGACAAGAACATTGGAACTTTTTTCTCGAATATAAATAGGCGGAGGCTTTGGCTTCCTTTTCTCGACTTCAGTAGATTCGGCCGCCTCAACGTCATAAGCGTCTTCGAAGATTTTAAATCGGTTTGAGTTCATGGGCGTTTCTATTCCAGCTAGGCTAGCATTGCCACGGGTTATTTTGCGTTGAGAATTTAGAGGGCTCAGCTTCCTTTTGATTTGGATGTAGCGATCCATACCAGGCCTGACGCCTAATCCCTCTGCCTCGCAGTCCGGATCGATGTGAAATCCTTGTCCTAGTCCTCTGATGTTTGCCGTTTCTGTTTGTTGCTGCTTAAGCTCGCTAACGTGAACCGTCCGCTCTTTCTTCGAATGTGTGTGCCGTATTTTTCAGATCACTGGAGAGACGAAATCCACAAACTGGTAAGGGCCATCGTACATCGGGGCTAGTTTCGCAGCGAATCCCTCGGCTCCTTTGGATAGGTGGTGTTCTTTGGCCCACACTATGGCGCCCACGGCTGGTGTCCACTGCCTCTTTCTCAGATTGTAGTGTCTGGCTTGGTCCTGGGTTGCCTCTTCCATGTTCCGACGTACGATTTTGAAGATTTCTTTTAACTTAACTGTGTTTCTTTCCGAGCCTAACGTTTCCCTGTCGGATAATGCGTTTGGCAGAGGGGGTTCCCGACCTTGTGTAAGAAACGCTGGGGAGTACCCAGTTGACTCAGATATGTTTGAGTTCACTGCTAGCATGATCTCTGGCCAGTTCTCGTCCCAAGTTCTTTGGTCCTTTCCTGCGAATTGAGCTATCATCGTCTTTACCGTACGGTTAGCCCGTTCTGTTGGGTTCTCCTGTGGTGTGTGCTTTTTCGATGAGAAAGCATTGAAAGGATCGACTGGTGAACTGTACTCCGTTGTCTGTTATCACTATCTTCGGAGCCCCGAACCTTGATATTATGCGTTCTCTAAATGCCTTCTGTAGGGTTTCTGCTGTTGCTGTCCGGAGTGGAAAACCGATCGATTAAGACAAGTATCATCTGGTTTCCGTGCTTCGATCTTAGCAATGGCCCGACGAAATCGGCAAATGGTTCCTCTGGTACCTATGTGAGCATTTTTCCTGCAGCCTGATGCTGATTGGGCTTGTATTTCAGACACACTTCACACTTGCGTACATGGGTCCTGGCGTCTCTGTGCATTCCTGGCCAGTAGTACCGGGCTACCGGTCTTAGGCCTTGTGGAACGCACAGTTTCCAAGCCACGACATCTTCATTGCCCGCTCTGTGAGGAATGTGCCTATAGAGCGACTCGCCTTCTATTACGTAGCCTGGATATTTTTGTGGTTGTGCTTTTTGTATTTTTTTGTACATGCTTCTGATCCAGCTGCAGCAATTGGTTGATTCTGTCGATGTGTCTTTCATGCCTTTAAGAGTGTCTGGTAACGGTTGTCGTGATAGGGCGTCTGCCATCATATTTAGCTGTGCCTTCCTGTATGCTATCTCGAAGTCGTACAGTTGCAACTCCAGAGCCCATCTTGCTACCCTTCCAGAAGGGCTTTCTTTGCTGTTTAACCACTTTAAAGCCATGAGGTCTGTTACCGCTTTCTGATTGCCCACACGATTGCCAAGCATTCTTTTTCTGTTGTAGAGTAATTTTTCTCCGCGCCGTTTAGGGTCCGGCTTGAGTATGATATTACTTTTTCACCGTCCTCTGTTTCTTGTGTCAGGATCGCACCTAATCCATAATCACTGTCGTTCGTCTGCAAGATTAATCTTTTCTCGAAATCCGGGCATGCCAGCACAGGATCGGCCACTAATCGTGCCTTTAATTCGTCGAAAGCCTGCTGGTGTTTCGGCGTCCATATCCACTTTGTGGATAGATCATTAAGTGGTTTTACTATACCATGAAGCTACGCCTAGGTATTGTCGTAGCTCGCGTAATGTCGACGGTGGCTCTAGTTTAGCTATGGCCGCTACTTTCTCGGGATATGTGCCTATCCCTTCGCTAGTCACTCGGTGTCCGAGGTAAAGCAGCTCTTCCTTGAAGAATTTGCATTTTTCGGCGTTTATTCTTAAGTTGGCTTCCTTGAGGCGCCTAAACACTTCCTTTAAATTCTCGGTGTTCTTTCAGCGTGCGTCCGATCACAATAATGTCATCTTGATATGCAAACGCGTATGGTGACATCTCCGGGCCAATTTCCTGATCGAGAGCTCTTTGGAACGTGACCGAAGCTGAGTGTAGTCCGAAAGGCATTACTTTCCATTGGAACAAACCTTTGCCGTGTACTGTAAACGCCGTGAATTGCCTACTATTTACCTCCAGAGGTATTTGCCACTAATCGTCTTTCAAGTCTAGACTGCTTATGTATTTTGACTCTCTGAGTTGGTCCAGGATATAATTGATCCGCGGCATCGGATAGGCATCTTTTGAAGACTTTGCGTTTATTTGTCTGAAATTAACGCATAGTCTCCACTTGCCCGTCTTATTTTTCACCATTACAATGGGCGAGCTGTGTGGACTTCTTGAATGTTCTATGAATCCCATTTTTTAACAGCTCGTCCACTTTTGCGTTAATCTCTCCTTAGACTCTTGGGTTCTTAGGATAATATCTCTGTTTGATTGGCTTGTCGTCTTTCATGGTGATTTGGTGCTTGGCCACTGTAGATGTTCCTGACATGGTGCTGAATTCTGCTAGCTGGTTGTTGAGGAATTTGTGACGCTGCGCGCACAATAAATAAGAAAAGCATGAATTAAATAAATAATAATGAATTAAATGAATTAAATAAATAAGAATAAAAGCATGAAACAAAAGAAGTATTTAATTTCAAATTCAAACCGAGAACGCGCGCGCGCCAACGATCGCGCATATAAGGGCACACTAGACCGAGAGAGAGATGGTCACACTTAGCCCGGCAAATCCCACAGACGACGGGCACACTAGATCTCGCCGAGCCCTATATAAGACGGGCCACGGGCCATGGAAAGGCACTTAGCAGCCAACCGTCTAAGGGTGAACAATCAACTCCCCAGTGGTGGTACGCAGCGAAGTCACTTTTTGGTGGACTGGATCATTCGATCCAAGTCCGCTTATACATAGTAGTTAGCTCCTTAGCTTAGTAGTAGTCCCTCCTCCTGGAGGTATCCCTAGGAGACGTCTGATTTTAGGATCACACCTCCTTACGGCACGGTTCACCGGCTGATCTCTCTCTCTTGTGGCTGACTTCAGGGTCCCCAAGCACCTCTCTCTCTCTCTTGTGGCTGACTTCAGGGTCCCCAAGCACTTCTCTCTCTCTCTTGTGGCTGACTTCAGGGTCCCCAAGCACCTCTCTCTCTCTCTTGTGGCTGACTTCAGGGTCCCCAAGCACTTCTCTCTCTCTCTTGTGGCTGACTTCAGGGTCCCCAAGCACTTCTCTCTCTCTCTTGTGGCTGAATTCAGGGTCCCCAAGCAACAAACTCTCTCTCTCTTGTGGCTGACTTCAGGGTCCCCAAGCAACAAACTCTCTCTCTCTTGTGGCTGACTTCAGGGTCCCCAAGCACAAACTTTCTCTCTCTTGTGGCTGACTTCAGGGTCCCCAAGCAAAAAATTCTCTCTCTTGCGGCTGACTTTCGGGTCCCCAAGCACTAAATAGCGCTCTCTCGCTCGTGGCTGACTTCAGGTGTCAGCAACCACGCCTGACACAAACAAATTCTTGTGACAAACCCTGGCCATCCATGAGCCACCCGACAGCGACGAACCGTCACAAATTTCTCAATGTCCTCTTCATCACTTCCGTGTGAATCTACAGCCACCTTCTAGACATCCATTGTGCCGTTTTCTTGCAGGTATTCGCAATTCATCCGCCCGAACTCTTGTCGCTCCTTGTCCAGTTCTTCGTATTCATCAGCCAGGATCATTAATGTGTCCAGATCATCCACCTTGTATGTTTTCAATGAAATCCTCTGGTCTGGTAAGCAGTTTTCCTTGATTATCTCAAGGGTTTTCTGGAATTCCAGTGGCTTTTCTGTGCCATCGAATTTGAATGACCATTCTCTCACTTGCTTTGCGATTCTGGCGTAATCTGGTGTGATAGGTCTTTGCTGCCCTGATTTTCTCTCTTGGCTTGTGTTTCGACTTCTGCCAGCTTCCTTTGTGCTGTCCATTTCAAATCTTGCTATGAGCTCCTCGGCGTCAGGATTTAGCAGTTTGACGGTTGGTCCTGGCTTATTGTCGTATTTGTCTTCAAGCTCAGCCCAGATCTCTGCTACCCCTGGGTCATTCTGTTTCCCTATTAGGTACTCTGAGAGGGCTTTCCGCATGTCCTCCGTCCTACCTTCCAGAGTGATGCCTAACTTGGCTGCTGTTTTTGCGAAATCCTCTTTCTTGAGGAGATATATCCATCCTTTCCCCATCTATTTGTGTGAGAACGCACAGAATGTCAGGATGTATTTGCTATTATCTTTATTCGCCGGCTTGGCCCTCGGCCCGGGACTAATGGTGACAAGCTGGTATCTCAACGCCTTCTCCGATGAGTCGTGGTTGCTCCACCGTCGCTCTCCGCTGCCTCGTTTCTCGCTGGTCCGGAACGCCTCCGTTGTCTTTGGCCTCGGGGCTGTGAGACTAGGGTGAACAGGCACTGGGCTCTCAAAGCAAACGCCTTTCGCCGCCACAGCCTCCTGTCTCTGGACATGTCCCGGCCGGTCACACCAGACGCCTACACAGTTTCTACCTGACGGTTCAGGCATACGCCGGAAGGTCGCCAATGCAGTCCCTGTGGCAGGACGCTAGGTTCACGACGAACGCTTCCGCCCTCGCCTCTTAGCCGTAGACTGAATACGTTTGAGTGTGGTTTGCTTGCTGCTGGGTGTGCGATGACTGCTCGTCGTTTCTTGTGTCATCGATGTCCTTGCTCTGCTCACGGTGCGTGATCCTGGCTCCGTTGTCTGCGTACTCTTGCTGGACTAGGTGTAGCGGGTCTTTGGCTCTCGGGATTCGGTCAGCTACCTTTCTAGGACTCTGGCGGTGAACTACAGTGATTCTGTTCTTGACTAGTCGCACCAGGGCCTGCACAATTTTCGCCTGTCGGTTCAGGCTTACGCCGGAATTCGTCGAGGCAATTACTTTCGCACGGCAGCTGGTTCTAGACAACTTCCCTTCCGAGCCCACGGTTCTTTGTCGCAGCACTCTTTTTGTTCAATTCTGCCGGACTCGCCGAGCAATACGCAAAGCTCAAATCGCGACAAGAATTGGAACAAAGCGCCTGGACTTAGCCGCGTGATGCCTTAAGGACCTCAGCTACCTGTTTCTCAGCACGTCTTGAACGAAGGTCTTGATGTAGCGATCTTGCTCCTTGTTGACTCGGCGCGGCTCTGCTTGCTCCTCATGTTGGCTTGACTTGTGTTGTTTACTGATCTGCTGCTTGTTTACTGATCTTGACGGATTGAGTTCTTGTGATCGACTCATCCAACTTCCTGCGCTCGGCCTGCTTATATAGGCCGACGTATCCCGTTAATTCTCGGCTTCTCCTTTTCATCTTTGAGCACGGCACTATACTGGGGTCCAAAGTCCGCCGTCTTTTACCGTTATCCCTTCTCTTCAAACTCTCTCTCCTCGTTCTCTCCAAACTCTCACCAGCTGCATTCTCCAAACTCTCTTCTCGTTCTCTCCAAATTCTCCAAACTCTCTTCTCCCACATTGCAGTTACTACGCGCATTCACAGCGTACACAACAACTGAAAGGTTTTGGTATTATAGATCATCGCTCTCCGCTGCCTCGTTGCTCGCTGCTCCGGAACGCCACCGGGGCTGTGAGGGTCTAGGGATGCGTTACCGTTCCTAGACTAGGTTGAACAGGAAATGGGCTCTCAAAGCTTACGCTTTTCGCAGCCACAGCCTCCTGTCCCAGGATCTGTCCCGGCCGGTCACAACAGACGCCTACACAGTTTCTATCTGACGGTGCAGGCGTACGCCAGAAGGCCGCCTATGCAGTCCCTGTGGCAGGACGTTATGTTCACGACGAACGCTACCGCCCTCGCCTCCTAGCCGTAGACTGAATACGTTGGAGTATGGCTTGTTTGCTGCTGGGCCTGCGTTGACCGCTCGTCGTTCTTTGTGTCCTCGATGTCCTTGCTCTGCTCATTGTGCAATATCCTGGCTCTGCTGTCTTGCCAGACTAGGTGCAGGGGGATTCGGTCAGCTGCCTTTCTAGGACTCTGGCGGTGAACTACTGTGCTCTTGACGCATACGCCTCTCGAGGCACCCGTGGCTCGGACGCGCGTCCTTCTTGGCTAGTCCCACCAGGACCTACACAATTCTCACCTGACGGTTCAGGCGTACGCCGGAATTCGTTAAGGCAATCCTTTTCGCACGGCAGCTGGTTCTAGACAGCTTCCCTTCCGAGCCCACGGTTCTTTGTCGAAGGACGCCAAGCTTAAATCGCGACAAGAGGTGGAACAAAGCGCCTGGACTTAGCCGCGTGATGCCTTAAGGACATAAACTACCTGTTTCTCAGTCCGGAGACTTCAACTCTAAGTCCCGAACGTCTCGATGTAGCGATCTTGCTCCTTGTTGACTCGGCTCTGCTTGCTCCTGATGTTGATTTGACTTGTGTTGTTCACTTCGGTTGCTTGTTCACTGATCCAGCTTCCAGCGCTCGAGTTACAGTCCAGTGACCGAGGGAGTAGAGGTTTCATATGCCAGTAAGATTGTAGAATATGCTAGAAGGAAGCTAACGAACAAAACGACTGTGTTGCGTGGAGAACAGAATAAGACTGCCTATTTTATTATAAAAAGAATGTACGTGTGAGTGTGTATGAGTGTACAAGGATGTGTGTGTTCGTCTGAGTTCCTGTATGTTGGCGATTTTTGTTGTTGTTGCATTAGGCTTGCAGTTACCGGGTATGTTAACTTGCTTGCAGTTGCCGGGTATATTAACTGGCTTGCAGTTGCCGGGTATGTTAACTCCTCCCCCCCCAGTCCGAAGAGAAGGCCATAGAGGGGGAATGGCCGGATCGGAGAAGGGTGGCTCGGCGACGTGTTGTTGGTGTACGCCACGAACTCCGACGATATTTTGAATCCAACAATTTTGTATAAAAATGGGTGTCTTATTGCTAAACATGAGTGTCGTGTTGAAGGTATATGTTTTATAAGTGTTTTTATCTAATATTACCGTTACATTTTGATTACTTATTAAATAACAATTTGGGGGTGATGTTTAGTTTATTGGCTAAAGGGTTGTCAACCACGTGGTCTATTAGTGTGTCGGTGTCGGTATTTGTTGCTTCTTAACTATTTTCCTAATTTTTTGTTTGTGTAGCTTTTGACCTCTAGTTGTTAGCAAGGTGACGCCATTGTCTCTATCTACTTTGTGTTGTGAAAATCTTGGTGTCGTCTTGTTTCTACGGTTTTCTTTTCTAAATACTGTATCATTAGGTTCGACCTGGACTGGTGTCTCTCTGTCCTCGTTTAATTTAGCCAATCTTCTGTCTGTGTTCGCGTTTAAATGTTCCTGTACTTTTGGGTATATGTCTTTTCTAAATTCGTTTAATTTCTTAAGGTAGTCGTGGTGATTGTCGAATGTTATTGTTTTGTTAAATATGTGAGTTCTGCCGTGGAAAAGCTCGAAAGGGGTATAGGAAGTACTGGAGTGTATTGCATTGTTATATGTTGCAACTGCTTCTGTGAGTATTTGGTCATGCCCGCATTCTAGGCGTGCTTCCTTTCTTTTGGTCATGATTATTCTGTATAGTTCGGTTAAGGTGGAATGCAATCTTTCGACAGAAGCGTTGCCGGTTGATTGTTGGAATGAAGTTGTGTGAGCTGTTATTTGGAATTGGGTTAATATATCGTTAAATAGACTGCCCGAAAATTCAGAGCCCTGGTCGAAAATTATTTCCTTTGGTGCGCCGTAATGACTTATGAATTGTAATAGGGCATCGGCGACTTTTATTGAATTCCTATTGCTAAGGGGGTAGGCTTGCGCTAGCTTCGTGAATTTGTCGATAATGGTGAGGTTACAAGTATTGTTAATGTAATATATGTCTATATGCACGACTGCCAATGGTCCTTCTGGGGCGGTTTGGGTTTGCAACAATGGTTTATGGGGGTGTCTATCATACTTGAGGGTTAAGCAGGTTTCGCAATTTTTTATAATTTTTGTGATGATGTCTTTTAAATGCGGAAAATAAATGTCCCTTTTTAAATGGTTATAAGTTTCATCTATCCCCCTATGATTGGTATTAAAGTGGTATGCACGAATTTTGTTTTCCTGATCGTGGGGATTAGTGATTTCGGTTAGCCATATTTTGCAGCGCAAAATTTTGTATAATTCACTCTCGAAGAAATAGTTATTATAGGACTCTTCTATTATTTTGAAAATATCGTCCGGTGCTAATATTGCGAATATTTTATTCGGTTTCAGGATTGTTTGAAGGGTGTTTGTAACGGAGTCAAAAGTATGCACGGGTTCTGTAATTATGTGTCTTGTTTTATGAACAAATGGTGTTTCTACTTGTCTTGAAGTTGTTGATCCGATACGGAATATTATTTGACTGTTAAAGTGATTTAGTGGTTGTGAAGCCATTGGTATAATTTGTGGGTCTTCGTTTATGTTCAAGTTTGGCTCAATTCGGCTGAGTGCGTCAGCGACTACGTTTTGCGACCCTTTTTTGTATACGACTTCATAGTCGTAAGCGGCCAGGATAGTTTTCCATCGAAGTAGTTTTGGATTTTGGCCTTTCAGATTTTCTAGCCAGATTAATGGCTTATGGTCCGTAACTATTTTGAATCTTCGCCCGAAGAGGTATGGTCTAAAATGACTTACAGACCAAATGATAGCTAGCATTTCTTTCTCTATCGTAGAATAGCGTATTTCCGTGTCCGATATTGTCCTGCTAGCGAAGGATATGGGTCTGTCATTAGTGTCTGGGCCTTGTGACAACACAGAGCCTATCGCATAATTACTTGCGTCTGTGGTCAACGTGAACGGTTTGTTGAAATCAGGGTATATGAGTATAGGATCATTACAAAGAAGATCTTTCGACATTTCGACTGCTTGCTTAAATTCATCGTCTATTATTATAGATTTATTTCCTTTTAACTGTCTCGTTATGGGCTTAGTTATTTTTGCGAAGTCTTTTATAAATTTCCTGTAATACCCCAATAGTCCTAAAAATGACTTAATTTCCCTAGTTGTCTTTGGGCAGGGGAAGTCCTTGATGGCTTGAATCTTAAGTGGGTTTGGTTTGACTCCTTCCTGAGTGACGATGTGTCCCAGGAAGTCGATTTCCTTCCTTAAAAAACTACACTTGCTTGGTTGGATTTTTAGATTTGCATTTTGTAGTCTTGTAAATACGGATTTAACATCTGCTATATGCTTCTGGAGTGAGGGTGAGAATACTATTATGTCGTCGAGATATACGAGACAGACGTTACCGACTAAGTCACCTAAGACGTTGTCCATAACCCGTTGGAACGTGGCAGGAGCGTTTTTAAGACCGAAGGGCATTCTCGTGAACTCATAATGCCCATTTTCAACGGTGAATGCCGTCTTGTTTGCGTCGCGTGGGTTCATTTGAATTTGGTGAAAGCCACTTGCTAAGTCTATTGTTGTGAAATACATGGTCTTTCCTATGCTGTCTAGTATATCTGCAATGTTCGGGATAGGGTATCTATCAGAGACAGTTTTCTCATTTAGTTTCCGAAAATCGATTACCAAGCGCCACTTTTTTTCGCCTGTGATGTCACTTTTCTTAGGTACGACCCAGACGGGTGCACTCCAAGGAGAATGACTGCTTTTTATGATGTTTTGTTCGAGCATTTTTGAAATTTGCTTTCGAACTTCGTCTTTATGTACAAATGGGTAACGGTAAGATTTGGTGTGAATTGGTATATTATCTGTTGTTGGTATGGAGTGTTTGACGGCGTTAGAGAACGTTAGCTGATTATTTTCGTTGTGGAAGAGTCTTTTGAATGACTTGCATAGTTTGAGTATTTGTTGTTTTTCCTCGTTGTTAAGGTGTTCCGTTTGAATGTTTAATTGTTGATCGTGCGGTTGTTCTTTATCTGTTGGTGCAGACATGCAGTTTAAGTATTGGTGGGTTCGTGGAGAGAACTCTTCTGCCTGTAACGGTTCTTCGAGGTAAAGTGTTTGGATCTGGTCTGAGTTATTGCAGACTTCGAAATAGGCAGATCCAGCAACTGCGGTGTATAAGCCGCCTGTTATGGATATTTGATTATCCAAATTTGTGGTTTCATATATAAAGTCTCCCTCCATGAAGTTTACTGGGAGCGGTAATCGCATTTTGGTATTTTGTGGCAGGGTATGTAATGTGTCTACAGGGTTTGATCTTGTAAGGATTGGGATGGCGGTTTCTGGTGTTTCTAGTATGGAGTCGGCAAAGTTTATTTTTGCATTTAGGCCGGATAGGAAGTCGATGCCTAGGAGACCATTGAAGTGGGGATGGAAATTGAATAGTAAGAACTTGAAATTGGTAATTTTTTTGAATTGCTTGAAGTTTATTCTATCTGTATATTCCTGAATTCTGAATGTACTGAGTACAGTGTGGATGTTAACATCGGAGGTTACTTTTTTGATGTGGTCTTTATTAATAAGTGCTGGACTTATGAATGAATAGGTAGATCCAGTGTCTATTAGGAATTTTAGAGGGTTCGACGCCATGGAGTTTGGTGATAGGAAAACAAATGGCAAGGAAGGTCCGTGAGTCTTCTTGCTTATGTACCCGACTGACTTCCCGAGGCTTCTAGGAAAAAATTTGAATCATCGTTGATGTTACATAGAGGAGCGCTTGGATTATGGTTGTTCCTGTCTTGGGGGTTTGGGGTGTGATCTGATTTGTCGTTGTTGTGGAAGGGGTTCCTGCCCAAAGTTTGTTTATCGTGTCGACCATTATTATCGTTATTGGAATTATGTTGACGGGAAAAGCGTCTATTATTATTGTTGTTAAAGTTTTGTTGTCGCTGTGTAAAGCGACTATTATTGTCATTGTTGGGGTTATCATGTCGTGGTACATGGCGATCGTTGTTGCCATTATAGTTCTGTTGACGTAGGATGTGGCGGCTATTGTAGTCACTATTGATTGGTTGTCTTTTCGCGTATGGGTGATTCCTGTACATCGAGCTGTCGTTTCGTTGGTGTCCTTGGTGTTTATTCAGATTTCTAGAGAAATTTAGTTCGATCTGTCCGTACTCATATGCTTTCTCGATTGTCTCTGGCCTTTGGTTCCTAATGGCTGACCTAAGTGGGTCCTTTAATCCAACTAGGAATGAATTTAAGCAGAATCTGTTATATTGGTCACGTTTGACCGTGAGGGAGTGTCCACTAGGGTCTGCTTCTCTGGCCAGTGACATTAATTCACTTCTTATTTTAGTGGCTGTGAAATATAGTTTTCCCATACTGAGTCCATCCGGAAGATTGTGTAGCTCTCTAACAAGCATTTCTTCTGTTTTCTTGCTAGAGTACAGTCGCTTGAGATTTGATTTGATATCATCCCAGCTGAGGAGTACATCGCAGACACTCAGTGCCTCGTCTGCCCTGCCTATGATTTTGTCTCGGATAGTTCCGAGTAAGTACTGTCCGCATGTTGCTTGGTCCACTGATCCGGCTAACAAAAGTAGCTGTTCTACTCTACTTATAAATCTATCAAGATTGTCAGATGGACCTTCGTATGTGGGTAGTTGATGTACAAGGGCTATTAGTTGGTGTAGGTTCAGGCTAGTGTTAGTAGAAATTGGTGTATTGTTAATGGTGGGACTTAGTGGCGCTGATGCGTTACCGGAATCCATATCGTTGTTGGAATTATTGTTTGTTTCCATCTCTTTCCTGTATTTAGGGCAGTGTTGATGTGTTTCTTTCCACTTTGTTGTTTTAGTGGATATAATCGGCTTCAACTGTAATGTATTAATTTAGTAAATATTCAATAGAGTGTATTTTGAGATTAGTGAACATGTGACAGCAATATATGTTAAGTTTTTTTTTTTGTGGATTGTTCTTTTTCTTTTGCATATTTATATTTTATTTTTTTACATTTTTTCTTAATTTTAATTTATTGCTTTATTGCTGTTTTTTTTTTATTTTTTTATTATCTAACGGGATTTTTTTTTTTAAAAAAATAGGTTTAAAAGCATGAAAATGTAATCATTTTTAATGAGGCCCGGAGCGCTGCAAAATATAGCAAAGCTCACTTCCAATTGTTTTAGAAATTGCTTCAGTTTACAAATTTTAATTATTTTCAATGGATTTTAAAAGTTATTTATTACATCTTCTCAAATTAAATCAAAGTATATTAGCTCTCGGCGGTAGCTAATGCACAGTGACCCAGCAAGATTTTTACAAGCGAAGGTAACGCAAACACATACATATGTACATGTTTACTTGACATTTGCCAAAGGGAACAAAATTTTTTTTTTTGTTTTGTATAATATTTGTGAATCTTTAATTTATTCATTTTTTTCTTTTTTTTTTTTGTATTCTTGTTTTTGTGTATTTCATAATAGTAAATTTGCGTTAATGTAAATTGAGAAGTGGAAACGATCCCGGTGCCTTAACAGCGATTGTTGTACACATTAATCACAACAACTTACATTTATTTTTTGTAAACCACTGTGTACGGATGGTCCCGGTGCTTTGTCGACGATTGATGTGCACGTTGGTGTATAGGTGGTATTCGAGAGCACGTGGCTATTATTATTTGTTTCTTGCGCAGCGAGTTTTGGTCAAAAGGAAGTTTACTGTTCGACGTCTAATTGCTTACTGTCATTCTCCTGTGAATATGTAACAAACTACATTTTGTGACAGCGACGCCAGGTTATCGCCGCGACAAAACGGTTATTCTCAAAGCTACAAAACCACAAGGACTACTCTGCTGTGAATATGTAACCAATCACACTTTGCGACAGCGACGCCAGGTTATCGCCGCGACAAAACGGTTATTCTCAAAACTACAAAACCACAAGGACCACTCGCAATGCTTTTCGACACACACACACACGGTCACCACACACAGTAGTTTCAGGTGCCGAATTTTTTTTTTTTTTTTTTTTTTTTTCTTGTACCATTTTTGTTGGTTTCTTTTTTATGAGTTTCTGTGTATGGATGATCCCGGTGCCTTATCAGCGATTAATGTACACATATACGGTCATCACACAGTAACCCTTAGTATAATTGTTGTAAATTGTCCCGCACAAGCGATCCCGGTGCCTTATCAGCGGTCGATGTACACATATACGGTCGCTTGCGTGGTAATTAAAATTTGATTTTGTTTGTTTCGTTTGATTAATTTGCACATTTTTGTGTTTCACCCCTTTTTCGAACCTCCTGCCACGCTGCTTGTTGTGCCTTCCCTTTTAAACTCCCATTTGCACTTGCACGTCATTATGTTATTATTTTTGTATGTAGTATTTCACTATTTACTACTCAAATTTCCACAAACACCGCTGTCACCTGTTCACTCACCTCAGCCTACAAGGAAATTAGAACGGTAAGCGTAGTGGGCATGGTCAATCCCTTGTTCGAAGTTCGGCTGCGCCAGTTACAGTCCAGTGACCGAGGGAGTAGAGGTTTCATATGCCAGTAAGATTGTAGAATATGCTAGAAGGAAGCTAACGAACAAAACGACTGTGTTGCGTGGAGAACAGAATAAGACTGCCTATTTTATTATAAAAAGAATGTACGTGTGTGTGTGTATGAGTGTACAAGGATGTGTGTGTTCGTCTGAGTTCCTGTATGGTGGCGATTTTTGTTGTTGTTGCATTAGGCTTGCAGTTACCGGGTATGTTAACTTGCTTGCAGTTGCCGGGTATGTTAACTGGCTTGCAGTTGCCGGGTATGTTAACTCTCGCCCAGCTTATTTAGCCCGATGTATCCCGTTAATTCTCGGCGTCTCCTTGTTCAAAGTCCGTAGTTTTACCGTGCGACCTTTCGCCCTCTGCGCACGGCACCACGGTAGAGTCCAAAGTCCGTGCCGTACCATTATTCCCCTTTGCACACGGCACATGGACTCTCCGATATTGCCCTCTCGCTCTTACGTCTTCCTTTTCTCTGGCCGCCCTACCGTTACTTCGGGCGAACTCACCGCATACCTGGCAACGGGTGGTGATCCTTGGTGATCATACACACGCCTTGCCTTATTTGTGAGGAGTTATTTAACTCCTCACATTCTCCCCTTTCTTCGGGAACGAAATGAGACTTGGACCTCTTCACGGCTGTTTGAGTTTTCTCGATCCTCTGTTCCGGTTCGCTGATGATGGTCCTCGTGATGATGGTTCTTCTCGTTCAAAACAGTTCGCGCCCAATATGTTTCCCTCATAAAATTGATTTTCTTCTTCTCTCCAGCTGTTATTCTTGTAAATCCTTGTAGCTTTCGAGTTCTCCTGATCCTCCAAATGGGTACCTCGACGCTTACAGCTCGTTCCTGAGTTCTACAGCGCCGATCCTCCATGTCGCTTCCCGCCCCAGATGTTTCCCCACAGAAGTCTCGTGTTCTTAGTATCTTCTTCTGACTTGAATTTCCAGCCGAAGATGATTCCCCCATAACGTTTCGCGTTCATGGTATTTCCTTTCCTCCGTCGTCTGGTCACTCTACCGCTTTTTCGATCGGTTTTCCAGCCGATCCTGATAACTTGAAGTAGCACAGCGTTGCCATCCGATGGTAGCGATGTTCTGTAGTGTGAACCTTCCTGTGCCTATATTTCCAGTATTCTGTGCCCATCGATCGACACTATCGTCAAGTGCCAATCGACCGCTTATTGATCGAAGTGCCCCCATCCCTTTATACGTGCAGCGTGACAGGAAATTTTCTCCGGTAAGTTTTCTCCTTCTTTCTCTGGTTTCACCCTTCTCACTTTTTCTATCTTTCTTTCAGCATTATATTTCTTTTCTAGGTTTGTGTTTTGTGTCTTATGCCTTAAACACCCTCATGCCCGACGGCACCTTTCTTTCCCGGGAGCGGCGTCCGCCCTGCTACACCAGCGGCGTCCGCCCTGCTACACCAGCGGCGTCCGCCCTGCTACACCAGCAGCGTCCGCCCTGCTACACCAGCGGCGTCCGCCCCTTCGTCGTGACGCTCCAACCGCCGGCGCCGTCTGGATTCCTTCAAGCCAGTCTCGCTGTTTGACCTCTGCACATCGCCGTTCGTCGGGCAAGGACGCCTGACGCTGGAACAGAGGCTTGGCAATCCCCACCGGAGCGGACTCCTGTCTTGCGAGGAGGTGTCCCGTGGATGTGCTTCCCGTGTAGGCGGGGATCTCTGGTGCTGCACCTTGGGACAGTTACCTCTTCTCCGGCCTCGGTCGGGGCTTCGGCCAGTCCTTCTGGCCAGGACCACGTCACGGCATTCTGCCTCCAAAGGACCCCTTGCACCGTGAAGGAGTGCAGGGCTCACATGGGCCATGGGTAAATACCGTCCCTCGGGCCCGTGCGTGTCCTCCTGCCATTCCTGCTGGCCTTATGCCTCTTCTCCTTCGGGACCCACTCGGCAGCTGCCGGGGTTGCATCCTCCTGCGGTGAAGGTGGTGGGCTCACCCGCAGGTTTTCCGCGTTCTCCCAGTGGTGAAGGACATGTCAGGGCGTAGGTGGACGAATTGGTGCCCACTTTGGTGGTGTGGGCACCTCCTCCTCCTGTCCCTCGGGCATGTAGCGTGGGGTGGGAGGGATTCCGAGCATTCCGGCGAGGCCGGCGGGATCTCGTTTCTTGCTTCTGCGCGGCGTATCGATGGATGAATCTGTCCTATGCCCGACGCCGAATCCATCTGCCTCGTTGTCGGGGTCCCTATGCATAATTTCCCCTTTTTCTATTGGCAGGTGCTCTTTGGTCCGCCACTATAAAGAATCTGGCGTATGCTTGATGCTATAGTTTGGCCTCCTCCGGGTCACCTGCATGCTGTAGTTGGCCCGTGCCGTGTGTTTGCTGTGTTTAAGTTCGTTAACAAGCACGGTGCGTTCTTTCTTGGTCCTTTGGTGACTAACTTTGCAATTGACTGGCGATACGAAATCTATTGCTATGTATGGCCCATCATACCTGTGCGCCAGTTTTGCAGCAAAAATAAATGCCGGGGTATAACCGGTGGAATCCGATATGCCCGTGTTTGCTGCCAGCATAATCTCCGGCCATTTTTCGTCCCAGTTTCTCTGGTCCTGCCCTGCGAACTGCGCAAGCATGGTCTTGACTGTTCTGTTTGCTCGTTCGGTCGGATTTTCTTGTGGTGTGAAGGGTGCAGTGAATTGTTGTTTGATACCCATCTCAGCCAGGAAACTTTGGAAGATACTGCTGGAAAACTGCACTCCGTTGTCCGTTATGAGCAATTGTTTGACCCCGAACTTTGCGATTATGCGCTCCCTAAACGCCTTCTTGAGCTAATCGGCTGTCGCACTGGGCAGAGGCACCAGTTCTGTCTATTTTGAAAATCTATCAATCAGGACCAGCAGCATTTGGTTGCCATGCTTAGATCGTGGTAGGTTTCTCTGGTAGGTTCCATGGTTCCTCTGGCACTTGAGTTAGCATTTTGCCTGCCGCCTGCATTTGATAAGGTTTAAATCTCATGCAAGTCAGCCATTTTCTCACATGGGCACGGGCGTCTCTCTGCATGCTAGGTCAGTAGTACGGGCTGCCAACCGTGCAATTGTCCTTCGGCTTCCAACGTGTTCCGCAGATGGTGCGTCGTGGACTTTCTTCATCACGGTTTCTCGTAGCGACTTTGGAACACACATCTTCCACGACGCAACGGGTTCGCTGCCCGCTCTGTGTGGTATATTTCTATACAGTGTCTCACCTTCCATCATATAGTCCGGGTTCTTCTGGGGCTAGGTCCCTATCTTTTCGCCCATGTCCTTGATCCAGCTGCACCCTCCTGAAGCTATCTGCGCCGTCGTCTCCTTTAATCCTCGTAGCGTCTCTGGTAGTGGTTTTCTTGACAAGGCCACCACGTTTAGCTGACCCTTTCTGTACGCTATCTCGAAGACGTACTGCTGTAACTCCAGGGCTCATCTAGCGATCCTTCCTGAAGGGTTTTCGATGCTGATGAGCCACTTCAGAGCCATGTGGTCGGTTACTACTTAAAAGTGGTAACCTTTCAGATACGGCTTTAGCTTTCGGATCGCCCAGACAATTGCCAAGCACTCCTTTTCCGTGGTTGACTAATTTTTTTCCGTGCCGTTCAGTGTCCGGCTCGAGTAGGAGATTACCTTTTCGCTCTTTTCGGTGTCCTGGGTTAGTATTGCTCCGATGCCGTAATCGCTGGCGTCTGTTTGTAGGATAAAAGTTCTACTGAAGTCCGGGTCTGCCACGAGTCTTGCTTTTTCTTCTTTTAATGCCATCTGGTGATCTAATGTCCAGTTCAGCGATGGCGACTCCTCTTTTCGGATCTGTTCCTATTCCATCGCTAGTCACTCGATGAATAATTCCTTCATAAAGAATTGGAAATTTTCTGGATAGCCGTGTATTGCCTGCTATTTTCTTCCAGTGGGATCTTCCAGTATCCATCCTTCAGGTCCAAACTGCTGATGTACCGCGCTTCTCTTTGGGTAGGCATCCTTCACCGACTTCGCATTGATCTGTCTGAAGTCGACGCACAGTCTCCACTTCCCTGTCTTTTTTTTCACCATCACGATTGGAGAGCTGTATGGGCTCTTTGAGTGATCTATGAACCCCATTTGGAGAAGCTTGTCCACCTTTGCGTTGACTTCCCCTTGGATTTTTGGGTTCTTGGGGTAGTTCCTCTGCTTGATTGGCCCACACACTTTATTTCGGCTCCGTCTTGTGTAAGGAAGTTCCATCCCAATACCTGATTAAATCAACAGGCTCATGCTCAATTGTTTGTCGCCGAATTTGACCTCCACCTCGAGCTGTGCACTTATGCCGCCGCATGTTCCGTCTGCCAACCTAACTTTCCGTCTTGTCTTTGTAATCTTTCCTAGAGCAGCAAGATTGTCCGCCAATTCTTCGCAAACGAACCTGTGCTTACCAATCATCACCGCTGCGGACAACTGCTGCTTCTCCCCAATTAGCCTGCCAGTTAGTTTGGAGAGGTAGCATTGTGCTTGACGCCCACTTTGCCGCATACCCAGCAGAACAGTAACCTCTGGTTTCGGCATCCTCGTGCCCAGTGCTCGTGCCCTCCACAACGGCGACATGCCTCCTGTGGGTTCATTATGTGGGTTTGTGCGTTTGTAGCTCTTGGCATAGTATTGCGTGTCATCTGAGTGGTGGCTGGTGGCCTCCATAAGGTGTTCGTTGGCTGTCTTTATTGGCCGGTGGCCAAGAGACGGTGTTTGGTTTACGACACTCTTTGCATCTCCTGCATGTAGTTTGTGGTGGTGCCGCCGTTTTATTTCGTGAAAACTTGTGTTTGTGGACGAATTTTTCTCGCTCTTTGTCCAGCTCTTCGTACTCGTCGGCCAGGATCATTAATGTGTCCAGATCATCCACCTTGTTTGTCCTCAATGAAATCCTCAGGTCTGGTGTGCAGTTATCCTTGATTATCTCTAGAGTTTCTTTGGCGAGTATCTAAGTGGCTTCATCATCGTCTGCATGTCGACCACGTAGTCTTTGAACGGTTCCCTGTTCCCCTGTTTTCGTTGTTTTACCTTGGCTGCTAGCTTTGAGAAGAAGCCTCTCGGCAATAAGTATGTTTGGAAACTCTTGCTGAACTCTCCCCATGCTCTCCAGTGTTTATTATATTAAATATAACATTTCAGCGATTTGCCCTGCAATAACTCTGGCATTGCACGTGGGACCACTAAACCTGTTCTAAGAATTCCAGTAGCTTCTCTGTGCCATCGAATTTGAAAGACCATTCTCTTACCTGCTTTGCGATTTTGGCGTAGTCTGGTGTGCTGGGTCTTGGCTGCCCTAGTCTTCTTTCTTGGCTTGTATTCCGACTTCAGCCAGCCTCCTTCGTGCTATCCACGCCAAGACTCGTTATAAGCTCTTCGGATCTCAGCTACTCCTGGGTCATTCTAGTCATTCATTCCTTGTTAGGTACTCTGAGAGGGCTTTCCGCATGTCTTCCGTCCTGCCTTCCAGGTTTATGCCTAACTTGGCTGCTATCTTTGCAAAATTCTCTTTCTTGAGGAGATATATCCATCCTTTTCCCATTTCTGCTTAAAATGCTGATTCTCACCTACTGGACAATCACGTTTTGGGCGCTAGATGTAACGAACTGATTTTTATTGTCTGCTCGCTACGAGTATCGTGCGGCTAGCTCAGAAGATGTGTGTTGTTCGTCCCACCAAATTTATATAAACGTGACCGCCCGACTGTCAGAACGCACAGAATGTTAGGATGTATGTTTAATGATCTTTATTCGCCGACTTGGTCTTCGGTCCGGGACTAATGGTGACAAATTGGTGTCTCAACGCCTTCTCCGATGAGTTGTGGTCGCTCTCCGCTGCCTCGTTGCTCGCTGCTCCGGAACCCCTTCGTTGTCTTTGGCTTCGGGGCTGTGAGTGTCTAGGGATGCGTTACCGTTCCCAGACTAGGTTGAACAGGAACTGGGCTCTCAAAGCATACGCTTTTCGCAGCCACAGCCTCCTGTCCCGGGATCTGTCCCAGCCGGTCACTCCAGACGCCTGCACAGTTCCTATCTGACGGTTTAGGCGTACGCCAGAAGGCCGCCAATGCAGTCCCTGTGGCAGGTGTTCACTCGCGTTCGGTTGCTTGTTCACTGATCCAGCTTCCAGCGATCGGCCTGCTTATATAGGCCGACGTATCCCGTTAATTCTCGGTGTCTCCTTGTCCAAAGTCCGTGGTTTTACCGTTCGACCTTTTGCCCTCTGCGCACGGCACCACGGTAGAGTCCAAAGTCCGTGCCGTACCGTTAATCCCTTTTGCACGCGACAGGTGGACTCTCCGATATTGCCCTCTCGCTCTAACGTCTTCCCTCTCTCTCGCCGCCCTACCGTTACTATCTGGCAACGGGTAGGCCTCGACCTTGGTGATCATTCATAGTATGTATCCTCACAGTACTTTAATAATTTTTAAATAGAAGGATATTTCTTGTTGTCGTGATTCTTAAAAAATTCATCATGTCATCATGTTTGATTTTATTAAATAATATATCAAAAGGTCGTTGGTTGGTTATTGAGTGAATTGTTAAATTATATTTTTGTGCTGGTCTAATTATAATTTTAGAATAATCAATTAAATTAAGCTCGTCTTTAATACAGCGGGCAATATCTGTTAAGGTGAAGTGTGCCCCTTTCTATTTGTCCGTTGGACCTACTATGTCGAGTAATAAAGATATCCCATTTTTATGTGCAAAGGATTTAAATTGGGATGACGAAAAACTTGGTTCGTTATCTATTATCAAAGTTTTGGCTAATGTAAATTGTTGTAAAATTTCTGAAATTTTATTTTATATATTTAGTTTATTAGGAATTACTTTTACGACTAAGTATTTCGAATAAGAATCTGTACAAGTAATGAATACAAGATTTTCAAGATGCAAACATGTACCTTCTCTTTCTGGAATAGGTGCTTGACCGATGGGAATTTTTACTGGGTGTCTGTTGTATTTGTTTTGATTGCATATAGCGCAATTCTGTATTTCTTGTATAAATTAGGTCAATAATAAAGTCTAGTTATTTGTTTATAATTTTCATCAAGCCCTCAATGAGCTCTACAATGAGTTTCTGTGATTATGATAGATCTGTCTTCAGCGTTTTCGACATCCTGGACAAATGTCTTAGTGTATACAAATTTATTTATAAAATTGTCTTTAAGTGGTTATTGAAGTCTATGAAAATCTTCTAGAGTACAGTGAACTCCTATTGTTATATTGGGTGGAATATATTCCCTTAAGATATATATATATATTCATACTCTATTATATGTCTAGTATTTCCGAATACATCAATCGACTTATGTATTGTATACCTCCCCGTTGCTATTAGCAATTGTTGCTTAAACTGGTTTTAGGGTTTTCGGGTTTCCTGTATACCATTCTCAAAACTACTCTCTATTGAATGCTGAGTATTTTGATCTGAGACCGATTCAATAATTTCCGTTAAGCTATTTATTTGGATCCTTGATAAAGTGCCCGAGTTACCGACCAGTCGGTAGGCAACGAGCCTCCGGCTAAACCTCCCAGAGCTACCCTGGAAATGGTACGCTGACTGGACAGCCACACGAACACATACATACATACGGATGCAAAAATGTTGCAATCTAAACATTGTCCAAATCGGGCAACGACCACTTGAGTCGTTGCCCCGCTACATTTTTGCTGACCTTGCAACAGGATGCCCCAACTCTCCGATGCAGGAAATATGACACGAGCAGACACTTGGAATGAATTCTGTTTAAACATTCGTTTATTTCATCTGGTATTTTTGTATAAGCATTTATGTATAGCATATAAGAATCTATGTACACTTCAACAGCGGCGGCTACTCGGCCACCGCTGAGAATACATTAAAGCAGTCCTAAACTACAACTAACTAACTAACTATCTAAGTTGAGAACCCCATCTATCCTGGAACCTTTCTGACGACCTCTGGTGGAAGAGGTGCTACAGTCAACCCATAACTGGAAAAGGTGCTACAAACAACCCATAACTGGCGCAGCCGACTCACGAACCGTGATGGACCTGATCTTCGTTATATCTTTGTAAGAGACACACACAAACAGGTAAATATTCTTGTCGCCAGTGTAAAATAAATTCCAAAGTTGAAATAAAATGTGCAAATTACGGTAAATATGACAAAGCAAGCAAAGAAATTTTTTCGTCCAAAGAAATGAAGATAAAAGAAAATAACTAAATAAAATAATAATAAATGTGGGTAAAATACAGAAAATTTGACTGATAGTGGAAAAGTGCAGAGTGCCGTCGGCAAATGCATGTGTTTAAATAGGAGAAATAAAGACAAATTTGTTATGCAATATATGCAAGATCGTGAAGAAATACAGGGAAATAGTTCTACAATACCATCGCGCGTTTTGTAAGAACGTCAGCTTTCGGATTTATGGCAAATTACGAAAGCTGGTTTCTCTTGTAAAAAAGAAGGAAAATAAAATAAAAAAAATAGATATATAAAAATAAAAATAAAATAAAAATAAATACTAATGGAAGAGTTACAGAGAGATAGTTCTACAATCCCATCGCGTGTTTTGTAAGAACGTCAGCTTCGGATTTATCGCAAATTACGAAGGCTGGTTTCTCGTGTTAAAAAAAAAAAAAAAAAGGAAAATAAAAGAAGAGAAAAAAATATATATAAAGAGAAAGAAAAATACGAATGGAAGAGTTACAGAGAGATAGTTCTACAATCCCATCGCGTGTTTTGTAAGAACGTCAGCTTTCGGATTTATGGCAAATTACGAAGGCTGGTTTCTCGTGTAAAAAAAAAATATTATATATTAATAAATTAAAGAGAAAGAAACATTTTTTTTAATTTTTTAGTTGCCTTTTCTAGGCATACACATGAAATGTCTTTGCTTATTTTCTTATATATATACAAAATTTTACAAATCCCAACGACCACCAGTTACGAGGGAAATTATTGTCTTGAAAACTTACCTAAAACTAATGTTCTTACAGGCAAAATCCACAAGAGTAAACACCTGAAAAAACACTACACTACACTACAAGCGGATACAATACCATAATTTAACTACACATAAAGACGATATTGTTAAGTACACATTATACACTAACACTAGTAGTTCGTTTTCTCATAGGACAGATATTGCTAAGGTCAGGAGTCTATTACCTACTAATAAGATCGTGTTGGTAAAAAACAGACCAAGACAACTCAAGCACCCCAAGAGACCTCTTTAGCCTTACAACCTGTTGAAACACCCTTGCCTGTCACCATGGACTCTAGCACAAACTCGTCACCATCCCATCTTAGTTCCGCGTTTGTAAACCATGCGGATCTATTCGCATCTATGAGAATTCCTGACGCTATTCGGCTTCTACAATCGTACTCTGGGGATCCGTTCACATTGAACGAATTTATCAATAATGTCGAAAAAGTAATTCTCATGATTAGGGAACCGACCAAACACCGTACGGTCAGATGCTCCTTAGAGCAATTAGACAAAAAATTGAGGGCAACGCTCACATAGCGCTAATCGGTGCGGGAGCAAGCTTGAATTGGGATGAAATTAAAGACGCATTGATAAGGCATTGCAGAGATAAAAGGGATGAGGAGACCTTGATGACAGAACTCTACAATTAAAAGCAAAAACAGCTACCCATCCCGAAATCGTATGAGCAAATCACGAGGATTAAACTAGCTTTGTTCAGAATAATAGAGACGGAAGAGACGGAGCAGCTAGCAATTCGGTTTGACGGCCTTCCTCGCGGGCCTTAGAGGAAACCTAAGCGCAATAGTCAGAGCGTTTAAACCAACGGGACTCGAGGAGGCATATGATATGGCAATTAAGGAGAGACATTTATACTTCGCAGAAAATAATACGTATGGAACACAGAATAAACAGTTTAATAAGCAAAACGACCGTTTCCGCGCGAATCAACCCTCAAACAGGAACAATTATAATCAATATCAAAATAGAGATTACAACCAGTACCAAAATAGGGATTTTAATCGTTATAATCGTAACAACAGACCAACTTACGACCGGAACAACTATGAGAATGCGCGTAGTAATAGATTCCCTGCAATAACAGCAGGTGACGATACCCCCAGTTCCTCCAGTGCGGCGGCTAACAGGAACTCTAGAAGCAACAACAGGACTCAATCTAGCGGGTCAAGGTTGTTCAATGTCGAGACGAAGAATACAGTAGATGAGGCAGAGCCAGCTCGTAATATTGTTGAGGAACCAAATTTTCAATCAAAAGCCTCAAACCACAGACAGGATTTCTGAGTAAATTTCGCTTAGACGCAAATTTACCATATGTCGAACTGTCTTTTCAAAACAATAACAAATTAAAATTTCTAATAGACACAGGGCGGACAGTTCTTTTATCAACCCAAAATTTGTATCAGAAAAAGAAAGGGTCAAGTTAGATACACCAATCACAATCAAAACAATTCTTCAGGAATACCGCGTCCCACAGATCTAAGGAAATACCCATTTTTATTGTTCAACTTTCACACATTTTTCGACGGTTTGACTGGTATGAATATTCTGACACAACTTCCGGCAAAGATCGATATCGCAAAACTGATTTTTATTACACCTAATGTCGAAAAACCCTTATATTTAGAGCCAAATCGTATCTCAAAATCGTATGAAATAGAAGAAGAGTCCAAATCACTTATCACAATCCCGGTAAATGTTAAAGAAGGGCCATTCAAATGCGACCATATTCAACTCGAAGAAGATTTATTCATAACATCTGGCATATACACGGCATGCAACAATTACGCTCGGGTGGAAATTAATAATTTCTCCACTACACCAAAGAAATTCTGTTTGGATTTAGGACTTGAAGTAAACAAGTTCAAAGAAGAGGATTTTGCCGTGGTAAACGTAATGCGGGATAGTGTAGATAATGATGAAAAGCATTGTCCCCTGGACTTTAATAATATTAGAACCGATCATTTAAATGACGAGGAAAGACAACAATTGTCTCAACTTTGTAGTAAATTCACTGGCATAGTGTATCGCGAAGGCGACAAACTATCATTCACCAACCAAGTGAAACACCAGGTTAGACTTACAGACAACAAACCGGTTTTCTGCAGACCATTTCGGTTCAGTCCGACCGAGTCGACAGAAATCCGGAATCAAATAAGTAAACTTCTAGATCAGAATATAATCAGGCACACCCATTAGCCTTGGAGCGCTTCAGTATTCTTAGTATCAAAGAAAATGGATGCGTCCCAAGTAAAGAAGTGGAGAATGGTAGTGGATTTTAGGAAACTTAATGAAAAAACCGAGAAAGACAGATATCCCATGCCAAATATCAACGAGGTCCTAGATAAAATCGGCCAAGCCAAATATTTCACAGCCTTGGACCTCGCTAGTGGCTATCATCAAATCGAAATGGAACCCAGAGATACGGCCAAAACAGCTATCACGGCTCAGGGAGGACATTACGAATTCGTTCGTATGCCCTTTGGTCTGACAAACGCTCCAGCTACTTTTCAAAGAGTAATGGATAACGTTTTGGCGGATCTCAACGGGGACTGTTGTTTAGTGTACCTGGACGACATCATAGTTTTCTCACCTTCGCTACAAGAACATATAAGCGACCTAGATTCCGTATTGTCCAGATTAAAGCGAGCAAACTTGAAAATTCAACCAGACAAGTCTGAGTTTTTGCGTAAAGAAATCGAGTACCTGGGACACGTTGTCACAGAGGAAGGTATCAAGCCAAATCCCAAGAAAATCGAGGCAGTAGCTACAACTAAGTGTAGAGGCCGAAAATTATTAACATATATTTTGTACTACTAAAATTATTTATCATAAATGAAATAATTTTTATTAAGTTAAACTCTTCAAATATAGAATTTTATTTTCGGCCAATTTAAAGTGTTCAAGCCAGACATAAATAATATACAACCTTATATTCTAAAATTACTTTGGTCAAATCAACAAAATTTCAGATCTAATTTAAATGCTAAAATATTTCTAAGACAGACTTTCTCTTCCTCTCTCCCATCAAGACAGTTTCTATTTTTAAATCACAGAGGTTAACGAAATTCCGTTACCCTATCTGTGCGTATACAGGTCCGGTTTTTTAAGTATAGAAAAAGGACAGGTCTTTTTTGTTGGCCGAAATTTGGGATACAGAACAAATAAACTGTACACCTTAGCGAAACCCATTGCTTGCGCAATTCCCTTTTTAAAAACCATAAAATACGTCGAATGCATTAGTTGTAGCTACTCGAGGCTATAAAGGTTTTTCCGATCCCAAGAACGAAGAAGGAAATAAAATCTTTTTTGGGTCTGTTAGGATATTATAGAAAGTTCATCCGGGATTTCGCTAAGATTACCAAGCCGTTGACCAAACAATTAAAAGGGAAAGCGTCAGTGTTATTAACTGAAGAATACAAAGAGCGTTTAATGTTTGTAAGACCTTATTGTGTAATGATGTGTAATGTGTAAACCTTTTATTCTGACTACAGATGCTAGCAATGTCGCGATAGGTGCGGTTCTGTCACAAGGAACGCTGGGTTCCGACAGACCGGTATCATTCGCAAGCAGAACTCTCAATGATCGAGAAATTAGTTACTCGACCGTTGAGAAGGAGATGCTAGCTATTATCTGGGCGACTAAGTACTTTCGTCCCTATCTGCTCGGTCAGAAATTCCAAATAGTTACGGACCACAAACCCCTAACGTGGTTGATGAATTTTAAGGAACCAAACTCCAAATTGGTCAGATGGAAACTACAACTTTTGGAATATGACTATGAAGTCGTATATAAAAAGGGATCTCAGAATGTCGTGGCTGATGCCCTAAGTCGAATAGAGATACAAACAAATTGCATTATCAAATCCTCACCCGACAAATTGTCCGATTCCATAGTATCCATAATTGTTGCAGATAAGCCGATTAACGAGTTTAAGACACAGTATATTTTCGAAATAGGTGATGAAGATAAGACTAGAAACTGTATTTTATTTAAAAACAAACTCAGACGTACTATATCAAAAGTCAAGTTCGACCTCAACGGTATTATCACAATCTTACAGGAAATCCTAGTACTTACCAGATTACACGCCATCTTCGCGCCAGAAGAAGTCTTTAAACTGATTGAGGAGGCTTACCTCAAACACTTTAAGAACTACAAATTGATCAGGTGCAGAGATTTTCTGATGGATGGACTACCACACAAGAACAGGAGACGATGATTATGGACTATCATCAAAACAATAATCATCGTGGTATCGAAGAGACACTGAGTCACTTAAAGAGGACATTGTATTTTCCCTACACGAAACAAAAGATTGCCAAGATAATCAATCTTTGCAACATGTGGAACAGACTTAAGTATGATAGAAGGCCACCTAAACCAGTATTTCGAAAGACTGAAATCCCCGAGCTGCCTTTACAGATAGTACACATGGATATTTATACGATTAATGGTCAAACAATCCTTACATTAATCGACAAATTTTCTAAATTTTCTAGTGCTTATACAATTCCGGCTAGGAGTTGTATAAACCTGCAATAACAGCAGGTGACCTCCAGTGCGGCGGCTAACAGGAACTCTAGAAGCAACAACAGGACTCAATCTAGCGGGTCAAGGTTGTTCAATGTCGAGACGAAGAATACAGTAGATGAGGCAGAGCCAGCTCGTAATATTGTTGAGGAACCAAACCACAGACAGGATTCCTGAGTAAATTTCGCTTAGACGCAAATTTACCATATGTCGAACTGTCTTTTCAAAACAATAACAAATTAAAATTTCTAATAGACACAGGGGCGGAGGGTTCTTTTATCAACCCAAAATTTGTATCTGAAAAAGAAAGGGTCAAGTTAGATACGCCAATCACAATCAAAACAATTCTTCAGGAATACCCCGTCCCACAGATGGCTATATTGACCATTTTCGAAGACATTGACGATCTAAGGAAATACCCATTTGTATCGTTCAACTTTCACACATTTTTCGACGGTTTGATTGGTATGAATATTCTGACACAACTTCCGGCAAAGATCGATATCGCAAAACTGATTTTTATTACACCTACTGTCGAAATGTGTGTTAATACTAATAAATTGTTTTAGTTTTCATAATTCTTATCTGTGTTTTCTTTTATTATATCCCCGCCGTTTCTCTTTTGTGCATGCACTTTAACTTATTTACGCTCCCGCTCTCTTGCTCTCTTTGATTTGAAAGTTCTAAGCGTGCAGTTTCTGCGCTCTTGCGGTACTTATAACTGCTCGCTTATAAATTTCAATTCGCTTTCTTGGTACGGTGGTCCCTATATATAAAATGAATAATACAAATTTTGTCTGCTTCTGCAAAAAATGCAGCCTCGTAATCAGGGTTGACCAGTCTAATATGAATTGCTGGCTGTGTGAAAATATGGTGCACACCAAGTGCGCCGGTTTTACTGGCCGGACAAATGATGACCTTTCAAAGGGGCCCAATTTGCAGTTTTGTTGTGACGCTTGTGTCGAGGTTGCGAACGAGATGAAATCGTTCATGCGCCAAACTAAAGGCGGCCTGATGGGGCTGATTAGCTGTTTCGGTGTTGCTAGAGATAGTTTTCGCCGAGCTGATGATCTCCTCTCTGCGCTGGACTCGCAGTTTAATAGTCGTAGGCTATTAAAAGAGTCCCCTAAGCGCAAAAAGGCCTCTGGTGGTAAGGAGCAAAAGGGGAATACACCGCAACCGAAATCAAGAACAACAGAGCATTCCGGCGGATCAGCAGCTGATTTCAGCAAACCCTCAAATGTTGCTAAAATCAGCAGCTAAAAAAGATTCGGTATCCGAACAATCCGTTACAGAATGCATGCAACCAGGGACTTCTAAGAATTCCGATTTGTCCGTAGTGGTTTCACAATTAGTGCATCCACCTATCTACCAGAATATAGCATCACCACCACAAGGGACTACTGAATCCGGACAACCGGCTCAAGTTGGTTTTGCAGAAACAATGTCTGCTCCACCAAAATCCCTTTCAGTGGTTCCACTAAAGAAACAAATTTTCGTTTCTCGGCTTTCCCCTGATCAAACATCTTCTGATGTATTGTCCTATATACAAGACAAAACTAAAGCCGATTGTAATAGTGTAAAGGTGGAAAAGTTTAAGTTTTCTTATGCTAGAGACATTTAATCTTTCAAGATAACTGTCCCTAACGAGCTTTTTGAAGCCATATGCTCGGGCGACTTTTGGCCGGATAATATGGTTGTAAAAGAGTTCGAGGCTAAGATAAAGAAGAAGGGGCCTGTGGGAGTAAAACTTCCTAGTCGAGGCCAAACCAGTGTACCAATTTCAAAAAACTAACTTCTAACCTCCTTCTTTCCTATCAGAATGCAAGAGGTTTGCGTAGCAAACTCACTAAATTGTATTCCGATAGCCTTTCCTTTGCATCTCATATTATTGTGTTTGCAGAAACCTGGTTAAAGCCGGAGATCTTTAGCGCCGAAGTTTTTCCAGGTAAGTAACCAATATATAGGTATGACCGTCCCTCTAGACGGGGAGGTGGAGTCTTAATTGGAGTTGATTCAAACCTCCCGTCTGAGGAGTTATTTTTTGATGAATTCAATACCATTGAATTTATTTGTGTAAAGTTATCGCTTCCTGGTAACTTTATATACATAACTTGCTCATATATTCCGCCGTTGTCTGAACTTCCTGATTATTTAAATCACCTATCCGTTATTAAGTCCGTTGCAAATAAGCTTTCCGATAGGGGTCAGTTGGTAGTTCTAGGTGATTTTAATATACCTGGAGTTACTTGGTCCACTGAGGATGGATCGAATGTCTTACTACCTATAGCACAGCATGATTTTATTGACGGCCTGCTTGACATATCTCTATCTCAAGTAAACCATGTTCTAAATTCATTAGGTCGCCTACTTGATTTGTGTTTTGTATCAAATCCTGAAGGTGTGTTTCTGTCCAGAGTAGCACCACTCACGCAACCTGAAGATCCATATCACCCAACAATCGAACTTTCATTTGATACGGGTAGAGTTATAGAAGAAAAATCAGAAAAATCCAAACGAATACATTGTTTTCGCAAGGCAGACTTTCTGAGGCTTTTCGCAGGACATATTCGATCAGTCTGTGTAGGTAGAACTTTCACAATTCCGCTAACTGCCCTGCCAAAAAAGAAGAACCCCAAAAGAAGAAATGTGGAAACTGGGGAGGAAATCACACGGCAAGCTACAGGGGCTGTGTGGTTTACAAGGAGTTAAAAAACCGCATGCGGTTTTTTTTAACAACAACGCGCCATCAAAATACTCAGAACGAGTACACTTACTTCGGGACGGCTGCAAGATCCTCATTTGGTAAGCTAAATACCCAAAAGGGATACTCATACGCCGATGCCCTTCAAACAGGAACGGAAAAACCACTCCAGTCTAATCTATGAAACGTTCAGCAGGTCCCAGGACTGTCAAAAAGCACACAGAAGCTATGATGGTTAATGTGACAAAATGTGATGGAATTTATGTCCTTCATGAAAACGACCATGCAATCACTGGTTCAAAACCAGAACAGTTGCATAACCGTTGCTTGCAGCTAAGCAGTCCAAATAATTGATGGCAAATCTACGAATAACTAGTGGAACGCCAATGGCGTTTCCCAGCACAAACTTGGAATAACACAGTTCCTGAATGAAAATCATATCGACATTATGCTACTGACAGAGACGCACCTCACAAGAAACTACATCTGAAACTAAGAGCCAGCAGCTTTCACTGAATATTAAGCGCTAGATCGCCTCTGCGTCTGGACTACAATGTCCTGCTCTACAACTCTACTCTCAAGCCTATCTGTACATATGGCTCCCAGCTTCCATAGGAACGCGAGCAGTAGCAACATTGATACAGCGTGCACAATCGAAATTCCTGAGGACTATCACTGGGACACCATGGTATATTCGCAACCAAAACATCCACAGAGACCTCGGCATTCTTGCAGTAAAAGATGAAATATACAAACAAAAAACGACCTACAAAGAAAAACTCTCCGTGCACCCAAATCATCTCGCAAGAGGATTGACTCAGGTTTCCAGCAGAACCCGCCTACAACGCAACGAACTTCCAACCCAGCAATAATTCTCAGTGCCCCATAATTTAGTACCAGTCATATGACTCTAAGTTAGATTTCAATAAAATTTAATGCACTTATTATTAGTATGCGAAAGGAGAAGATTAAATAAATAAATATCAAAGCAAAGAAAAAAAAAATTCGTAACAATTTTTAACAAAAAACAATGATTGAGAAAAATTCGAAGAGTTTTAAAGAAAAACAAGAAAGGAAAGCTAACTTCGGGCGGAGCCGAAGTTGATATACCCTTGCAGAATACTCTGTAAATTATATTCTCCAAAATTATTCATGTGATGCATTCTTAATACTCATAAAAAATCCCAACTTTACAAACACCAAAGTTATGGCATTTCCGATCAATCAGTTATATGGCAGCTATAGGATATAGTCGGCCGATCCCGGCCGTTCCGACTTATATACTGCGTGCAAAGGAAAGAAGGGTATGTGCAAAGTTTCGGTTCGATATCTTTAAAACTGAGAGACTAGTTTGCGTAGAAACAGACAGACGGACAGACGAACAGACAGACGGACAGACGGACATGGCTATATCAACTCAGGAGGTGATCCTGATCAAGAATATATATACTTTATAGGGTCGGAGATGTCTCCTTCACTGCGTTGCACACTTTTGACCAAAATTATAATACCCTCTGCAAGGGTATAACAAGAGAGAACGCTATAGTCGAGTGCCTCGACTATTAGATACCCGTTACTCAGCTAAACAACTTAATATAAATATGCCTTCTTGTAATAAATTGACTAGAAATATTAAACATAAATACTTATATTGGCTAAACATATACATTCTTAAATAGTATTATGTATATTAAAGTCTAAATGTTTGCACAACACGTTTTGCACTTTCTTTGAAAGGAGTTATCTTTGCCGGGCAATTGCAACTGTGTACAATGTAAATACATACATATGTATATGCTTACATACATACACACATACGCCATTGTTTGACTCAGACCTCCAATTTGGCTAACTTGATTTGATTTGCATAGTTCGTGGGATATAGTTCGGTATTGACAAATGAAAACCATCGAAATTTGCTTTAATAAAAATCCTTATCGAGAATTAACGTTGACTCTGTTGAGCACCTTGGCCAGCTGTTCCAAAGTCATCCGTTAGATGGCGCTATTTTATTGTCTACCCCAATACATTGGTACCACGGGCCATGAAAGGCGGAAATGTAGGCGCTAGCCAGGCTTAAGCGTTTAATGGGTTTTTGGGCGTTAGAGTGGGCGTGGCAAACTTCTATTAGGCCAATCGATAGGTATTGACGAAACAAACACATATCAATTAAAATTTTCATAATAGCATCAAAACTGTGGCCACAGCTTGTGGCTTGTGGGCGTCAGAGGGGGCGTGGCACCATTTTGAAAAAAATTGCGCTGCGTAGGAACTCCTAAAATCTACATGCAAAATGCCAATCTTCTAGCTTTTATAGTTTCCGAGATCTCAGCGTTCATACGGACAGACAGACGGACAGACGGACAGACGGACATGTCTAGATCGACTCTCCTGCAAATGTCTCCTTCACTGCGTTCCAAACTTTTTACTGAAATTATAATACCATTTGCAAGGGTATACAAAATAACAATAATAAAATAACAATAAATGTTAGTGGTAGACAACCAGGAAACCAATAAGAGACAAATGGAAATATAAAAGTAAAGGCAAGTCAGTTGACAGTGGCAAGGTTTTAGGCACCAGCGATAATTCTGACTGACAGCTACATCCGAAACAGATAAATTGGCAACAATTTTCACAAGATTTAGATTTCTTCATAGATAAGAAGATATAACTTGAAATAACACAGTTCATATCCAGCTATGGGGGAACGCGAGCAGCAGCAACATTGACATCATACAGCGCGAGTTACCGACCAGTCGGTAGGCAACGAGCCTCCTAGCCTATTCTTGTGACCAGTGTAAAATATATTCAAAAATTGAAATAAAATGTGCAAATTACGATAAATATGACAAAGCAAGCAAAGAAATTTTTTCGTCCAAAGAAAATAATTTAATAAAATAATAATAAATGTGGGTAAAATACAGAAGATGCGACTGATAGTGGAAAAGTGCAGAGTGCCGTCGGCAAATGCATGTGTTTAAATAGAAGAAATAAATACAGAGAAATAGTTCTACAATCCCATCGCGCGTTTTGTAAGAACGTCAGCTTTCGGATTTATGGCAAATTACGAAGGCTGGTTTCTCGTGTAAAAAAGAAGGAAACTAAAAGAAGAAAAAAAAATATATATAAAGAGAAAGAACAAGAAAGGAAAGCTAACTTCGGGCGGAGCCGAAGTTGAAATACCCTTGCAGAATATTCCGAATTATATTCTCCAAAATTATTCATATGATGCATTCTTAACACTCATAAAAAATCCCAACTTTCTAACTTTAAAAACACCAAAGTTATGGCATTTCCAATCGTTCAGTTAAGTGGCGGCTATAGGATATAGTCGGCCGATCCTTATGAAATTTGGTAGGTCAGATTGATTGGCCAAATATAAAACCCATAGAAAATCCCAACTTCCTAACTTTACAAATCCCAAAGTTATGGCATTACCGATCAATCAGTTATATTGCAGCTATAGGATATAGTCAGCCGATCCTTATGAAATTTGGTAGGTCAGATTGATTGGCCAAATAAAAAAGCCATAGAAAATCCCAACTTCCTAACTTTACAAATCCCAAAGTTATGGCATTACCGATCAATCAGTTATATAGCAGCTATAGGATATAGTCGGCCGATCCTTATGAAATTTGGTAGGTCGAATTGACTGGCCAAATAAAATACCCATAGGAAATCCCAACTTCCTAACTTAACAAACACTAAAGTTATGGCATTTCCGATCAATCAGTTATATGGCAGCTATAGGATATAGTTGTCCGATCCTGGCCGTTCCGACTTATATACTGCGTGCAAAGGATCGAAGGCTGTGTGCAAAGTTTTAATTCGATATCTTTAAAACTGAGAGACTAGTTCGCGTAGAAACAGACAGACGGACAGACAGACGGACAGACGGACAGACGGACAGACGGACATGGCTATATCAACTCAGGAGGTGATCCTGATCAAGAATATATATACTTTATAGGGTCGGAGATGTCTCCTTCACTGCGTTGCACACTTTTGACCAAAATTATAATACCCTCTGCAAGGGTATAAAAATACGAATGGAAGAGTTACAGAGAGATAGTTCTCCAATCCCATCGCGTGTTTTGTAAGAACGTCAGCTTTCGGATTTAATGCAAATTACGAAGGCTGGTTTCTCGTGTAAAAAAAAAAATATTATATATTAATAAATTAAAGAGAAAGAAACATTTTTTTTAATTTTTTAGTTGCCCTTTCTAGGCATACACATGAAATTTCATTGCTTATTTTCTTATATATATACAAAATTTTACAAATCCCAACGACCACCAGTTACGAGGGAAATTATTGTCTTAAAAACTTACCTAAAACTAATGTTCTTACAGGCAAAATCCACAAGAGTAAACACCTGAAAAAACACTACACTACACTACAAGCGGATACAATACCATAATTTAACTACACATAAAGACGATAAAGACGACACATTACACAGTAACACTAGTAGTTCGTTTTCTCATAGGACAGATATTGCCTAATATTGCTAAGGTCAGGAGTCTATTACCTACTAATAAGATCGTTACTAGGGGTGTTGGTAAAAAACAGACCAAGACAACTCAAGCACCCCAAGAGACCTCTTTAGCCTTACAACCTTTTGAAATACCCTTGCCTGTCACCATGGACTCTAGCACAAACTCGTCACCATCCCATCTTAGTTCCGCGGTTATAAACCATGCGGATCTATTCGTAGCTATGAGAATTCCTGACGCTATTTGGTTCCTACCATCGTACTCTGGGGATCCGTTCACATTGAACGAATTTATCAATAATGTCGAAGAAGTAATTCTAATGATTAGGGGAACCGACCAAACACCGTACGGTCAGATGCTCCTTAGAGCAATTAGACAAAAAATTGAGGGCAACGCTCACATAGCGCTAATCGGTGCGGGAGCAAGCTTGAATTGGGATGAAATTAAAGACGCATTGATAAGGCATTGTAGAGATAGAAGGGATGAGGAGACCTTAATGACAGAACTCTATAATTTAAAGTAAAAACAGCTATCCATCCAGAAATCGCATGAGCAAATCACGAGGATTAAACTAGCTTTGTTCAGAATAATAGAGACGGAAGAGACGGAGCAGCTAGCAATTCGGGTTAGACAGAAGAAAGTGTCACAGACGTGTTTGACGGCCTTCCTCGCGGGGCTTAGGGAAAACCTAAGCGCAATAGTCAGAGCGTTTAAACCAACGAGACTGGAGGAGGCATATGATATGGCAATTAAGGAGAGAAATTTATACTTCGCAGAAAATAATACGTATGGAACACAGAATAGACAGTTTAATAAGCAAAACGATCGTTTCCGCGCGAATCAACCCTCAAACAGGAACAATTATAATCAATATCAAAATAGAGATTACAACCAGTACCAAAATAGGGATTTTAATCGTTATAATCGTATCAACAGACCAACTTACGACCGGAACAACTATGAGAATGCGCGTAGTAATAGATTCCCTGCAATAACAGCAGGTGACCTCCAGTGCGGCGGCTAACAGGAACTCTAGAAGCAACAACAGGACTCAATCTAGCGGGTCAAGGTTGTTCAATGTCGAGACGAAGAATACAGTAGATGAGGCAGAGCCAGCTCGTAATATTGTTGAGGAACCAAACCACAGACAGGATTCCTGAGTAAATTTCGCTTAGACGCAAATTTACCATATGTCGAACTGTCTTTTCAAAACAATAACAAATTAAAATTTCTAATAGACACAGGGGCGGAGGGTTCTTTTATCAACCCAAAATTTGTATCTGAAAAAGAAAGGGTCAAGTTAGATACGCCAATCACAATCAAAACAATTCTTCAGGAATACCCCGTCCCACAGATGGCTATATTGACCATTTTCGAAGACATTGACGATCTAAGGAAATACCCATTTGTATCGTTCAACTTTCACACATTTTTCGACGGTTTGATTGGTATGAATATTCTGACACAACTTCCGGCAAAGATCGATATCGCAAAACTGATTTTTATTACACCTACTGTCGAAATGTGTGTTAATACTAATAAATTGTTTTAGTTTTCATAATTCTTATCTGTGTTTTCTTTTATTATATCCCCGCCGTTTCTCTTTTGTGCATGCACTTTAACTTATTTACGCTCCCGCTCTCTTGCTCTCTTTGATTTGAAAGTTCTAAGCGTGCAGTTTCTGCGCTCTTGCGGTACTTATAACTGCTCGCTTATAAATTTCAATTCGCTTTCTTGGTACGGTGGTCCCTATATATAAAATGAATAATAAAAATTTTGTCTGCTTCTGCAAAAAATGCAGCCTCGTAATCAGGGTTGACCAGTCTAATATGAATTGCTGGCTGTGTGAAAATATGGTGCACACCAAGTGCGCCGGTTTTACTGGCCGGACAAATGATGACCTTTCAAAGGGGCCCAATTTGCAGTTTTGTTGTGACGCTTGTGTCGAGGTTGCGAACGAGATGAAATCGTTCAAGCGCCAAACTAAAGGCGGCCTGATGGGGCTGATTAGCTGTTTCGGTGTTGCTAGAGATAGTTTTCGCCGAGCTGATGATCTCCTCTCTGCGCTGGACTCGCAGTTTAATAGTCGTAGGCTATTAAAAGAGTCCCCTAAGCGCAAAAAGGCCTCTGGTGGTAAGGAGCAAAAGGGGAATACACCGCAACCGAAATCAAGAACAACAGAGCATTCCGGCGGATCAGCAGCTGATTTCAGCAAACCCTCAAATGTTGCTAAGATCAGCAGCTAAAAAAGATTCGGTATCCGAACAATCCGTTACAGAATGCATGCAACCAGGGACTTCTAAGAATTCCGATTTGTCCGTAGTGGTTTCACAATTAGTGCATCCACCTATCTACCAGAATATAGCATCACCACCACAAGGGACTACTGAATCCGGACAACCGGCTCAAGTTGGTTTTGCAGAAACAATGTCTGCTCCACCAAAATCCCTTTCAGTGGTTCCACTAAAGAAACAAATTTTCGTTTCTCGGCTTTCCCCTGATCAAACATCTTCTGATGTATTGTCCTATATACAAGACAAAACTAAAGCCGATTGTAATAGTGTAAAGGTGGAAAAGTTTAAGTTTTCTTATGCTAGAGACATTTAATCTTTCAAGATAACTGTCCCTAACGAGCTTTTTGAAGCCATATGCTCGGGCGACTTTTGGCCGGATAATATGGTTGTAAAAGAGTTCGAGGCTAAGATAAAGAAGAAGGGGCCTGTGGGAGTAAAACTTCCTAGTCGAGGCCAAACCCAGTGTACCAATTTCAAAAAACTAACTTCTAACCTCCTTCTTTCCTATCAGAATGCAAGAGGTTTGCGTAGCAAACTCACTAAATTGTATTCCGATAGCCTTTCCTTTGCATCTCATATTATTGTGTTTGCAGAAACCTGGTTAAAGCCGGAGATCTTTAGCGCCGAAGTTTTTCCAGGTAAGTAACCAATATATAGGTATGACCGTCCCTCTAGACGGGGAGGTGGAGTCTTAATTGGAGTTGATTCAAACCTCCCGTCTGAGGAGTTATTTTTTGATGAATTCAATACCATTGAATTTATTTGTGTAAAGTTATCGCTTCCTGGTAACTTTATATACATAACTTGCTCATATATTCCGCCGTTGTCTGAACTTCCTGATTATTTAAATCACCTATCCGTTATTAAGTCCGTTGCAAATAAGCTTTCCGATAGGGGTCAGTTGGTAGTTCTAGGTGATTTTAATATACCTGGAGTTACTTGGTCCACTGAGGATGGATCGAATGTCTTACTACCTATAGCACAGCATGATTTTATTGACGGCCTGCTTGACATATCTCTATCTCAAGTAAACCATGTTCTAAATTCATTAGGTCGCCTACTTGATTTGTGTTTTGTATCAAATCCTGAAGGTGTGTTTCTGTCCAGAGTAGCACCACTCACGCAACCTGAAGATCCATATCACCCAACAATCGAACTTTCATTTGATACGGGTAGAGTTATAGAAGAAAAATCAGAAAAATCCAAACGAATACATTGTTTTCGCAAGGCAGACTTTCTGAGGTTAAATAATTTTATTTCTGGCTTTAATTGGTCTAATATTTACTTATGCATTAATATGTCCGATGCAGTTAATGTTTTTTAGACTGCAATAAACTCATTTTTTAATTCCTGTGTTCCGTGGTACTATCCGTCAACTTCCAATAAATCACCTTGGTTTAGCAAAGAGTTGACACACTTAAGAAATGTAAAGTCCAGACTTTTTAGGAAATATAAAAATACCGGTTCTCAATCTGTTTTTACTAGATATTTAAGTGCTCGGTCAAGATTTACCGTGCTTAATGCTCAGTGTTATAACAGTTACTTAAACCGTTGTAAGGTCCAGTTCTCTCAGGACCCGAAACAGTTTTATAATTTTGTTAACACCAAGCGTAAATCTAATTCTTTTCCTTCCTCGCTGTCGTTCGAAAACATGACGGCAACCACAGATCAGGCAATAGCCGATTTATTTGGCCAATTTTTTCAAACGACTTACTCTACTTTAGATTATTCATCACAGCCTTATTCTTACACCATGTCCAAGTCAAACCTCATATTCTGTCCCACTTTAACAGAAAGCTCTCTTCTTTTGGATCTTCTTCGTATTAAGCCTGTTTATTCGCCAGGGCCCGATGGTATTCCTGGGTGCGTGATTAGGTATTGCGCTAAGGCCCTGTGCAAACCTCTTCACAAGTTGTTTACCTTATCTCTAGAAACCTCCCAATTCCCAAATATTTGGAAGGAATCATTTGTTATTCCTCTTTTCAAAAAAGGTAACAAGTTAGAAGCCAGTAACTACAGAGGTATTTCTAAGTTGTCAGCTATTCCAAAGCTTTTTGAAAAAATCATTACTCCTCATTTGCAGCACCTTTGCAGATCAATCATTTCTCCGTGTCAACACGGATTTTTTAAACGTAGATCAACAATCACAAACCTTCTAGAGCTCACTACATTTGTGATAAAAGGCTTCAATAGTAGTTTTCAAACAGACGTCATTTACACTGACTTTAGTAAAGCATTTTACTCTGTAAATCACTTACTTCCCATTTAAAAACTTGACCTGTTAGGTTTTCCAGTCGATCTGCTTTAATGGATTTCAAGTTATCTGAATGGCAGGTCACAAAAAGTCCTTTTTAAAAATTCAATTTCTGAAATTCTCCGTGTTACCTCCGGTGTCCCACAAGGGAGCCATCTGGGTCCGTTACTTTTTACATTATTTATTAATGATCTTCCCTCAATTATAAGTCATTCTCGCGTACTTATGTACGCAGATGATGTTAAGTTGTGCCTGCAGTATAAGGACATTTCCTGCCATTTAGACTTGCAATCCGATCTAGATAATTTTCAAAACTGGTGCCGAGATAATTTACTAAATTTAAACGGCTCCAAGTGCAAGCTGATGACTTTTTATCGGGCCAATCCGATATACGCGACTTACACGTTAAGTGGCAGCTCTTTGGATAGAATAACTCTTGTAAACGATCTTGGCGTTCTCTTGGACCCTAAACTAAAATTTTTTAATCACATTTCGTCCATGGTTAATAAAGCCAGAGGAGTGCTTGGATTTATTAAAAGGTGGTCAAAAGAATTCGATGATCCTTATTTGACTAAAACTTTATATATTTCGCTAGTCCGTCCGATTCTTCCTTCTTTTTGCTTTACGGCGCACAAACTGGGATGCAAATCTTATCTTACCTTTTTATTCTAGTAGACTTCTTTTGATTAATTTACCATCCCTAGCCAACCGTAGAACGATGCTTGGTACTATCTTTATTTATAACCTTATACATGGTGATATTGACTGCCCCGACTTATTAAGTCGGCTAAACTTTTCTGTGCCAAGTAGATTAACTAGAAATTAATTTCCCCTAATTTTAAATCATTGTAGATCAGAGTATTATGTTCTGACTATAATAGACCTTTTCCTGTAATATCAAATCTTGACTCCCTGCCGCTCCTAAAACGATTAATACTTGCTTCCTTGGCACAAGATTGATCTAACTAATACTTTTTTCCTCGGAGGGGCTGAGCCCCTCGGTCGGTTGGGCGGGTAAGTGGGCCGTGGGATTCCGCGCGAAAAAAAAAAAAAAAAAATACCCTTATATTTAAAGCCAAAACGTATCTCAAAATCTTATGAAATAGAAGAAGAGTCCAAATCACTTATCACAATCCCTGTAAATGTTAAATTGTTGCGTGCCGTGTAAATGCCAGATGTTATGATTAAATCTTCCTCATGTTAAATATGCGACCATATTCAACTTGAAGAAGATTTATTCATAACATCTGTTGGAAATTAATAATTTCGTCACTACACCAAAGAAATTCTGTTTGGATTTAGGACTTTAAGTAAACAAGTTCAATGAAGAGGATTTCGCCGTGGTAAACGTAATGCGGGATAGTGTAGATAATGATGAAAAGCATTGTCCCCTGTACTTTAATAATATTATAACCGATCATTTAAATGACGAGGAAAGACAACAATTGTCTCATCTTTGTAGTAAATTCACTGGCATGGTGTATCGCGAAGGCGACAAACTATCATTCACCAACCAAGTGAAACACCAGGTTAGACTTACAGACAACAAACCGGTTTTCTGCAGACCATTTCGATTCAGTCCGACGGAGTCGACAGAAATCCGGAATCAAATAAGTAAACTCCTAGATCGGATTTTAGGAAACTTAATGAAAAAACCGAGAAAGACATGCCAAATATCAACGAGGTCCTAGATAAAATCGGCAGAGCCAAATATTTCACAGCCTTGGACCTCGCTAGTGGCTATCATCAAATCGAAATGGAACCCAGAGATACGGCCAAAACAGCTTTCACGGCTCAGGGAGGACATTACGAATTCGTTCGTATGCCCTTTGGTCTGACAAACGCTCCATCTACTTTTCAAAGAGTAATGGATAACGTTTTGGCGGATCTCAACGGGGACTGTTGTTTAGTGTACCTGGACGAAATCATAGTTTTCTCACCTTCGCTACAAGAACATATTAGCGACCTAGATTCCGTATTGTCCAGATTAAAGCGAGCAAACTTGAAAATTCAAAGAAATCGAGTACCTGGGACACGTTGTCACAAAGGAAGATATCAAGCCAAATCCCAAGAAAATCGAGGCTATAAAGGCTTTTCCGCTTCCAAGAACGAAGAAGGAAATAAAATCTTTTTTGGGTCTGTTAGGATATTATAGAAAGTTCATCCGGGATTTCGCTAAGATCACCAAGCCGTTGACCCAACAATTAAAAGGGAAAGCGTCAGTGTTATTAACTGAAGAATACAAAGAAGCGTTTGATGTTTGTAAGACCTTACTGTGTAATGAGGTTCTGTCACAAGGAACGCTGGATTCCGACAGACCGGTATCATTCGCAAGCAGAACTCTCAATGATCGAGAAATTAGTTAGTCGACCGTTGAGAAGGAGATGCTAGCTATTATCTGGGCGACTAAGTACTTTCGTCCCTATCTGTTCGGTCAGAAATTTCAAATAGTTACGGACCACAAACCCCTAACGTGGTTGATGAATTTTAAGGAACCAAACTCCAAATTGGTCAGATGGAAACTACAACTATTGGAATATGACTATGAAGTCGTATATAAAAAGGGATATCAGAATTTCGTGGCTGATGCCGTAAGTCGAATAGAGATACAAACAAATTGCATTTCCAAATCCTCACCCGACAAATTGTCCGATTCCATAGTATCCATAATTGTTGCAGATAGGCCGATTAACGAGTTTAAGACACAGTATATTTTCGAAATAGGTGATGAAGATAAGACTAGAAACTGTATTTTATTTAAAAACAAACTCAGACGTACTATATCAAGAGTCAAGTTCGACCTCAACGGTATTACCACAATCTTACAGGAAATCCTAGTACTTACCAGATTACACGCCATCTTCGCGCCAGAAGAAGTCTTTAAACTGATTGAGGAGGCTTACCTCAAACACTTTAAGAACTACAAATTGATCAGGTGCAAAGATTTTCTGATGGATGTTACTACCACACAAGAACAGGAGACGGTGATTATGGACTATCATCAAAACAATAATCATCGTGGTATCGAAGAGACTCTAAGTCACTTAAAGAGGACATTGTATTTTCCCTACATGAAACAAAAGATTGCTAAGATAATAAATCTTTGCGACATGTGTAACAGACTTAAGTATGATAGAAGGCCACCTAAGCCAGTATTTCGAAAGACTGAAATCCCCGAGGTGCCTTTACAGATAGTACACATGGATATTTATACGATTAATAGTCAAACAATCCTTACATTAATCGACAAATTTTCTAAATTCGCTTGTGCTTATACAATTCCGGCTAGGAATTCCAATGCTAACAGGCAAGAGGTATTTAATAACGACGTTAAGAATAGATACGATAACATAACCGAGCATATTAACAAGGAACAACAGATAATTAATCATTATCTAAGCTATTACAAAGATACTATCTTTAAAACAGTAAATTCGGAACACAATAACTTACACACACTTCAGTACATATCACGTATAAATATGAATGTCGATGTTTTGTGTAATCATTTAAGCAACATAGAAGAAAGTATTTTACTGGAAAAATTAAACATTGTACCGAATTTCATTGTTTCCGAACAGGAACTAATTGTAATCAAGCAAGTAATAAATAACCCAGAATTGCAAAATTTAGCTAACGAACACATCATCGACATGTTAGAATTAGACATTTTCATGATCGGAATTAAGATCAATTTTATAATTAAGATACCTATATTTAAGCAAGAAATATATCAATTCACACATATTATTCCACTGCCGATAAACGAAACCAAAATGCTGATTCTACCAAATTACATGGCGTATAATTATATAAAAGATGTTTATTATTTTAGTAACAAATGTAAGAAAATTGATAAACACTATCAAAGAAAACCTCGAAACTGAATGTCTTAATAGTACATTCACGTTAAACATAGCCAATTGTAAAGTCAAAGAAATAGAGAACCTAGAACTAATCACTGAAATAGAACCAGCACATATTTTAATATTGAACACGACCATTGTATCAAACTGCTCAACCACAATTTTTGTAAAGGGATCCGCACTTGTCACATTTAAAAATTGTGAGGGGTCATCAATCAGATTCCTTACGACATGGAAGTGGCACGATTTAAAGAGAAGATAGAGGCGATAATACCAATCGTCCAAAACATTAACTTCACCGAATATATTGAGGATATCAACTCAACTTAAGGTCCATCAATGCTTCAAATTCCATCATTCAGTGGAAAAATTTTACAACTACAAATTTTGGAGCGACATATTTGTTAATACTTCTTGGAGCCCTAATATCAATCATTTTTATCAACACAAAGAAGAAGGTTGTCTTTACCACCATACCAGAGCCAGTCTTCGTATCGTCCACTAGAGGTGCAGCAACATCGATGAAAACATCGATGCATCGATGTTTTTGAAATTTTCTAATTTCATCGATGTTTTTTTTCAACCATCGATGTTTCTGTGCCGTCACTATCAAGAGAAAAAGGCAAAGGAAAGTACGTGAAAAGGCAGATTTTTTGTATTTTTCTATTATATTATTAAAGTTATTCATTGGTGGTGCAGGTGACGGCGTTAAGATGGACAAATTCTTGATGCGTAAGTATTTTTAAAAGCGACTTACAATTAGTGCAAATGCAGTCACATGTAGGACAAATGTATGTATGTATGCATATGTATACATGTACATATGTACATATGTATTGGAAGGTAAGTTTCTAAATTGTTTTAAGTCATTATTTTTATACCCGTTACTCGTAGAGTAAAAGGGTATATTGTATTCGTGCAAAAGTATGTAACAGGTAGAAGGAAGCGTTTCCGACCCTATAAAGTATATATATTCTTGTTCAGGATCACTAGCCGAGTCGATCTAGCCATGTCCGTCTGTCCGTCTGTCTGTCCGTCTGTCCGTCTGTCCGTCTGTCTGTCCGTCTGTCTGTCCGTATGAACGCTGAGATCTCGGAAACTATAAAAGCTAGAAGATTGGCATTTTGCATGCAGATTCTAGGAGTTCCTACGCAGCGCAAGTTTGTTTCAAAAAGGTGCCACGCCCCCTTTAACGCCCACAATCGCTTATATACGATTTTAAAAATTTTAATTTTTCGGAAAAGTAAAAATGCAGTTTTATTGTGTTTATCAATACCTATCGAAATGTAGAAGAAATTTTTCAAATCGGACCATTCGTTAAAAAGTTATGCGTGGTCAAAGTTTCTATCTCCATCTCCCTCGCACTCCCTTTACCTGAGTAACGGGTATCTGATAGTCGGGGCACCCGACTATAGCGTTCTCTCTTGTTAGTAATTAATTATGCTTTCAGGAGTCGTCGAGCCCTTCAAAGAAGTGGCAAAAAAATTTCTATGTGTCCCTGCCACTTCCTGCGAGTCAGAAAGAGCCTTCAGCAAGGCGGGGCAAATTATTTCTGACCGCAGGACACGCCTAAAGCCTGATATTGTTGACAAACTTATAAACAAAAATCACATTTTTTTAAAAAATGTTTAACTAAATTTTAAGAAATGATCTCCGTTTTCTAAACCAAGTGAATAAATGTTTTGTTTTTCTATTTTTAATACAACCACAAGTGTGCATTTTAATAATTTTAAAAATATTATTTTAATTTTTTAAAACAAAGATGTTTCATCGATGTTTTGGGTGAAAAACATGTTGCAATCTAAACATTGTCCAAATCGGGCAACGACCACTTGAGTCGTTGCCTCGCTACATTTTTGCTGACCTTGCAACAGGATGCCCCAACTCTCCGATGCTGGAAATATGACACGAGCAGACACTTGGAATGAATTCTGTTTAAACATTCGTTTATTTCATTTTGTATTTATGTATAAGCATTTATGTATAGCATATAAGAATCTATGTACACTTCAACAGCGGCGGCTACTCGGCCACCGCTGAGAATACATTAAAGCAGTCTTAAACTACAACTCAACCGTAGAAGACGTTCTTTATTTCGAGTCGTATGATTTTTGAATATCTAAGTTGAGAACCCCATCTATCCTGGAACCTTTCTGACGACCTCTGGTGGAAGAGGTGCTACAATCAACCCATAACTGGAAAAGGTGCTACAATCAACTCATAACTCGCGCACAATCGAAAATCCTGAGGACCATCACTGGGGCACCATGGTTAATTCGAAACCAAAAATAAAGTAAAAAATGAAATATACAAACAAAAAACGACCTACAAAGAAAACCTCTCCGTGCAACCAAGTCATCTCGCAATAGGATTGACTCGGGTTTCCAGCAGAACCCGCCTAGAACGCAACGACCTTACAACCCAGCAATAATTCTCAGGGCCCCATAACTCAGTACCAGTCTTATGACTGTTAGTTAGATTACTATAAGATTTGATGCACTTATTGTTAGTATCGGAAAGAAGAAGATCCAATAAATAAATATCAAAGCAAATAAATAAAAAAATTTCACAATTTTTAAGAAAAAACAATTGAAAAAAGTTCGAAGAATTTTAAAGAAAAAACATATTTTGCTCTCTTACTTCCTGATCAGCATAAATTCTGATGTTATTTTTGATGTTTGTGGTGCAATTTAGATTTTTTTTGTGAATTATCTTCTACATAAAAAATAATTTGTCGATATTTTGGGACACAATTATCTGAAGATTAGCATTAGACAATCGGCGGTGATAGCAATTCAAAAGAAAAGAAATTTGACTACCAAGCGCAAATCGTAGGTCGCAATAAAATTATACAAATACTCAGATGATCGACCTATAATGGCCGAAATGCGAAATAACAAGCTACTAATATCAACCCCAAATGGTGCTTCTCTGCCTATTTACCAAAATGTTAGCGAATTTTTCCGCAAGGGAACAAACAAATTGGTATGTTGATGGTTGGAAACGCGTTGTTTGGACTGATGAGTCTAAATTTAACGGTTTTCAGTCAGACGAAAAGCAATACTGCAAGCGTAGACCAGGAAAAGGTATCCACAGGTACTGTTAAATTTAAATTGTATTGTTTTTTAATTTCTTTGTACAGTGGCAGACTTGTCTTGCCAAGGTAGTTGGTAATATCTTTTAAAGGCAAACAGCTGGCGGTCACTTTACGTCAGGCCTTTTTTTCACCTTTGTACTCAGACCGACGAAAAAACAAGAGAGAACGCTAAAGTCGAGTGCCTCGACTATTAGATACCCGTTACTCAGCTAAACAACTTAATATAAATATGCCTTCTTGTATGTTTTTCGCCGCCCGAATAAGCACCTTGGCCAGCTGTTCCAAAGTCATCCGTTAGATGGCGCCATACCCCAAGACATTGGTACCACGGGCCATGTAGGCGCTAGCCAGGCGTTTAATGGGTTTTTGGGCGTTAGAGTGGGCGTGGCAAACTTTTATTAGGCCAATCGATCGGTATTGACGAAACAAATACATATCAATTAAAATTTTCATAATAGCATCAAAACTGTGGCCACAGCTTGTGGCTTGTGGGCGTCAGAGGGGGCGTGGCACCGTCAGGGGGCGTCCGCCCGTTCATACGGGCGGACAGACAGACGGACAGACGGACATGGCTAGATCGACTCGGCTAGTGATCCTGAACAAGAATATACATATATACTTTATAGGGTCGGAAACGCTTCCTTCTACCTGTTGCATACTTTTGCACGAATACAATATACCCTTTTACTCTACGAGTAACGGGTATAAATATCAGAAAATTTCATAGCGTTGTTGAAATGAACTTTGGGTGAACCCTAGCGAAAAGAATAAAAAATTTAATCTTTTGGCGTGCGCTTCTCACTGAACATTTTAGAAAATGCAGGGGAAAAATTAAAAAACCTGCAAAAGTCGATTACAGGAGTTTACATGTGGGGACAAAATAACATTAATACTATCTGGGGTGCCTTTTGTCAGAGCAAAGTGTTTCTTAGGTCAAAATTGTACGAAAAAACATAATAAGAGTGCAGCTATGAACTTTAAATTAGCAAAAAATTATCAGGAAATATAAAAAACAACTGTTAAATTTAAATAGTATTGTTTATTAATTTCTTTGTACAGCGGCAGACTTGTCTTGCCAAGGTAGTTGATAATATCTTTTAAAGGCTCTTTCCCGCAAATACGATATTTGAATTTTAACTGCTTGTCAACAAGCCCAGCTGATTGACAGTACGAACGTAGCATGCTTAAATCTGATGAACTCCCGAAATAGCGTTGCCAGTCTGTCTTTGGGTGAACCCTAGCAAAAAAATATTAAAAAATGTAATCTTTTGGCATGCGCTTCTCACTGAACATTATAAGAAATGGAGGGAAAAACTCAAAAAACTCACAAAAGTCGATTGCAGGTGTTTACATGTGAGGACAAATTAACATTAATACTATCTGGGGTGCCTCAGAGCAAAATGTTTTTTAGGTCAAAAATGTACGAAAAAACACAATAAAAGTGCAGCTATGAACTTTAAATTAGCAAATAATTATCAGTAAATTAAAAAAAAACAACTGTTAAATTTAAATTGTATTGTTTTTTAATTTCTTTGTACAGCGGCAGACTTGTCTTGCCAAGGTATTTGATAATATCTTTTAAAGGCTCTTTCCCGCAAATACGATATTTGAATTTTAACTGCTTGTCAACAAACCCAGCTGATTGACAGTACGACCGTAGCTCGCTTAAATCTGATGCACTCTCAAAATGTTGGACACACTGGAAAGATTAAAGTTTTTACGCTAGCGTAATCGTGTGTCGATCTTGATACTAGGCTATAGACTGGTCATTTCATACAAGCAATATGGACACTCAAAAATCTTTGCGGGAGGCCCCACAGCTGTTTGCGGCAGGCCCCGGACACTTCGTGTGCCTTCGGGTTTTTTTAGCTCTCATTCTTATTCTCATTTTGACGCTCGTGCGCTCATTACTCGAGTTCGGTCGTTCAGTCGCAGAGACGCGCATTTTGAAGAAGGTTGCGCCTGCCCTTGAATTGGTCTTTATATGTATGCGTGTTCATGCATTCTCATACAGGGGTGCATGTGTGCGTTTATTTCAATTCGATGCGGCAAGAATATTTTGTCTTTTGCTACTTTTCAGACTTGGTACCCTAGCAATATGGGCGTATTCACTATTGGGTTAATGATAAAAATAAGAATTTTATATGTTATAAATGTTTTGCATATATGTATGTATTCCAATTAATATAAATCAATCTAATGAGATAGGAACAGGGCACATCGCAGTCGGTGTCTGCGCTTAGTGGTTGAGAAAACTTCAAACCAAATCAGCTTTGGTTGTTGTTCTGCGAGCGGGTGGTGCCTGCATACCCTACCGACGACTGAATTTTTGGGCGGACAGAAACAAGAACGGCTGTTTGTCTTTTGTTTTGTTTACATTTTTTAGGACACTTGTTTTGAATTTTATGTTTAATGAGCTTTGGTTGATTTTTTTTTTTTGATTCGCAGGGTAATTTTTTATATTTTTATTTACGGCGACTTGAAAGTCGCCGCTCGGATTAGTTACCGATAAATATACATACATACATACGTATAATAATTGTATAATTTTAATATTGGAAAATAACAAATACAGACCAAAATTTCGAAGTGATTTTCTGAAATTTGTATTTCAATTTTAAATCAAGAAGTAAGTTTTTAATGATTTTTAATATATTTAATTTTCAATCGAAAACTAAAACAATATAAAAGTTTATTTATCCAATTTTTGGTAGGATAGCATTATAAAATGGATAATTTTCGTATGCTATGTTTTATTCGAGCGGCGAAAACGCTTGTTTCTGTCCGCCCAAAAATTCAGTCGTCGGTATGGTATGCAGGCACCATCCGCTCGCAGAACAACAACCAAAGCTGATTTGGTTTGAAGTTTTCTCAACCACTAAGCGCAGACACCGACTGCGATGTGCCCTGTTCCTATCTCATTAGATTGATTTATATTAATTGGAATACATACATATATGCAAAACATTTTTCTGCTACCCCTGATTTGAATTAGTAAGGCAAAATGAAATATATGCGGAAATATTAAAAATTATACTATAACATATAAAATTCTTATTTTTATCATTAACCCAATAGTGAATACGCCCATATTGCTAGGGTACCAAGTCTGAAAAGTAGCAAAAGACAAAATATTCTTGCCGCATCGAATTGAAATAAACGCACACATGCATCCCTGTATGAGAATGCATGTATGTATGCACGCATACATATAAAGACCAATTCAAGCGCAGGCGCAACCTTCTTCAAAATGCGCGTCTCTGCGACTGAACGACCGAACTCGAGTAATGAGCGCGCGAGCGTTAAAATGAGAATAAGAATGAGAGCGAAAAAAACCCGAAGGCACACGAAGTGTCCGGGCCCTGCCGCAAACAGCTGTGGGGCCTCCCGCAAAGTTTTTTGAGTGTCCATATTGCTTGTATGAAATGACCAGTCTATATGTTGTATGGTTAGTGGTTTTAGGCAACAGCGATAATTTTGGCTGACATCGATAGCTTGCTCTTCCTACAATTCTTTTTATAAAAATTTTGGTAATCGAGAATCTAACGTTTGAAATGAATTATAATTTATGAAAAAGTGATAATTTGAACATGTGTTCCTTAACATGTTTAATTTTAAGCATTGCATTTTTTTTGTTCCTTAATATTTTTAGCATTTCATTACTTTTAAAATAATAAAATAATAATAATTATGATAATATTAACGATACAATTGAAATTTATGAAATAATTTGTTTTTAATTGTAAGGATTAAGTTAATCTTGTGTTACGTCGATTTTTCTATTCATTTTAATTTTTCTCAATCAAAAATATAAAAAAAACAGTTTTGTATGTTCACAAAAGTATTCGTTCAAAAATATTCTTCTTCTCTTATTCTTGGGACTAGCGCAAACTGTTTGTCAGTCATGAGAAAGAGCGAGAAAGCTGGCGTACACTTTTCGTCCGCCTTTTTTTTTCTCCTCGGTATTCAGAACGACGAAAAAATACCAGAAAATTGCCAACCACCTGAAATTAACTTTTGGTGAAAAATAAAAAATGTAATCTTTTGGCGTGAACATTTAAAAAATGGAGTGCAAAAATCAAAAGACCCGCAAAAGTCGAGGAAATAGCCTAGAAAATGATTAAGGTAGTAAATTATAATTGTACATTATTAAATATTTGTTAGCGTGGACAATATTTATATTTATATAATAGTTGCCTCTTGGAGCTATATGATATAGATGTCCGATTTTAATTTAATTAAAATTTATGTCATATTTAAATATTACCAAATCCCAAAGAACAAAAAAAAAAATTAAAAACAGCAGTTATAATTTTTTTTAAATTATTTTCCCGATTGTTCCGAAGGGAGCTATATGATATAGTCGCCCGATCCGGCTCGTTCCGACTTTTTTGTTTGCTTATTCGTTTTACCTGCAATAGAAGGACAACTTTTGGGAAAGTAGAAACAGACGGACTGACGGACATGGCTAGATCGACTCTCCTGGTGATGCTGATCATATATACTTTATAGGTCGGAAATGTCTCACTGCGTTGAAAACTTTTGACTAAAATTATAATACCCTCTGCAAGGGTATAACAATACAATTTAAATTTAACAGTTGTTTTTTTTTAATTTACTGATAATTACTTGCTAATTTAAAGTTAAAAGCTGCACTTTTATTGTGTTTTTTCGTACATTTTTGACCTAAGAAACACTTTGCTCTGACAAGAGGCACCTCAGATAGTATTAATGTTATTTTGTCCTCACATGTAAACTCCTGCAATCGACTTTTGCGGGATTTTTAATTTTTTCCCTCCATTTTTTTAAATGTTCACTGGGAAGCGCACGCCAAAAGATTCAATTTTTTAATCTTTGCGCTAGGGTTCACCAAAAGTTCATTTCAGGTGGTTCGCAACGCGAAGTAATTTTCTGGTATTTTTCGTCGATCTCAGTACCGAGGTGCAAAAAAAAGCCTGACGAAAAGTGAACGCCAGCTGTTTGCCTCTCGCTCTCTCTCATGACTGGCGTACAGTTTTGAACGATCTGAGTACTAGGCTTTGGAAGCCAAGATTTACATGGGAGATACACTGGAAAGAAGCCCTTGCTCCCATCCATTAATAGATCTAAGCGTTTTTTTTCCCCCAAACCTAAATAGGGATTCGGAATACTAGGAACAATTAATAATATTTAGTGATGAAAGCATAACTAATGTATTTGGATCTAATGGAGAGGAAAGTGTGTCGAAAGCGCGGTGATGGACATTAAAAACGCTAGACCAACGGTGAAGAACGGCGGAGGTTCCGTTCTAGTTTGGGGCTGCATGACAGCCCGAGGAGTAGTAATAAGGGTTTTATAAACGGAATTATGAATACTAAAGCATATCTAAATATATTAAAGAAACACTTACACTTCAGCACCATTAAAATGGGTCTAGAAAGCGATAAGTTAGTTTTCCAATAGGACAATGGATACCAAACACACGGCTTGGAAAGCCAAGATGTGACTGTTGTACAACACCAACCCGATTCCAACGGCTTCACAGACCCCAGAAGTAAACCCTTTTGAAAATCTTTGGGCCCACCTCAAGCTAAAAGAACGTACTATAACAGATTTTTCTAAAGGCTTGGTCGTAAACCGAAATGAGGTGCCGAATGCTATTAAGAAAAACAACGGCTTACAAACAAACAAACGGAAACAAAAAAACGAATTTTTTTAGTAGTCCTCATGGTTTCCAAACAAAATGAAGGTAATTTAAAAAAAAAATGTTGGTTATTGTTTGATTGTTTAATAAGTGAGATACGGGGTACCTCACAACGAATACTTTTGTGACTCACTTTATAGTCGTCCGACCAGTTTGCGTAAGACCGGACAGACGGACATGGTTTTATCAACTCCCTTTGTGATGATCTAAAATATATATACTTTACAGGCTAGGAAGGATGTTTTCCACATCGTTGCAACTGAAATAATAATACCATTAGTATGAAAGTCAACACGGCCTTCATCTGTTAGGATACCAAACATGCATCCGGCGTTTTTAATATAAGAATATTGATACCATTTCTTTTTAATCAACTTCCAAAAATATAAATGCAATATACATGTTCTCACAGTGCATGTAGATATCGTAAATAATGCACAAAATGTTTTATTTAAACGAGAATAAAATGGCTTTACAATTTATCGTTTTCTATGCATGTGTTCACGGTTCTTGCGCTTCCAGGCAGCACGCCTAGATCCACCAATAGTCTGGGAGTATCTATATCCCTTTCCTATTCCACGCGAGCTCTTTCCGGCTGACGTAAGGCCACGCAACTCGCGATGCTTGTGGACATGTTTGCAGATCCAGTTGATTTTTGGATCACGGCGAATAGCACTGTGATGAGTATCAATCAAAATTACCTCAAAATACTTATAAGAAGCATCTTGCGCAATCCAATACGAGTTCAAGACTCTCAAGCCACCAAGTCGCCGACCAACACGTTCCTAGAAAAAAAGTGATTTAGTACTTGTAGTTAAACATGGACCGCATGTTTGACACGTTTTGTGTCAGACATCTAAGGAAGTCTAAAAGTCAACATAGTTTATATGTTAAGGTTTGTTGTCATCAAGATTAAAGCTACAATTGTTTGTTTTTTTCGTTCTTACCTCGGCAATGGATTGTAACCCACGGTATGGCTTCAGTTGGTTTACACCGTGACTCTTCGGCTTGCCGTAGGTGCAGCCTTTAGGCACTGGACGCTTGCGGCCACCGCGACGGACGCGAATTCTATAAATCACGAACCCTTGCTTTGCACGATATCCCAAACGCCTTGCCTTATCCGGTCGAGTAGGTCTGGGTGAACGATGTAGTTTGGTTAGTTGGCGGTATTGCCACACGCGAATACGTAGCAAGTATCGCATAACATCACTCTGTTTCTTCCTATACAGTTCCTGCATGTACCGGTAAGCCCCCATCTTCGCAAATTGATAGACCTAGTAACAAATTTACACGTTATTTAATAACTGTCACATCATCGGTCCATCAACTCTTCCAACTGTACTAAAAATGTACATTTTAGTATCTACAATACAAATACAAAATAATATGAATGTGCACAAAACATCTCATTTACTAAAACGTGTTCAAAAATAATTCAGCAATCCATAATCAACACCAAAAGATTAAGAGTGGTGCATGGAATATCATCAAAAGAAACACAAACTATCAGAGCAAAGACACAACCAACTTACACGACGACTAAATCCAAAAGAAGGAAGTAGGCAGTTGAGGAAGAGAACAAAAATTTTTAAGGGTTGCTCTGAAAATATCGAGCACGTCAATTGACATCACAGCTGACACAGTAGAAAATAACGATTTCCCAGATTTTCTCTAATAGCGTATACACACATAAAAATGTATACAACTGGATTCTGCCTACGATAACACATCAATATCGATATCACTTAAAGCACTCCTGGAGCCGTTTATTAAGTTTAACACAGCTTTTTCAATTAAAAACAATTGTATAACAACCAGTGGGCTCTTAACCAAGAATGTTTGATTTTATTCAATTTCAATATTCATATTAAGGGGGTATTCTGATCAAGAGTCATGCATTTCAGTAAATTTTGAAGTGATGGTGAAACTCTGAGTTCTTCTTCTTGACAGTGAAAATGGAAACATTCACAACTAAAACGTACACAATAATGACGGGAAACTTTTGAAAATGGAAGGCGCCAAATCAATAAATGCTGTTTAAACTTGTAATTATTAATTAATTACTGCTCCATCCGTGTGGCAGCTTAAAGAGTTGCTCCACTCTTTCCTAGGCGCATACCGTATTCACAACATGGAGCAAAACACTTCGGAGAACGAGAGTACATATGTCCCCAGACTTATATTTGTGGTTTTCATTTACCTATACAAAAATTTATTTATGCCCTCTTCCCATAGAGTCCATCCGTTCGAAACGGTTGTGATTTTTGACAAATGTGAAACTCCGATTCCCACAGAGCACATCCACCATCCACCATCCGATAACAGCTGATCTGAACAGCTGTTGCTAATCATTATAGCCTTATGCATTTTGTACAAAATTTAAAATGAGCACAACAGCGTTATAAATGATACTTGGGAACAGACTGCAAGTGATCTACGCGGACAACCAAATCGAACTAATATGTCTGCAGATTTTTGACAGCCTGCAGAAAAAAATATGAACCGCTTTTGCCCATTATTGTCTAAATGGTAACAAATCAAGTTCAATGTATTGGGTGTACAAGTAGAAAACCGCCGTTTTTTTTATAATTTTAAGCTTTATTGCATATATATAGCTACAGACCAGTTATTCAAAATATTTTACATCGCTGGCCACAACTTTTTCACATATTTCCGGCATCATGTGAATCCCACGTCGAAAAAATTGTTCATCTTTGGACGCGATCCATTGATCTAGCCAATTTTTGACCTCTTCGTATAACCGGAAGTGCTGTTCAGCGAGGACATGCGTCATTGATCGGAACAAGTGGAAATCCGAAGGAGCGATGTCTGGAGAGTAGAGCGGGTGGGGCAGAACGTCCCATTTCTGCGTTTCACGACCTTGGCAACATGAGGCCGGGCGTTGTCGTGAAGGAGTATCACTTTATCGTGCCTTTTCTTGTAATGTGTCCGTTTTTCCTTCAGCGCTCGGCTTATGCGCATCAACTGGGTCTAGTAGAGTGCTCCGGTCATCGTTCTTGTTGTGTCTGACAAGAATCTTCATCCAGCAGAGCCTCCAAATCCGCGTCTTCAAACTTTTTCACAGGACCCGGTCGATCCTTGTCTTCCACGTCATACTCGCCATTTTTAAACTTTGCAAACCATTCTCGACACGTTCTTTCACTTATGCACGACTCATCATAAGTTTTTACGATCATTCGACGCGCTTCAGCTGCCGATTTTTTCGAATTGAACGCGAAAAGCAAAATCTCCCGCAAATGACGCTTATTCGGTTCGAATTTCGACATTTTCGTGCACCAACAAAATGATAGACAAGGTGGCAGAAAATTGCATAGCGTTGCCAGTCTGTGGAAATGAACTTTGGGTGAACCCTAGCGAAAAGATTAAAAAATTTAATCTTTTGGCGTGCGCTTCTCACTGAACATTATAAGAAATGTAGGAAAAAACTCAAAAAACTCGCAAAAGTCGATTGCAGGAGCTTGCATGTGAGGACAAAATAACATTAATACTATCTGGGGTGCCTCTTGTCAGAGCAAAATGTTTTTTAGGTCAAGAATGTACGAAAAAACACAATAAAAGTGCACCAATGAACTTTAAATTAGCAAATAATTATCAGTAAATTAAAAGAAAAAACTGTTATATTTAAATTGTATTGTTTATTAATTTCTTTGTACAGCGGCAGACTTGTCTTGCCAAGGTATTTAATAATATCTTTTAAAGGCTCTTTCCAGCAAATACGATATTTGAATTTTAACTGCTTGCCAACAAACCCAGCTGATTGACAGTACGACCGTAGAACGCTTAAATCTGATGAACTCTCCAAATATTGGTCACACTGGAAAGACTAAAGTTTTTACGCTAGCGTAATCGTTTGTCGATCTGAGTACTAGGCTTAAAAACGAACACGCACTGACCACAACCCGAACGTTTAGACAGCCGACAAGATTTTTCGATTATGTAATGTTATGTTATTGTCTCATGGTTCTGGCGAACTCTAAAATATTCGTCACAATGACAAGATTAAAGTGTTCCCGCTGGCGAACTGGTTTTTCTATCTGCGTACAAGGGTTTACCATGAAATTAAATTAGGAGGTTTAATTTAAGTTGTTCATAGCTTATTTATATTTGTAAGTAGTAACTTGCAACCAAAACGAAAATTTTGCATGTTTTAGGTCTTCAGGTCTGAAAATAAATTAATTGAAGGCTGAACAATTATGTGCCATTTTCGAGGATTCAGTAAGTTAGCAATATTGGAGAGAACCTACATTACATAAGATACATCAAAAAATAACTACTGCTAACCACTATGCCTGCCGTCTAAATGCGCAAAAATCAAAAGTGCCGGAGCATTTGAACAAGGATTCCAGCTTCTGGAACACTGTTATATTTTGCGACGAGTCAAAATTTAATATTTTTGGATCTAATTGGGCTTTTAATGTTTGCCGAAAACTAAAGATAGAGCTGCAAACAAAATATTTAAGGGCAACGGACAAGCCAGGTGGTGGGAGCGTCATGGCTTGGGCCTGTATGTCGGCAGTTGGAGCTGGGGCTTTGGAGTTTGTGGAGACAACAATGCAAAAAACTCTTCAAATAACCATATTGAAGTCAATTTTGCTGCAAAGTGCAGAAAATCTGGGGATTTGTGATAAATTCCGATTTTATCTGGACAAATATCCCAAGCACACATTGGGAACTCTTCTGCATGTCATGAAACCACCATCCCAGTCTCCAGATAATAATGTCATTGAAAATTTGTGGGATATATTTTACAGAAAAGTTCGATAGCTTAAAATTTTCAATAAAACGGACCTAAAAAACGCACAACTCAAAGAATGGGCCAAAATTAAACCCCAAGAGACTCAAAAAGTGGTCGACTCAATCTTTAAAAGACCAGAAGGCTGGTCAAATAAAATATTCATTTATCATTTTTACTTCATAATCCTTAAAAAAAATTATTTTAAGGGCTGGTCAAAATTAGCTGTGATATTCATTTTACTTTCTATTTTAGTTTTAAAATCAAAACAAATATCAAAAGAATATCTAAATATTTAAGAATTCGTGAAATAAAAGTTAATATGTTCCAATATCCAATTCATTTTATTTTAATAAATTATTTAGTTTAATTAAAAATACGATAATAAAAATCAACACAAAAAATAGATGTTTTAAAGACTGTAAGTTGTCTATTGCCCTCTTCCCACAGAGATCCATCCACCATCCACCATCCGTTGAACGGATGGTCCATAAGGTTTTGCCGTTCCGAAAATTCCCAGTTAGTTCCCCATCCAAATTTTACGGTCCTTTTTTGCAACTCTGAGTTCTTCTTCTAGACAGTGAAAATTGAAACATTTACTACGAAAATTTAAAAAAATAATGGTGGGTAACTTTGGGAAAAGGAAGGCGCCAATTCAAAAAATGCTGTTTTTACTTGTAATAATTAATTAATTACTGATCCTTCCGTGGGGCAGCATTAGGTGTTGCTCCACTAGGCGCATACCGTACTCACAACATGGATCAGAACATAAAAAATGAAATAAAATATATAAGTATTATAAACCAAATAACAAACATTTATATATAATGAACTTGATTTGTTACCAGTTAGACAATATTAGGCAAAAGTGGTTCATATATTTTCTGCAGGCTGTCAAAAATCTGCAGACAGATTAGTTCGATTTGGTTGTTCGCGTAGATCACTTGCAGTCTGTTACCAAGTATCATTTATAACGCTGTTGTGCTCATTTTAAATGTTGTGCAAAATGATGAGCTACAGCTGTTCAGATCAGCTGTTATCGGATAGTGGATGGTGGATGTGCTCTGTGGGAATCGGAGTTTCACATTTGTCAAAAATCCCAACCGTTTCGAACGGATGGACTCTATCGGAACAGGGCATTAGTCTGTCTGAGGTATTAAAGTGGAAATACACACTGAAGCAATATACAAAATTCTAGTGAAGGCAGTACATAAATTATTTTTGGTTTCGTATTGCTTACTTGTTATTTTAAAGTAGCCCTATGTTATCGATAATTTAACATAGAAATAAACATTTTCGGGAGATGAGGCCTATGCCGAAACCATTTTAAATAATTTAAAATATATTAATGTATTAAAATGTTCTATGAACACATAATTTTGGCCAAGAAAGGCCCGTTGGCCAGGATCTGGTTAGCAGCACATTGGGACAAAAAAATTACAAAGGCCCATGTGTTTGAAACGAATATTGAAAAATCGGTGGAAGGCATTTTACAACCTAAAGTAAAATTAGCGTTGAGAACGTCTGGTCATTTGTTGCTGGGAGTTGTGCGCATATATTCAAGGAAAGCAAAATATTTATTAGCTGATTGCAATGAAGCATTTGTTAAGATTAAGGTAGGCTATATTTTTCAAAGATATGAACGCATATGTAATTCTACTCATTTTAGATGGCATTCCGACCAGGCCTGGTCGACCTACCAGAAGGTCACAGAGAAGCGAATGTTAATGCAATAACACTGCCTGAAGTTTTTCATGACTTTGATACGGCGTTGCCTGAATTAAATGATATTGATATTGAAGCACAATTTTCTATTAATCAGTCCAGAGCTGACGAGATAACAATGAGAGAAGATTACGGCAGCCTGTCGCTCTCGCTACAGGATGATGGCTTTGGTGATATTGGTTTCGAAGCGGAAGCACCAGAGATTATGCGAGGATCAGTATCTTCAAATATCAATGTAAGTTTGTATTATTATAGTCTATTCCTGGAGATTCCTGCGAAAATCGAATTATTGAGCTGTTTTTCAGATAACACTTTCATGATTTGAGTTTTACTTTTAAAAACGGTAAAAGATGCTCCAGTTTACTCAAAGCTCACTTTTTCAATTTTTTAAGTATAGCAAACATGTTTATGCATTTGAAAATAAATTGACTTTTTAAAATTTTTGTAAATAGTTCCTGATAACCATATAAGATTGTAGACTATGGGCCTAAAAATAAATTGGCTTGCAGGACCAGCAACCCTTGAGCTGCCACTATTATGCTTTAGGACGTTCAGACACAGATTCGACTGACTGTAAAATGAAAATATAGTAATTTTCAAAGAATCGAATTTCAATTTGTCCAAATCGGGATGCCAACACTTTATTTTGGCTGCTGATCTTGAGCCCATAAAAAACTATGAGCCTATGATATAAACTAATAAGCCTTCTTATTTATTAATTTTAGTGTTTGCAATTACTACTCCGTAGTAGCGAGATGAATACAAATATTACTATGCTATTGCTATCGCTCTGTTTTTGACGAGAGCCATAGCAGAATAACGAGAAAGTTTGTGTTCTGCTCTGCTCGCAGTTTTGTCGCTTGAGAAACTGTAGCAAAAGCGGTAGCAGAAAATCAAGTCCTGTGCTCTGTGTAGCAGTAACGGTAGCAAAAAATTTATTGCGAGATGAGAGCAGAGCACTTGCTATTTTTTCATGTGCTACGGCTCTCGCTTGTGTTAGTTTTTTTATTTTCTGCACCTTTCTTATGCAGCGTGTTCTTTTTACTTGTCGCTTTGCCAGAATGAGAAAGAAAATATTTTCTGTCAGAATAAAGTGGTTTGAAATAATAAAATAAATAATAGTATTTAATTCAAAAACTAAAAATCAAAATAAAAACGTATAGGCATTCACAGTATTCAGATTAAATCAAAATAAAAAATTAAAAGCCCCAGTATTCAATAGTTAATCAAAACTCAAAAGTGCCAAAAATATTTTCTTAAAACTACAAAGCGACAAGTAAAAAGAACACACTGCATAAGAAAGGTGCAGAAAATAAAAAAAACTAACACAAGCGAGAGCCGTAGCACATGAAAAAATAGCAAGTGCTCTGCTCTCATCTCGCTATCAATTTTTTGCTACCGTTACTGCTACACAGAGCACAGGACTTAATTTTCTGCTACCGCTATTGCTACAGTGTCTCAAGCGACAAAACTGCGAGCAGAGCAAAGCACAAACTTTCTCGTTATTCTGCTATGGCTCTGCTACGGCTCTCGTCAAAAACAGAGCGATAGCAATAGCCAAACGAAATACTACGAGAGTAGCGTAGCTTTTCAAACGCTGATTTATTTGTTTATATAAAGCTAGCTTAAGTTTAAAAACTATGAACTAACTATACTAAGAGCATTAGCAGCTGAGGCTGAAAGAATGAGAACAATTTTAGATTTGATGAATAAGTTGGGCTTTTTGAAGAAATGAAATGATTTTAGTTATGTTTTCGTTGGAAGGGTTTGCTATGATGTTGGCTGGGTTGTCGGAAAGAATGGATGTAGCTGTATGTTGGGAGAGGAAAGGGTAGGAGCTTAAAATGTGGTCGATGTTTGAATGTGGTGTGTTGCAATATGGGCAAGTGTATGGTAGGGATCTGTCCATGTAGTGTGAGTTTGTAAGTGAGGTGTTTCCTAGTCGAATTCGGTTAATAATTATTTGATTGTGTTATGATTGGTGTGCGAATACGGAAAGATGGAAGGAGTATTTTTAACGATATTCTTATACCAAGGTATTGTTATGCAGGTCGGATTGTTTTAGTTTAATGTATTTTTTTAGGTAATGTGCAATGTCGTTATTTGTGTGTATAAAAACGGGTATTTTTGTGTTTCTGTTGCTGTCTTGTCAGCATTCTCATTGCCTTTTATGCCGATGTGGCTGGGGATCCAAATGAAAATAATAATAATAGTAATATGGCTTATTATGTTGGTAAAGTAGGAGAAGTGGTTGTTAAAGATAGTTAGGGAGTTAAAGGACGATAGGGATTCTGAGCAGATTGCATGTTTTCCTGGATTTTGCAGAGCTGTCTTTATAGCTTCGTGGATGGCTATTAGTTCGCTTGTAAGGACTGAGGAATAGAGAGGGAAGTCCAAATTTGATGGTGTTGTTTTCGTCGGTTACGCTAAAGCTTGATATGCCATTTGCCATCGGTGTATAGGAATTGGTGGTTGGGGCGGGTGTTTTTTAGGAATTGGAAAAGTTGTTTGTAGGTAGTTGGAGGAGTGTTGGAAAGATTTGTGTTTGTAACTTTTATTATTAGTTGCATGTTGTACTTTTTGTTAGGGTAGCTTTTGATTGGTAGGGGAGGTTTAGTTTTTTGCAGATTTCTGTTGTTCGTTTTATTGCGCTTTTGTATTTAATTTTTTTTCTGGTGGTCTTGGTTAGATTAGAGATTAGACTAAGGGGAGTGTCGTAAGAGTGAATTAATTTATTTGGTTTGCCCGTTAAAAGTTCTTTACTGTTTTCTATTGTATATATTGGATTCAATGAGTAGGTTGTTGGTTGTGGTAGTACGGAATGCGCCTAGTGCTGCTCTAATTGCTTGGTTTTTTTTATTGTGTTCCATGATTATGTGGAAATCGTCTGCGTAGCCCGTAAACTTAAGTTGTCTAGGGATGGAAATAATTTTACAAAGGGAATTGTAGGCAATTAGGAATAGGATAACAGAGATGGGGGAGCCCTGTAGGATGCCGTTGTCAAGTGGGTAAGCGTTGGAAAGTGAGATTCCGTTTTTGACTATTATTTTTTTGTTGTTCAAAAAGGTAGACACGTATTTTAGTATTCGGGGGCCTACTTTCCAATTTTGGAGTTGGTGGATGGAGTAATGAATACCTATTTTATCAAAGGCTTTTGCGAAATCTCAGATTTTCCCCTTTTAAAACCGAATTGGTTGTTATACCCGTTACTCGTAGAGTAAAAGGGTATATTGTATTCGTGCAAAAGTATGTAACAGGTAGAAGGAAGCGTTTCCGACCCTATAAAGTATATATATTCTTGTTCAGGATCACTAGCCGAGTCGATCTAGCCATGTCCGTCTGTCCGTCTGTCTGTTTCTACGCAAACTAGTCTCTCAGTTTTAAAGATATCGAGTTGAAACTTTGCACACACCCTTCTTTCCTTTGCACGCAGTTTATAAGTCGGAACGGCCGGGATCGGCCGACTATATCCTACAGCTGACATATAACTGATTGATCGGAAATGCCATAACTTTGGTGTTTGTAAAGTTAGGAAGTTGGGATTTTCTATGGGTTTTATATTTGACCAATCAATCCGACCTACCAAATTTCATAAGGATCGGCCGACTGTATCCTATAGCTGCCATATAACTGATTGATCGGAAATGCCATAACTTTGGTGTTTGTTAAGGTGGGAAGTTGGGATTTCCTATGGGTTCTATATTAGGCCAATCAATCCGACCTACCAAATTTCATAAGGATCGGCCGACTATATCCTATAGCTGCCATATAACTGATTGGTCGAAAATGCCATAACTTTGGTGTTTGTAAAGTTAGGAAGTTGGGATTTTCTATGGGTTTTATATTTGGCCAATCAATCCGACCAATAAAATTTCATAAGGATCGGCGGACTATATCCTATAGCCGCCATATTACTGATTGATCGGAAATGCCATAACTTTGGTGTTTGTAAAGTTAGGAAGTTGGGATTTTTTATGAGTGTTAAGAATGCATCATATAAATAATTTTGGAGAATATAATTTACAGAATATTCTGCAAGGGTATTTCAACTTCGGCTCCGCCCGAAGTTAGCTTTCCTTTCTTGTTTATCATGAAGTAGGAGATGTGATCCGGTCCTGGAGTGGCACCTTTTAGAGTGTTGAGGGCAGATAAAAGTTCTATAAGGCTTATGTCTTTTTCTATTTCTAGCGCTGAGTGGCATGGAAAGTAGTTTGTTCTGTAGTTGACCAGGCTCTTATTTGATCTGAATGTAGTAGAAAAATTTGAGTTCCCAGCTTCTTTTGACCAGACGTTACCGAAGGTGTTTGCTATTTCTGATGGATTGGTGGTGTGAGTTTGGGTAAAGGGTTATAGATAGTATGGATATGTTTAGTGGGATAGAGTCCGCATAAACGTTTAACGTTTGCCCACACAATAGATGGGTCAGAGTTGTGTTGGATTTCTGAGGTCGTTGTTCCACCAGGGGACAGTACGTTTGAGGGTGAAGATAGAGTTTTAGGGAATAGAGAGGTGGGCATTTTGAATTATTACTTTTTTAATCATGACAGCTTCTTTGTTTACATTGTTGGTAGGTTGAGTACCTGAGTTGTAATTTAAGATATTGTCCCTATAAAGTTTCCAGTCTGCTTTTTTGAGGTTAAAGGAAGGTTTAGCGGTAAATGATGGGGGTGTATTCTTAAGCAAAGAAATAAGTATGTGGAAGTGGTCGCTGCCATTGAGGTCGTCGATCACTTGCCATGTTATTTCGGGGGCATTGTTGGCGGTGGCGAGATAAAGGTCGATATGTGAAAATGTGTTGTGTGTTGAGTAGTGAGTCAATGATTTGTCATTTAATAGAATGTAGTCAGAGGGGTCTACAAATTTTGCAACTGTGTTTCCTCTGGAGTTGGCTCTGGGGGATCCCCAGTACGCGTGCCAGCTGTTGAGGTTTGTTGGGGATAGCACGTTTTTTAGGTTGTTTAGGTTAAAGTGCATATTAAGTGCTTATAAGGGTGATTTTTTTTTTCAGTCTAAAGTAAGCTTCAAGATCTGGACCTAGTGGATGTTGTGAGTGGGAAATGGATTTATGCTTTATTTGGGGCTGTGCCACCGAATGCATTTGTACTGTAGCTGCAGTAAATTAAATAGTTTATGGGAATTGAAGTAATGCAGTGTGTGATCAGTGTGTTTCTCGTAGGGCTATTACATGTGTATTAAATTGTTTAATAAGTAATTGTAGTTCGGGATAGTTATTCGGTAACCTTTAATGTTCCACTGGATTCTTTCAGCCATTTTTATAGTTTTAAAGGGGTGTGTGTAGATTAATTTGTAAAAGTAAAATTGGTTTAACTAAAATTAACACAAAGATCTTTTAATCAAAATGAGGGGTACAAAAGTTGTTGGCTTAAAACTAGAGGCACAGAGCACAATGATACAGGGTCCGGCACTCGAAGTGTAACCATTTAAAAAAGCCATAAATTTAGTTTGGAAAATTACTTTTACTCAATTCAAATACAAAATTCAGAAACAATTCACTTTTGCTCGATATGACCACCTTTTGCCTTGACTATGGCCTTGAGACGTTCCAAAAATGAATCGCTGCCCGAATGTGACTTGCAGGTATTTTGATCCACTCGAGGACAACGGCTTTTTTAAGCTCCTCGAGACTGGTGTATCTTTTAGTGCGGACCTTGCTCTCCAAAATTGCCCAAAGAGAATAATCCATCGGATTTGCGTCTGGTGAATTCGAGAGTCATTGTGTGGACGTTATGAAGTTTGGAACGTTGTTTTCCAGCCATTCTTTGTTCATTCGAGCTTTGTGAGATGGTGCCGAGTCCTGTTGAAACGTCCATGGTCTGTCACCGAAATGTTTGTCTGCCCACGGCTTCAAAGTAACCTTCAGAATACTTTCCCGATAATATTGCGCATTTACCTTGACGCCAGGCTCGATAAAAACGATTGGAGAGCGCCCATCTGCGGTTACAGCGGCCCTAACCATTATCTGTGGCGGGTGCTGCCTCCTGGTGGCTAATCGATGACTCAAATTCTCGCTTGAACGATCCGTCAAATAAACTCTATCGTTTTGAGAGTTTACAAATTGCTCAATTGTAAAAATGTTCTCGTCAGAAAACACAATGTTCCCAAATTGACCGCTTTCGGCCAAGCAAAGCAACTCCTTCGCTCTCTTAAGTCTGACTTGTCGCTGCTTCGGTGTGAAATCATGCCCCTTTTGGATCTTGTAAAGCTTGACCTTAAGATCATTTTTCAGTATTCGGCGGATACTACGGTCGGATATTTTCAGTTCTTTTGCCATTTGATTGGCACTTCGTCGGGGATTTCGCTCAAGTCGCTTCTTTACTTTTTGAACCATCTCACGTGACGTTGCAGTCTTTTGATGACCACGACCATGACGTTTTGCGATGCTATCAGCATCATTGTAACGAGTTATGGTGCAATAAACGAAAACTTTATTCACTTTAAGATGTTTAAGCTCGCGAACAATCGATGGTTGTGATTTTCCAGCTAAATATAATGCAATCACACTATTACGTTTGAAATCCATTGCTGATATTTTTTTTTCGCGTTCACTATCAGCAAAATGCTTTCGTGCACTTGTAAACAATACTCCAAACTGTCATTTAGCTAAGTTACCGACAGCTGATGCCCGTACGTCAGCTGCTCGAGCGGTCTGAAGTTGGTTACACTTCGAGTGCCGGACCCTGTATACCTTTTTTGCGCTCCCTTTGGAGTCGCTTACGTTTCTATTATAGGCGGTGACCAGTAATTAAATGGGTAACCACAGGTTTTGGCTAGAAAAAAATATAAAAGCGACAAATTTACCCCGAATTTTCGGTTCGGCAAGCCGATGTTTATATACCCTTGCAGTTATTACAAAACGACTACATTTCGATTTCTATGCCTATATTACTAAAAAGAAAGAAGCTACATATGTAGATATTGAGCTGCATTTTTCAAAAAGCAAAATACAAAATTTTTTTCTTTATCATTTTTAATTTTTTTTCTATGAGAGCTATATGATATAGTCGCCCGATCCAACTCGTTCCGACTTATATACCTGCAATACAGGACAACTTTTGGGAAAGTTTCAATCAGATCACTTTTAGGGTCGGAAATGTCTCCTTCACTGCGTTGCAAAGCATGCTAGACAGTTGGGGCTAAGCTTTGAAATCGGTCTGATGTTCTGGATAAAAGAATGTAAGTTTCTTAATATACTAAACAGTTTATTGCCGACTCATGAAGAGTAAAAAAGAGTTTAAAGTGGGAATTCAACCCGTATAATGATCCTAAAAGCGAAAACACCTTGTTAAAAGAATGTTCCCAGGATAAACGAATTAATGTAGTAGAGTGTTCTGTCAAAACATCAGATCCAAGATCTATAAAGCAAATTTGTGGGGTCCTTAGAAAGAATTAGGTTGTATTTAAATTCAGACTAAGCATGGGAAAAAGCGTAGAAGCTCGGTAAACTAATTTTTTTTTTAAATACGGTGTTTATATTTATCGAATCTTCTCTCTTCGAGACTAACGACAAGTACTCATTTCTTAGCCTAATACATAAATTTAATTAGTTAAAATTAAGTTTTTTAGGAGAACGGCCCTAGCTATTGTTGCTGGGTGGGGAGATCTCTTCGCCTGAGTCGTGAATGGCTAGTGTTGCAGGTTAAAGACCGCGCAAGCCTATTTGGATGAGGTTCTATCTTGATCGTTTACTTTGCTTTTACATTGTCGATTTCGTCTTTAACAGATCCCACATTTAAATCTCTGTGAATGTTTTCATTCCGTATGTACCACGGTGCACCAGTTATAGTTCTCAGTATCTTTGATTGAGCTCGCTGTATTACTTCTAGGTTGCTAACGCATGCGTTTTCCCATAGCTCGGAGCCATATTTCCAAATTGGCTTGAGAACTGCATTGTACAGAAGTACCTTGTACTCCACTTTTAGCGGAGAATTGGCATTTATTAACCAATGTAGGCTTCTTGCTTTTAATATAAGTTGTGTTCTTTTAGCTCCGATGTGCTTTCGCCAAGTAAGCCGTCTATCAAGGTGGACTTCAAGATATGTTACTTCAGTTGTTTGTGGAATATGAATGCTGTTCAGATATACTGGGGCGCAAGTTTGTCTGCTTAGGGGAAAGGTGACGTGTTTACTCTTTTGCTCGTTAACAGTTAAGCCAATCTGCTAGCCATTTCTGAAGAAGCCCGATTAAGCTGATAACTGTTGCGTTGCTCTTATGGGGCACTTAGATCGACTTAGAATGGCAGTATCATCAGCAAATGTTGAGGTTGTTGTAAGACTGGTTGTCGGAAGGTCTGCTGTGTAAATTAAGTAGAGAAAGGCTTCCGTTGGCTTCGTTAATTTATTACTAATTATACAAGTTATATTCTTTGTTTATTACAGTTCTTTTATACAGTTTTATATTTAAGTTTACACATTAATATTAGTGAGACACACGCGATCTTCCTCTGCTGATGCTCAATCTCTACTCTACTCGAGCTCTTTTACGACTTCAGTAGATTCGGCCGCCTCAACGTCATAGGCGTCTTCCAAGATTTTAAATCGGTTTGAGTTAATGGGCGTTTCTATTCCAGCTAGGCTAGCATTGTTACGGGTTATTGTGCGTTGAGAATTTAGAGTGTAACAATTAACGGATATTCCGTTGGGAGCAGATGTTCGAGGACTTCGACAGAGTACGCGCTTGCTTCTCCGGCTCTACTGATGGGATGGGTTCAATATTACTGTCTCGACCTTGGCTCCAGCGTTAACTATCATTATTTAAATTTCTTCGCGTACGAAATGATATTTGGGGGTGTAATAAACGAATAATTCGGTGGCTCACGTTGGCAACTGTCTATTTCAGCTAAACAGACAATCAGGGTATCGCATCAGCAAAGGTTACAAGTACGCCCACCCAACCTTGATCTCCAAAAAACCTGGAAAAACTAATAAAGAAAGAGATCCCTCAGAAAGGTTTAGAGGTAACTCTTCAACATTCCAATACGGCTAGGTTCCAACATGACAAGAAATTAGTTCATTTTTAACAAAGTGGTGTTTATTCTAAGAAAGGCTTCCCAATGTGCCAACATGGTTATATCCGATTTCAAATTCAATAATTTCAATATTCATTCATTTATACAGTTTACAAATTTTACAATTAGATTAAAAAATTCTTAAAAATTACTATCATGCTAACGAGTGCGTAATGTGTGAGAAATAATAATGAGGATTGTTACTAAATGCGATAGTTGATTCCCTTGTTTACTGGGTATATTCATTTACTGTGTAAATATATGTTCGATTTAAGTTTTATATAATTTTACAAGCGCTACTTTTATTCTGTCTTGTGCTGTTGAACCGCCGTAATACTTGGATTGCAACCAGTACAATGCCAGTTTATCTCTCCGCACACTTCCCTATTACATATTATGTATTTACCTTCAAAAGCTTTTCAGACTACGATGTCACTTACATGTTTGCAATTCCCGCGCCGAAAGATCTTTCGCTGAGGGCAGCTGTGATGATTGTGCTGGACTTAAGGGTATTACGAAATAAGATTAGGAGACGAGTGCCGAGAGCTTGTGTTCTTTTTGTGGTATTCGATAGCACATAATTTTCGGAGTTTTGTTTTGATTCCTTTACCGCGCTATGTACCTGAATATACGTATAACTGCATTCTTATTCCGGACTATACGCACTCGTTTAACTTATCAATAAAAGTTGGCTACAACCAAAAGAATATGTTTTCAGTTTTTTAACTTATTTTATCTATTCACGACCCGGTCTCTTTCTTTCTTTTTTTTTTGTGATTATTCTAAAGTTTACTATCGTTTAATATTTAATTAAAACCTATAGGTATATGGGTTACAGTCTCCTATTGATTTTCGTGTCAATTCATTTTTCAGTTTCAATTCATTTTCTTTATGTTGTTAGTTCGAGTGTAAATTAACGAACGCTGAATTGGATTTAGTATAACAACTAAGCTTTCGCTGGTCACTTTCGGTCAATGTAATTTCTTCCGGGAGATGACCTCTTTATTTGGTCTCTTTCACTAAACTTTTACTTTCGACCTGCGTATGACTTATAATATTTAGGTGCGATGCCGAAACGTTGCCGGGTTTTTTTTTTCGTTTGCACTGGTTAGGTTAGACCGCACGGGTAAAGTCAGTTAATGTTTATTGTTTCACATGGTGGCCAAAAATTATTAACTGACTTTACCCGCGTGCGGTCTAACCTAACCTTACCCTTAAGTCCAGCACAATCATCACAGCTGCACTCAGCGAAAGATCTTTCGGCGCGGGAATTGCAAACATGTAAGTGACATCGTAGTCTGAAAAGCTTTTGAAGGTAAATACATAATATGTAATAGGGAAGTGTGCGGAGAGATAAACTGGCATTGTACTGGTTGCAATCCAAGTATTACGGCGGTTCAACAGCACAAGACAGAATAAAAGTAGCGCTTGTAAAATTATATAAAACTTAAATCGAACATATATTTACACAGTAAATGAATATACCCAGTAAACAAGGGAATCAACTATCGCATTTAGTAACAATCCTCATTATTATTTCTCACACATTACGCACTCGTTAGCATGATAGTAATATTTAAGAATTTTTTAATCTAATTGTAAAATTTGTAAACTGTATAAATGAATGAATATTGAAATTATTGAATTTGAAATCGGATATAACCATGTTGGCACATTGGGAAGCCTTTCTTAGAATAAACACCACTTTGTTAAAAATGAACTAATTTCTTGTCATGTTGGAACCTAGCCGTATTGGAATGTTGAAGAGTTACCTCTAAACCTTTCTGAGGGATCTCTTTCTTTATTAGTTTTTCCAGGTTTTTTGGAGATCAAGGTTGGGTGGGCGTACTTGCAGCGATGCGAGATTATGTAAGGAAGGTAACCTTTGCTGATGCGATACCCTGATTGTCTGTTTAGCTGAAATAGACAGTTGCCAACGTGAGCCACCGAATTATTCGTTTATTACACCCCCAAATATCATTTCGTACGCGAAGAAATTTAAATAATGATAGTTAACGCTGGAGCCAAGGTCGAGACAGTAATATTGAACCCATCCCATCAGTAGAGCCGGAGAAGCAAGCGCGTACTCTGTTGAAGTCCTCGAACATCTGCTCCCAACGGAATATCCGTTAATTATTACAAGAGGGCTCAGCTTCTTGTTGAATTGAATGTAGCGATCCATACCAGTCTGCACAGCCGGCTTAGCACATTCATTGTTTTTGTTCTGTTTTTCGGGCAGCTCAGCGGCAGACGTATTAATATTTGCACTGTTAGCTGATGATGTCATTAAACGCGCAGTCGATACAGTTATTTTTTTTACTGAGAGCCGTCTCTCGTCTTGCTGACGTTGACGTTGTGTGCGAACGTCGTTCAGACTCATTGTATTCGTGGTAAAGTTAAGTAGAGTTTTAAGTGTTAAGTTTTATATTAATTAAATGTCCAATCAATATAAACGTTCGCGATTTCATCGCAGAAAGCGTCTTTTCGCGTTATAGTGGATTTATTAAAACGGTCTATGCACTTTTGTGATTTTATTGAACACTTTTTTCCTGAGAGTTTTAACGTGTTGTTTTTTTTGTTTTTGTTTTTCATGATAGTTGAGATGATTAAATTCATCCTCTAAAGCTGTGCGTAGAAGATAGTTTGCTGTTTTATGCCGCTCCTTCGAGGCAGGCGATCTATGGGCTTGCCACTCCCTCCGAAGCCTTCGCTTATTGCGTTTCAGTTCGTTAATATGCCCAGAAGCCCGACAGTTGTTATCAGGATTACAAGCCGGTATAATAGGGGTGGAGTGTTGTGCAGCTAGTGACATAACAGACACTAGTTCTTCAACTGAACTGTCAATCTCTTCTTACTTTCTGTATTTAAGCCAATCTGTTTTACGGGAGGTTAGAACATATATGCGTTCTGAAAGCTGTGGATGATCTTAGAGATGAAGTAAAATTGGCGAGTGATCCGATGACAGATCTGTAAGGTCTTCCACGTGGACATGATTTATAGCCACTCTTCTTGTGACGGCAAAATCAATCCAGTCAGGCTTTTTATTAGGATCTGTTGGCCAATATGTAGGCTTACCAGGAGAGATAAGACCAAGTTGTACAGCTGTCTTCCTTTGGGGTTGGTGAGTCGAGTGAGTGTGTTTTGCATTGTAATCACCAGCCGCTTAAAAACGGTCACCTAATAGGTCAAAGAACTGTAAAAATTCATCTTCGGAAATGGAAAAGCGTGGAGGGCAGTATACAGCGGATAAGTTTAAGAAACCGCTTTTGGTATCGATGTGTATTGATGTAGCTTGTATACAGGCTGTTGCAAATGATGGCAACTCATAGTGCCTGATGCGTTTCTTGATCAGTATGCCAGTACCGCCATGACAATCAGGATGGTTTGATTCATAAAATGTATACCCATTAAGGTGAAAATAGTTTTTGTTTGTTAGGTGAGTCTCTGATATAAGCATGGAGTACTGATCTATTAACTGCGAGAGCTCGTTTTCGTGCTGTGAAATGCCGTTCGCATTCCAGAAACATATTTTTAAGGAAACCATCTAAGCCGATTTCTGTTTGATTAATAGCTCCAAAAGGAGATTTTGAGAGCGCATAAGTTCCTGCAGCGTTTGCTGTATTGCTCTCATTGTGTTGGTTATTGTTACCACCATTGCTTCTACGCCGTTAGGCAATTGTGTGTTTGCAGTTATAGGAACGTATGCGCTCTCAAAATCTCAATCTGCTAGATGGTTTCCTTAAAAATATGTTTCTGGAATGGCCAGTAGTTTCTGGATTCTGGTTCAATATTGGTTGCACCACTGTATCAGCAGTGTTTTGCTGACCTGTCAGCTTAGCTGCTGGGGTATAAGTCCCGTTGTTATAACTTAACGCCTGTGCAAAAGAAACTCCCGGGGTCGTGGTCGATGGTATATATGGATAATTGTTTCGGGTTACAGGATTTCGAGGTGCAATTATATGTTGGCCTAGTCGACTTTTCAACTCTTAATAGATAGGACAACCTCTGTAATTTGCAGTGTGGTTTCCCCCACAATTACTACATTTTTTTGGCAGAGTGGTTCTCCTTCTTTATAGGGCAGGCCTCAGTTGAATGTGCATCCACGCAGGCAACGCAGACTGCGCGTAAAGTGCAGTAAGTTTTCGTGTGGCCGTATTTCTGACAATTCATGCATTGCACAGGCCCATTCCGCTTATGGGATTCTTCAACGGTGATCCTACGGTGCAATAGATATTGAAGAGTATAGATTGGGTAAACTTCATTGTTTTTCAAATGCATACTTTCCGGCTCCAACTCTACCTTGAACATTGGCTGTGGAACTTTGTTTTTATTTAATATATTCCTAACCTGTTTGACGTTAAAGCCCTTTTCTTTAAGTTCAGCTATAATCTCATAGATAGGGGCTGTTGCTTCAATACCTTTGTAATCCTTTGCAACTTTTTAGTTGGTAGGTGTAGTAGTTTATTTTTCCGTTATCGAGGTGTTTGGTCACTGATCGGTAATCTTGCTTGTCGTTCACTTGTATTTATGTTTCGTTGATGTTCCCCCTTTTTATGGACCTTACATGGAACTTGTTTGCTCCAATTTGATCAGTTATTTTTTCAACCAATTCAGCACAGTTTGCCTGACGTACAAAAATTGGTGGTGGCCTTCGTTGCTTGGCCCTAGGTTTTTGAGCGGTATTGTCATCATCTTTTGGATCACTAAGAATAGAAAATTCCTGTTTGTATTAGTGATCCGTTAACATTTTTTGTATATCTGGGTTGGGTAAGGGCTAGCTTGTCAGTAAGAGCTGACGAAACAGAAACTGCTGTTGATGTGGTTGTTGATGTGGTAGTTGACGTCGTTAGTGTCGAAGTCACCGTTTGAGCAGATCGTTGGTTATGTTGTAGGGGTTGATGGACGGGCATGTTTTTGTGATGTGCCGCTTGGACAGCCGAGAGAGAGCGAGCGTGCTCTCTCCGTATTCGCATGCAGTGTTGCAGTTGTTGCCGGTTCTGTTAACTCTTTCGCTCTTATGGAGAAGTAAGCGTTATTTCTGATTGACGAGAGCCGACGCTCGACTTGTTGTTGCTGCCGAGTCTTGCTCATTATGGCTTTTCGTTACAGACCTTACGCTCTTACACATTACCTTTATTTGTAACAAACCAATGAAACGGCTTTTATTCTCAACCCGGGAGCCGAAGTGGAAAAATCGTCGTTAAAGAGCAACTCGACTCTACTGACCGTTGATAGCCAAAGGGAACGGTTTTGCTCACCCGCTCTCCTCACTCCCACTCCCATGTCATAAAGTTCGCAGTAGGGTTGTCAAAAAATTTTGAAAAATTTCGTTTCGATAATATTGTTTTATAAAAAAAAATGATAATATTTAAAATTTCACATAAAAATGTCGATATATTTGATATTTTTTGTGTTAAGGGGTTATCCGGGTCTTGACACTTCAAAAAATTCATTTTTTCGAACTTTTTTATATAATAGTACAAAGTGTCAGGAATGTTGTCCGAAAATTTCAAGTCGATCGGAGCAGATATAGGAATGGGGGAAATTTTAAGCCCAGCGCGTCGAATGAGTCACTACTGGCAATTCGGGCTCTGGCGTCGAGCAGATGCGGCACTTTAAACGCGTTTTTCTCAAAACCACTATTTTTAAGTCGGTAGTCACGTTTTCGCAAAAACTATTGCACCGATCGACTTCTGCTTTTGCACACTTATTTTAGACATGTTTTTCTTGTCCTTAACAGAGGGATTTTTTTATTTTCAATTAAAACTCATTTTATAAGCTAAAATATGGCCAACATTTACGTAAAAAATTACACTTCTTATGAAAAGCGCTACAAAAAATTCAATTTTTAATTTAAAAAAAATGTCTCGTAGAGGTCAAGCCAGACACATACACTATCAGAATAACTTTGGTTTTTTGATTTCAGATAAAAATTGACGGAGATATTTTGCCTACCGCAAGGACACAATTTTTTATGTGGTCAAGTTCAAGCCTGCCTGAACGGCTCAATTTTTAATATTTTTGGTTCAAATTTTTACACAATGGTGTTCAAACCTTATACATTAATGTACAATAAATGAAATTTGTAAAATTGTCGTAAGATCTTTTGAAAAAATTCACGAAAATAGGGCTTTTTTGCCGGCCCACAATTAAAAGACAATAAATTTATTTTTTTTAATGAACAGTATGCACTGTTTAGGGTTGTTTTTCAAGTACGAAGACAGGTTGCTTGCATTCCCGCTTGTTTTTGAAATCCGTATAGTGATTTTACACTAATTTTTTATTTCACGCTTGAATTCGTTCACTTGATGTCGCTTTGGAATTCAGAGTGACCAAAGACAAAAATATCAAAAAAGCAAGGCAAGCCGAAGTTTTAATACCTTTGCAACATATAAAAATAGAAAAAACGAGATATTTTCACAGCCTTTAACAATTATACCTATGGAAGCTTTAAGATATAGACGTCCGATCGGCAAGCACTTTTACCCTGATCAAGGTATGCAATAAAAAATAAGATTTGGAAAGATTTATGTCAATAGCTCATATACAGCTCGAAATATCCTGAAAAGTAAAAAACTTTAAGCGATTTCACCCTATTGTTTCTATGGGAGCTATAGGATATAGAAGTCCGATCGGAACTCCAAACCCGTGTCCACTTTCATCTGTATTTATATCTCAATCTTAAAATAATATAAACCTCATACTGGTTGAAAAACTTTATACTGTTTTGTGTTAACAAAAAACGCGAAGTTGATTGGGAAGCGACGAATTTTATTGCGAAGTTGCGACGATGACGAAAAGAAGAACGGTCAAGCTGATATTCAATGGAACACTGGCATTAAACATCTCTTAGAGCTATGCTTAGCTAAGTGGGGCGAGAGACGGGGCGAATTCGCAAGAGCGAATGAAAGCTTTATTGGCTTCCGCTCTCGCCTTAAAACTAGAGAATTTAAATAAACGCGCCAAGTGCGCAAACACCTCCCCTTCTGAAGGGACGACGACCTTCAGCCCAACACAGCCAGTCGATGTATAGCTCTCCGGTACACTCCTTCCTGAGTCCGAACGGTCCGATCCTCCACTGCTGGGGTGGAAGATTGTCCTCGGCGACGACGACCATGTTTCGCACGACGAGATTTGGCTCCTCCTTGTGCCACTTTGTCTTGTGCTGTAGGCTGGAGATGTACTCCCGGGGCCATTGCTGCCAAAACCTGTGCTTGAGCGACAAGACACCTCGCCATCGACGCAAGCAGGTCAGGTTGATCTGGTCCGGGAGTGCTTCCGACGGATTGGCCAACAGGGGGCCGACGATGAGCAGATGTCCGGGGGTTAGGGCTTCGCCGTCGTTTGGGTCGTTGCTGAGGGTTCCCAGGGGTCTTGAGTTCAGCACGGCCTCCACGCTAGTGAGGCGAGTTCCGAGCTCCTCCGCGCTCAAGAGGTCTTGGCCGACCGTCCGAAGGAACAGGTGCTTTGCAGACTTCAAACCTGCCTCCCAAAGTCCCCCGAAGTGCGGTGCTCTGGGCGGTATGAACGCAAACTCGCATCCTTTTTTTGATGCGTATGTTTCTATACCGCCCCCCTGCTCCTCCAGACGGACTCGGAACTCCGTCATGCGCCGGTTGGATGTTGGTGGCGTTTTGCACCACACCTTCTTCGGTATCCCGCGACGACTCACAAACCTTTGAAAACCAACAAAAAAACATCAGTGGGTAGGTCAGACACAAGCTCCAAGTGGACCGCTTTGGACGCAAAACAGACAAATAAGGCCACGTACGACTTGTATGGTGGCTTACCACGGATAAGATACGTTGTGCTAAAGGGGCCACAAAAATCAACGCCACAGATGTTAAAAGGGCGGAGAGCTCGATGCTATCTGCTGGCAAGTTTGCCATGATTTGCTTCAAGAGTTGCGGATTACAGCGAAAGCAGCGAATGCACGATCGAACTGTTCGTCGGCAGACTTCTTGCGCATTGACTAGCCATACTTTCTCGCGCAGAAGACTTACAAGAGCTCGAGGCCATCGTGACAATTCGTAACGTGCAGGTATGACACGTACGATCTGATGAATTGTGAGCTTTTAGACAGCAACAACGAAAATTTGGCTTCGTACTGGATAGGAGCAAAGACCAATATAATCTCTAAGATGCGTAACGCCATACGATTTTTTTGCACACAAATTTTTTGTGCTGGCTTTTCAACTGGCTTTTCGCTCTCTTGCTCAAAAGCCAGCGAGAGAGCGGCTGGCTCTAGAGCGCTCTCTCGCTGGCTTTTGGGCAAGAGAGCGAAAAGCCAGTTGTATTCACAAGCGAAGAAATTCGCTGCAGCGCGCTGTCGAAATACACTCTTTATTTTAAAATTCTAACATTATTAAAAATACTTATTTTGTTTTGCCTTTATATGATAATTATTCAAATGTAGAATATTTTTTAGTAATGACCAAATATATCTACGTATTTAAAGATACATAATTTATTACATACATGACTTCACATTGGAATAATTGTCATTAGGGTATTCAGCGACCGACGTGTGAACGATTTTTAGGGGCCTCAGAAATTTTGCGATTGAACTGGATGAATATTTTGATATTTATTGTCATTTAAATATATGGATTTAAAAATATGTGGTATTTTTATATTATACGTATTATAATAACATTAAAACATAATAACAAAACATAACATAAAATTATTATCATAATATAAATTAAATTTATATATTTAAGTATTTGTATATTAACTACTTAAGTTATTTAGAAATTACCCATTTTTGGTATTTCTTATGAAAATGAAATTTGGTTTAATGATTTTGTGCCTTTTAATTTGATTTGCAAGTCGTGCGCTTTTGGGTGAAAAATAAATAATATTTTACTGAAAAAATTAAAAAAAATGGCATCGAAAAAACATTCTGAAAAATATAACAAAACGCTTTCAACAACTTGGAAAAAAGTTATAAATATGTATGTACGTAATATTAAATATAAATAGGATTAAATATTTATTAGGTATACAAAAAAAATGGATAAAAAAAAATGAATATCTGCATATTAAATAAAATGTTTCGTTTTATATTTTTAAATTAAATTTAAAAACATACCTTTTAACACAAAACATATAAAACTAAATATTTAAATGCAGGTTGATAACATTAGATATGATGTTACTCGTATTTACTTTAAATATTTTAAGTCATTAAATCAAAGTTTAATATATATGTGAATAAAAATTAAATTTAATATTTCCATTTTAAAGTTAATAAAAAACAGCCATGGATAAAAATAAAGCGAAATATATTTAATTAAATATCCTTTAAATATATTTAATTTAAATATACTTCGCTTTGTTTTTGTTTAACAATTATAGTATATTTAAATATATTAAACTTTATTTAAATATTTTCAATAATATTCAATCATAGAAGTTCTTTTGACACACAATTAGTTTCTTAGTCCAGAAATGATTTCTGGACGAAAATCGTCTTCTCGAACAAATACGCACACATACGCACTTCTTTATTCGTGCAATTCTATTTTTAGATTTTTACGCTCTCAACTTTGTGAGAGCGGGGAGAGCGGAATTTTCGTCGCCACCAAAAAACGAGCTGCATATTGCAAAACCAATGTATGGGCGTTACGCATCTTAGAGATTATATTGGTCTTTGATAGGAGCATTCAATAACTGACCCCCAACTCGTAGCAATGTCGAGGAACACCAATTTAATTTATTCTCCTGAATAATGGGGCTTAGCTTTTGAATATTCTTTTCTTCCGGTTTATTTTTCCGATTTTTACTATTATCGTCACTGATTTCGTGAAATTGGATAACTTCAACAATTTTCTTAAAAGCGAAATTCAGTTCTCTTGGCGAAATACTTTTTTCAAAGGTCTTCGTCCCTTTTCTGCACCTTTGAATAAAGCGGAGAACCCATACGAAAATTCTCAGAAGCTTCAGATGCGACGAAAAGTTTTCTATTTTCTGAAGCAGATAATTTGGCTCTCGGCTAACTACAAGAGCTAATGCCGATTTGCGTAATTCCATCGACATAACTGCGGCCGTCAGTTCGAAATGTTGATTGATTTCTGAGTCCAGCAAAAACACAGAGGCCCGCCGAACCAGATGGACGTTGTAAGCTCCTCAACGTCACATCCACGGGATACTATGTCCGCTGGGTTAACTTTCGTGGGAACGTGAATCGGGACTTGCGGATCTGTGTGGACGAATCGCGATACCTTAATTTTCGGCAGCTGAAGAAGCGTTGCTTTAATGGTATCATGAAGTATGCAACTGCATTGGTAGCGACTCGTCCCAATCTAGCTTTCGAAGCCACAGCTCCTGCAACAACATCTTTGCCCTTGTGACTAAAGGACACAAGAGACCAAGTGGATCGAAAAGTCGAGCAGTCACCGACAAAATATTTCGTTTTGTCGCGCGAAGATCCAGGAAAGAGTCATCCAACCGAAATTGGAAGTAATCTTTAACCGGTAACCAAACCACGCCAAGGGTCTTAGTTACGTCTGAGCCTGCCGTAAGTGGCATTACAGCGCTATCAGATGCGGATAACTCTGGTGAGTTTGAAAACCACTTTGCCAGTTCAAATCCTGCCTTTTGCAAAACCTGAGAAACTTCGTTTTGAAGGCCTCAACGCATCCGGCGACAGTCATCAAATCGTCAACATAAAAATCTTTCTGAATAATCTGTGCGGCTTTTGCATAAGTTGCTTGCGCCATCTCTCCTAGCCGCATTAAACACCTTCCATATGTAACGGTATTTAACTTAAAGATTTTCAGAGACTCAGAGGGATCTCGTCTCCATACTATGAGCTGAAAGTTTCGGTCAGATTCGTCCACCATTACTTGGCGATTCATTTTTTTTATGTCTGCTGCAAGGGCAAAGTCATGCAATCTAGACCGAAGCAGTGTCGAGTACAGCTCCTCTTGAATGGTTGGGCCTAACATCAAGATGTCATTCAACGATACCTGCGTCGATGTACTGCACGATGTATCAAAAACTACTCTCAACTTTGTTGAAGTACTGTAACGACATGTTTCTTTAGTTTCTGCTCGCTACGTAAACGTGCGGCTAGCTCAGAGAGGTTGTGAGTTCGTTCCACCAAATTTATATTGAGGTACTGCCCGTGACCAAAGGATAACGCCAGAAAGGATTAGGTTGGTGCTGATTTATTGATTATCTAAATATAGCCTTATTGCTATTGTTTTACTACCCGTTGTCGCTGTCTTCTGCTGCGTTGCTCCTGGCTCGCTGCTGCGCTGCTCCTGGTGTGTCGCTGCGTCGCTCCTGGCTCACTGCTACTGCGTTGCTTCGGCTTGCTTCTCCGGGTGACTAAAATCGGGACGGCTCCACCAAAACCCTGGATGTTATGCGAGCTTCCCTACCGGGGCCGGCAAGGTGTATCGTTTAGCAGGTGAAACGAAGTTTCGCCTTATCGCCTAGCCACCTCTATCGACTGGCTTCCGGAGTTCAGCCTGGACTTTGTCGGCAAGGTGTATCGCCTAGCAGGTAGAACAAAGTTCTCCCTTATCGCCTAGCCACCTTTATCGCCTGACACCGCGCAAGGACTCCCTAAGTTTGATTTGACCACGACCTAGCACCGTTGGATCTCAGCGTTGTAGCCTCAGCCTTGTAGACTTGTCGTCGTTCGGCGCCTCGACTTTGCGATCTTGATCCTTGGGCACTTCGGTATCGATTTACTTGTTCCGCGCTCACGCACTCGCTCTGATTCTCGCACTCGTACTGTCCCGAGCTGTGCTTGCGCCGTCCTTTTATAGGCGCTGTAGGTGCCGTTATTTCCCTCGCCGAGCTCGGGTCCAAGGTCCACTAAAGTACCGTTGATTCACGGCGTGTCCACTTTACGCGGGTCCGAAGCCCGTCAATTCACCGTATGACCTCGTTGCCCTTGCCTGGCGCGGGTCCAAGGTCCATCGAGTTACCGTTTATTCACGGTGTGTCCTCTTTAGGCGGGTCCAAAGTCCGCCAATTTACTGTATGACCTCGTTGCCCTTGCCATATGAGGGTCCAAGGTCCGAATATTTCCCGGTTGACCTGGATGCCCTTCATTTTTCCGGCTTTCCTGCCTCCTCCGCTGTTACCGATCTCCTGCATCGGGATTTGTGGGGAGTTTAAGACTCCTCACAGTACTTTGTGGCCGTAGAACGCACTGGTGCGGAATGAAATAGTGCGGAGGGTTTTGAATTTTGTCATTGGTGGAAGACATGTGGCCCATGGAAACATATTCCTCCATGAATTCAATGTACATCTTCCTCAACGAAGGGTCCTTTGACAATTTCCTTTCTAGCGACAAAAATCTACGCTTCGCAACTTCGTATGATGAGCCAAGAGAATTTGGGTCAGATTTGAACGGAAAACGAACCGAAAATCTACCGGACGACAATCTTAGGCGACAATCAAAGTGTTGTTCACAAAGTTTCTGCTCAGGAGTATGGACTTTAGCCTTGGGAGGCAGGTCCTCCACAGACCAAAATTTCTGCATGGTTGTGTCAATCGACTCCAACGCTTCCTCCTGGCAGCTGAGATGTACCATTTTGTTAGCCTTTATTTTATCTTCAGAGGCACATCTCCCAGACACTATCGAGCCGAGAACTGTTTTTTGTAAGATGGGAAGCTCAGGCCCCTGCTTGATCTTGCCAACAGATAAAAGTTCAAAGAACGTATCTGCATCGATAAGCATGTCTATTTTTTGTGGCTTGAAGAAGAATGGCTTGTGCTCACCGCTTGATTCGGATGATAACCAGAAATATTTTTTAGGATGCAAAAATCGGACGACAACTGGCTATTCCCTACTCGCGACTTCACAACCGTGTGTATTTTTTTGTAGCCTGGGCATTAGTCTCACCAATGCCTCGTAAGCTCAAGCACACCTCCTCTCTTGAAATTATAAGTCTCTGAGCGAGCTTATCGGTCACAAAGTCTATTTGTGATCCTGAGTCGAGCAACGCGCGAGCCAAGACAAATTTGCCACTTTCTGTTTGAACGCTCACAATAGCAGTTGCAAGAATGAATCTATCCGATGCAGTCGCATGCAAAACATGCGAAGCGGATGGAGTCTCCTGCATGAGCGTGGGCTGAGAAAAGGGTGGAATGTGAGGAATTGCACACTCTGCATGTGTTCGATTTACATTTTTTTACTGTGTGTCCCTTTCGAAGGCAGTTAAGGCATTGCTGAATCATTGCTGAACTGTTAGAGCTGCGAAGGATGCGCAGTTTCCATTTTGATGTTCAGCTGAGTTGCAATACACGCAGCGACAAACGAAAAACTCCTATTTCCATTTTTCTTAGGATTAGATTGGACTTGCTGAACAGTTTTGGGCTTGGAGGCCTCTTCCACTACCATGTGTTGGTAACGCCTGTTCAATGTTGTCTCACATTCGCTCCAAAGAGGACGCGAAGTATAGTCTAATTGTTCTTCCCATTTCCTTTTAGTTCCTGCATCGACCTTGCTCATTACCTAATGTATTAAAATAACATTAGTAATGCGCTTATCATCCCCAATAGACAGCAAGGAGTCATAAAGGGCTGTGACTGTGTCGATGAGGGTTCTCAAGGCTGTAGCTGACGGCTGGGTAATTTTTTGCAAATTAAAAAGTGTCTTTATGTTGTCAAAAAATAAGGCAATCATTATCGTACACCCGCTTCAGGCTATGAAGGGCTTTGGGATGATTTTCCGCAGTGACTTGAAATGCCCTAACAGTTCCTAAAGCGTCTCCGACTTGCCTGCGGAGCGGATTTTTTTTACAGAATTTCGTTTAGCGTCATTTAAAATTGAAATCAGTAATGATTTTGTTAAAACTGCTGCCATATAACTGAACGATTGAAAATGCCATAACTTTGGTGTTTTTAAAGTTAGGAAGTTGGGATTTTTATGAGTGTTAAGAATGCATCATATGAATAATTTTAGAGAATATAATTTCAGAATATTCTGCAAGGGTATTTCAACTTCGGCTCCGCCCGAAGTTAGCTTTCCTTTCTTGTTTTTAAACAAAGTTTTATAGCATCATTAAAAAAATAATAGATCTTGATTTCTGTATATTAAGCAGTATTTATAAAACAGTACTTTACATGAGGCTTTCTTTGTTTATATAACCTTTTTACAAATATGATTTTACTACTCTTCGTTTTATAACCTTTTTATTAAACATATGATTTCACTACTCTGTTTTAGGATAAACTATTTGATAGTGACGTTTTGGAAAATATTGAATCACTGGATCCACATGCAACCGAGGCACAGGCAGACATATCTGGGGCTCGATTAGATGGTGATGGATTTGGAGATTCCTTTGGACGTAAGTCAACAACTAAGCATCGAAATATTTTAACCCAATTAATATTTATCCGTAAAATTGTTTGACAAATTAAATCAAAACTCTTTGAACTTTAGACTTTAAAATTCCAAAGTCCAAATATTTAATTGTATATTTTGACAATTTTGAATCAGATTGATGCACTAAGCCTTTTTCGTCAGTTTTATTTTGTTATTATTCGATTTTTTGAAACCGGTGTCCCCTTAAGGTCTCTGTCTGTTGGATTTTGGGTATTAGCTTAATTGTGCGGTCTATACTTGGAAGCGTTTTAAGTTTTCCTTGTTTCACAAATTTGTGCATTAGTGTGTTTGTGGAATAACTAAGGCTTTTAGACAGTTTGGCTGTTTGAAGGTCTAGTTTTGATTCTATTCGGGTAATATTGGTTTTCTGGAATTGGTTATTCATTGAAGTAGAGCGGAGAGCTAGACGGGTTGCGGAGTTGAATCGTGTTTTTATTTGGTTGCATATGCTGTTGGGGGAGTATCCGTATAGGAGAAGGGCATTATCCAATTCAGCAACCACTTTAGCTTTTACAACCTTAAGTGGTGTTGTACGTATTGCAGTTAAATTTAAGGCTAGATAGGCATTTTATTATGTTTAATTTTTGAGCAGTGTATGACGAAATGTGTAATGTTGGTGTAGAGTTTTAATAGCTGTTGAATCTCTTCTTAATTACTAATTTATTAAGAATTTATTAAGATCGAAATCCTAGCTATAAAATTATCGTTGTGTTCCGTTATACTATCCATAAATTTCCAATAAACCTTTATGGTTTAACAAAGAGTTGTCACACCCATAAAACGTTAAGTTCAGACTTCAATAAATCAAAAATGTGCGGACTACAATCTGTCTTTTCCCGAAACCCAAGGGCTCGATCAAATTTTGCCGTGCTTTAACGCTCGGTGTTAGAAAAGTTATCTCACTCGCTGTAGGGTCCAGTTTTCACAAGATCCAAAATAGTTTTATTTTTTTGTTAACACTAAGCGTAAATCAGCCTGTTACTTTTTTTTTTCGCGCGAATTTCCACGGCCCACTTACCCGCCCAACCGACCGAGGGGCGCAGCCGTGTATCGTACGGCACGATTCGCTAGAAGATAGACGCGAGATAAGAAAATATAGGTAAAAGTCCGGGGAAAAAAGTAATAGTAAGATCAATTTTGTGCCAATGATGCTAGTATTAGTAGTTTTCAGAGCGGCAAAGAGTCAAGATTTGAGATTATGGGAAAAAATTTATTATAGTCAGAACACAATACTCTGAAAGGCTCATGCAAGGCATAGTTAGATCTACAATGATTTAATACTTGGCACAGAAAAGTTTAGCCGACTTACGAAGTCGGGGGAGTCAATATCACCATGTATTAGGTTATAAATGAAGACAGTGCCAAGCATCGTTCTACGGTTGGCTAGGGAGGGTAAATTAATAAACAGAAGTCTACTAGAATAAGAAGGTTAAGAAGTTAAGATTTGCATCCCAGTTTAGGCGCCGTAAAGCAAAAAGAAGAAAGTTTTTTTGTACTGATTCAATACGACCAATATGTATTCCGTATTGCGGACTCCAGACGGGAGACCCATACTCCAGAATCGGACGGACTAACGAAATAAATAAAGTTTTAGTTAAATAAGGATCATCGAATTCTTTCTTCTGACCACCTTTTAATAAATCCAAGCACTCCTTTGGCTTTATTAACCATGGACGAAATGTGGTTTGAAAATTTTAGTTTAGGGTCCAAGAGAACGCCGTTTACAAGAGTTATTCTATCGAAAGAGCTGCCACTTAATGTGTAAGTCGCGTATATAGAATTGACCGACTAAAAGTCATCAGCTTGCACTTGGATGCGTTTAAATTTATTAAATTATCCCGGCACCAGTTTTGAAAATTATCTAGATCGGATTGCAAGTCTAAAAGGCAGGAAATGTCCTTATACTGCAGGCACAACTTAACATCATCTGCGTACATAAGTACGCGAGAATGAATTATAATTGAGGGAAGATCGTTAATAAATAATGTAAAAAGTAACGGACCCAGATGGCTCCCTTGTGGGACACCGGAGGTAACACGGAGAATTTCAGAAATCGAATTTTTAAAAAGAACCCTTTGTGACCTGCCATTCAGATAACTTGAAATCCATTTAAGCAGATCAACTTGAAAACCTAACAGGTCAAGTTTTTGAATAAGAAGTAAGTGATTTACAGAGTCAAATGCTTTACTAAAGTCAGTGTAAATGACGTCTGTTTGAAAACTACTATTGAAGCCTTTTATCACAAATGAGCTCTAGAAGGTTTGTGATTGTGGATCTACGTTTAATAAATCCGTGTTGACACAGATAAATGATTGATCTACAAAGGTGCTGCAAATGAGGAGTAATGGTTTTTTTTTTTAAAAAAGCTTAGGAATAGCTGACAACTTAGAAATACCTCTGTAGTTACTGGCTTCTAACTTGTTACCTTTTTTGAAAAGAGGAATAACAAATGATTCCTTCCAAATATTTGGGAATTGGGAAGTTTCTAGAGATAAGGCAAACAACTTGTGAAGAGGTTTGCACAGGGCCTTAGCGCAATACCTAAGCACGCACCCAGGAATACCATCGGGCCCTGGCGAATAAACAGGCTTAATACGAAGAAGATCCAAAAGAAGAGAGCTTTCTGTTAAAGTGGGACAGAATATGAGATTTGACTTGGACATGGTGTAAGAATAAGGCAGTGATGAATAATCTAAAGTAGAGTAAGTCGTTTGAAAAAATTTGGCAAATAAATCGGCTATTGCCTGATCTGTGGTTGCCGTCATGTTTTTGAACGACAGCGAGGAAGGAAAAGAATTAGATTTACGCTTGGTGTTAACGAAATTATAAAACTGTTACGGGTCCTGAGAGAACTGGACCTTACAACGGTTTAAGTAACTATTATAACACTGAGCATTAAGCACGGTAAATCTTGACCGAGCACTTAAATATCTAGTAAAAACAGATTGAGAACCGGTATTTTTATATTTCCTAAAAAGTCTGGACTTTACATTTCTTAAGTGTGTAAACTCTTTGCTAAACCAAGGTGATTTATTGGAAATTGACGGATAATATCACGGAACACAGGAATTAAAAAATGAGTTTATTGCAGTGTAAAAAACATTAACTGCATCGGACATATTATTGCATAAGTAAAGATCAGACCAATTAAAGCCAGAAATAAAATGATTTAGCCTCAGAAAGTCTTGCTTGCGAAAACAATGTATTCGTTTGGATGATTTTTCTGATCAAATGAAAGTTCGATTGTAGGGTGATATGGATCTTCAGGTTGAGTGAGTGGGGCTACTCTGGACAGAAACATTTAATACAAAACACAAATCAAGTAGGCGACCTAAAGAATTTCGAACATGGTTTACTTGAGATAAAGATATGTCAAGCAGGCCGTCAATAAAATCATGCTTAGCACCGGCAAATACTGATCAGGCAATTGCTGATCTATTTGCCGGGTATTTCCATACAACATATTCTATTTCATTCCGCCAAAATCCGTCTTTTTCATAAGCGAAGTCAAACTTCATTTTTTGTCCGAGCTTAAGCGAAAACAAGAGAAAACGCTATAGTCGAGTGCCTCGACTATTAGATACCCGTTACTCAGCTAAACAACCTAATATAAATATGCCTTCTTGTATGTTTTTCGCCGCTCGAATTAGCACCTTGGCCAGCTGTTCCAAAGTCATCCGTTAGATGGCGCTATTGTATTGCGAAATGTAGGCGCTAGCCAGGCTTAAGCGATTAATGGGTTTTTGGGCGTTAGAGTGGGCGTGGCAAACTTTTATTAGGCCAATCGATAGGTATTGACGAAACAAATACATATCAATTAAAATTTATATAATAGCATCAAAACTGTGGCCACAGCTTGTGGCTTGTGGGCGTCAGAGGGGGCGTGGCATTATTTTGAAACAAACTTGCGCCGCGTAGGAACTCCTTAAATCTACATGCAAAATGCCAATCTTCTAGCTTTTATAGTTTCCGAGATCTCAGCGTTCATACGGACGGACAGACAGACGGACAGACGGACGGACGGACAGACGGACGGACAGACAGACGGACATGGCTAGATCGACTCAGCTAGTGATCCTGAACAAGAATATATATACTTTATGGGGTCGGAAACGCTTCCTTCTACCTGTTACATACTTTTGCACGAATACAATATACCCTTTTACTCTGCGAGTAACGGGTATAACTACCTTCCTTGGATTTCCATAAAGTTAAAGCTGTCAATTGACCGGGTGCCGACGTATTTCCAGGCTGCGTGCTTAGATACTGCTCGAAAACTCTACACTCATACTAAAATTAACCCTAAAAACAAGAAAGGAAAGCTAACTTCGGGCGGAGCCGAAGTTGAAATACCCTTGCAGAAATTACAGAATATTCTGTAAATTATATTCTCCAAAATTATTCATATGATGCATTCTTAACACTCATAAAAAATCCCAACTTCCGAACTTTAATAACACAAAAGTTATGGCATTTCCGATCAATCAGTTATATGGCAGCTATAGGATATAGTCGGCCGATCCTTATGAAATTTGATATATTGGATTGATTGGCCAATAATAAAACGCATAGAAAATCCCAACTTCCTAACTTTACAAACACCAAAGTAATGGCATTTCTGATCAATCAGTTATATGGCAGCTATAGGATATAGTCGGCCGATCTTTATGAAATTTGGTAGGTCGGATTGATTGGCCAAATATAAAACTTATAGGAAATCCCAACGTCCTAACTTAACAAACACCAAAGTTATGACATTTCCGATCAATCAGTTATATGGCAGCTATAGGATATAGTGGGCCGATCCCGTCCGTTCCGACTTATATACTGCGTGCAAAGGAAAGAAGGGTGTGTGCAAAGTTTCAATTCGTTATCTTTAAAACTGAGAGACTAGTTTGCGTAGAAACAGACAGACGGACATGCTTATATCAACTCAGGAGGTGATCCTGATCAAGAATATATATACTTTATAGGGTCGGAGATGTCTCCTTCACTGCGTTGCACACTTTTGACCAAAATTATAATACTCTCTGCATATAACAAGAAATTCGCCTTATTATACCCGTTACTCGTAGATTAAAAGGGTATATTGTATTCGTGCAAAAGTATGTAACAGGTAGAAGGAAGCATTTCCGACCCTATAAAGTATATATATTCTTGTTCAGGATCTGTCTGTCCGAATGAACGCTGAGATCTCGGAAACTATAAAAGCTGGAAGATTGGCATTTTGCATGTAGATTTTAGGAGTTCCTACGCAGCGCAAGTTTGTTTCAAAATGGTGCCACGCCCCCTCTGACGCCCACAAGCCACAAGCTGTGGGCACAGTTTTGATGCTATTATGAAAATTTTAATTGATATGTATTTGTTTCGTCAATACCTATCGATTGGCCACGCCCACTCTAACGCCCAAAAACTCATTAAACGCTTAACCCTGGCTAGCGCCTACATTTCCGCCTTTCATGGCCCGTGGTACCAATGTCTGGGGGTAGATGGCGCAATACAATAGTGTCATCTAACGGATGACTTTGGAACAGCTGGCCATGGTGCTCAACAGAGTCAACGTTAATTCTCGATAAGGATTTCTATTAAAGGAAATTGCGATGGTTTTCATTTGTCAATACCGAACTATATCCCAAGAACTATGCAAATCAAATCAAGTTAGCCAAATTGGAGGTCTGAGTCAAACAATGGCGTATGTGTGTATGCTGGTGCAGGACAAAAGCTGCCTGCGCTAAAGCAGCGCTGGTGCTGATGGACGTGCTGTAAAGCTGCCAGCTCTAAGAGATCGCCTAATTCAAATTGATAATTTGAACTTTTTGTCCTTTTTTCCTGTGGTTACTCTAATTCACATTATGTTAATGCAAAATCTAAAGTTTTTTAGCTGAGTAACGGGTATCTAATAGTCGAGGCACTCGACTATAGCGTTCTCTCTTGTTTTTGTCTTCAATGGCATCGCACCTTAAATTTTAGGGTACATTTTACTAAAATTAAGAGCGTTCCTATCTAAAATCTAAGGCAAAGGGCCCTAAAAACAAAAAAATATATATAATTTATCTTACCATAAATGTATAAAAAAATGTGCCTACATTCTTCATCATGATGTCATTTTTCATTCAGGATTTATGGACTTATGTATATTCATGTATGTGTGTATATGTATTAGGTTTAAGCACTTCGCTTTTCATTCAGAAAAGTCACAAAGTTTGTATTAATATTGCACTAATGAATTGTCAAGATCTATTTCAGCTAGAATTCTGTGGGGGAAGAGAGAGAAATTGTGTACAATTATGAAATATTTCAATTCTTACAAGTAAACTCCGATAAGTATCTATCCGAAAAAACTTATAATTTTAATCGTCCGTCGGTGGGATTCGAACCCAGGTATCCTGCGCTTAAATTCAAAAACATCGAATGAAGCCACGGTCGCGCGCTATAAACGCACGGCAAAACCAAGGACTATATGATGGGGCGTTAGCGAAGAATTTTAGTTTAAAATATTTTTTAGAACTCGTGAAGTCGCAACTGTGAAAGTCAAAATATTTTAAATACATTTTCTAAGATGATATTTCATATGACAGGAAATATTTTAATTAATTTTCCATATAGGTTAAAACTTTTAGTCGTTCTAAGCATTACTTTTCATGTGTGTTTATAACACAAGTAAAAAAAAGAAAAAAAGAAAAATGTAGGGCTCGACGGCAGTTGAAATTGAACTTGCGGTTCTTAGATTTCTGGTCAGACGTTCTAACCCCTAGGCTACTCGGACAGGGTTAGAATAATTTTATGGTCAGGGTGTGATATTTTAGAAAATGTTTTCTATGTTATAAGAATTATATTATATAGAAAATATTTCTATATTTAAGAAAATATTTCTATATTTAAGAAAATATTTCTATATTTAAGAAAATATTTCTATATTTAAGAAAATATTTCTATATTTAAGAAAATATTTCTATATTTAAGAAAATATTTCTATATTTAAGAAAGGGTTTAGGGTTATCGAATTTTTAAGGTTAATTTGAGAAAATTTTTCTATTTTTTAGGGTAAATAATTTTTTAGGGCAGAATTCCTAATTTTAAGAAAAAAATTTCTAAAAACAAGTACCATTTTTACTAAAATATAGAAATTCTTTCTTGGATTTAGGGCGAGTTAAGTTTATAGCGACAATTTCTACATTTGAGAAACACTTTCTTGATTCAAGAAAAGTTTTCTTGTTTTGAGAAAAAAATTATTTGAAAATAGAAATCTTTTCTTGGATTTAGAAAAAATAAAGTTGTTTGGCGATTTTCTAAAATTTAGGGTTAATTTTGCTATGAGTGTATGAGAACCTCTGCACAAATTGTTAACTTTATCTTTAGAAATCCTATTTGGAAGGAGTCTTTTTTATTCCGTTTCACAAGGAAGGAAATAAATCGAGTAAAAGCAATCACAGAGTTATATCCAAGTTGTCCGCCATCCCATAGCTTTTTTGACCCAACTTCTAACATCTTTGTAGATCATGTCAACAAGGATTTATAGGGCGAAAGTCTATAACGACAAACCTCTTGGAGCTAACGTCTTTTGTAATAAATGGCTTCAGAAAGAACATTCAGACTGATGTAGTTATACCCGTTACTCGTAGAGTAAAAGGGTATATTGTATTCGTGCAAAAGTATGTAACATGTATAAGGAAGCTTTTCCGACCCTATAAAGTATATATATTCTTGTTCAGGAGCACTAGCCGAGTCGATCTAGCCATGTCCGTCTGTCCGTCTCTCCGTCTGTCCGTCTGTCTGTCCGTCTGTCTGTCTGTCTGTCCGTATGAACGCTGAGATCTCGGAAACTATAAAAGCTAGAAGATTGGCATTTTGCATGTAGATTTTAGGAGTTCCTACGCAGCGCAAGTTTGTTTCAAAATGGTGCCACGCCCCCTCTGACGCCCACAAGCCACAAGCTGTGGCTACAGTTTTGATGCTATTATGAAAATTTTAATTGATATGTATTTGTTTCGTCAATACCTATCGATTGGCCTAATAAAAGTTTGCCACGCCCACTCTAACGCCCAAAAACCCATTAAACGCTTAAGCCTGGCTAGCGCCTACATTTCCGCCTTTCATGGCCCGTAGCGCCATCTAACGGATGTCTTTGGAACAGCTGGCCAAGGTGCTTATTCGAGCGGCGAAAAACATACAAGAAGGCATATTTATATTAAGTTGTTTAGCTGAGTAACGGGTATCTAATAGTCGAGGCACTCGACTGTAGCGTTCTCTATTGTTTTCACTGATTTTAGTAAAGCGTTTCATTCTGTAAATCACACGCTTCTGGTATTAAATTTAGACTTATTAGGGTTTTTTATGAGATCTTCTAACATGGATCTTTAGTTATCAAAGTGGTAGGTCTTAAGTCCTCTGTAAAAGCTCTTTATCTAATTTGATCCGAGTTACTTCAGGCGTCCCATAAAGGAGACAAATTGGAATTGCATGTCCTATATATACCCTTGCAGAATATTCTGTAAATTATATTCTCCAAAATTATTCATCATCTTAATACTCATACAAAATCCCAACATCCTAACTTTAACAAGAGAGAACGCTATAGTCGGGTGCCCCGACTATCAGATACCCGTTACTCAGGTAAAGGGAGTGCGAGGGAGATGGAGATAGAAACTTTGATCACGCATAACTTTTTAACGAATGGTGCGATTTGAAAAATTTCTTCTACATTTCGATAGGTATTGATAAACACAATAAAACTGCATTTTTACTTTTCCGAAATATTTAAATTTTTAAAATCGTATATAAGCGATTGTGGGCGTCAGAGGGGGCGTGGCACCATTTTGAAACAAACTTGCGCTGCGTAGGAACTCCTAAAATCTACATGCAAAACGCCAATCTTCTAGCTTTTATAGTTTCCGAGATCTCAGCGTTCATACGGACAGACAGACGGACAGACGGACAGACAGACGGACAGACGGACATGGCTAGATCGACTCGGCTAGTGATCCTGAACAAGAATATATATACTTTATAGGGTCGGAAACGCTTCCTTCTACCTGTTACATACTTTTGCACGAATACAATATACCCTTTTACTCTACGAGTAACGGGTATAAAAACACCAATGTTAAGGCATTTCCAATCGTTTAGTTATATGGCAGCTATAGGATATAGTCAGCCGTTCCTTATGAAATTTGGTAGTTCGAATTGATTGGCCAAAACCACTAACCATTCAACATATAGACTGGTCATTTCATACAACCAATATGGACACTCAAAAAACTTTGCGGGAGGACCCACAGCTGGTAGCGGAAGATAGGAACAGGGCACATCGCAGTCGGTGTCTGCGCTTAGTGGTTGAGAAAACTTCAAACCAAATCAGCTTTGGTTGTTGTTCTGCGAGCGGATGGTGCCTGCATACTCTACCGACGATTAAATTTTAGGGGTGGGGACAGAAACAAGAACGGCTGTTACAAACACCAAAGTTATGGCATTTCCGATAAATATTTTATATGGCGGCTAAGTGTATAGTCGACCGATCCTTATGAAATTTGGTAGGTCGGATTGATTGGCTAAATATAACCCATACAAATTTCCAACTTCCTAACTTTAAAAACACCAAAATTATGTCATTTTTGATCGTTCAGTTATATGGCAGCTATAGGATATAGTCGGCCGATCCGGGCCGTTCCGACTTATATACTACTTGCAATAGAAAGACAGCTTTAAAACTGAGGGACTAGTTTGCGTAGAAACGGACAGACGGACGGACAGACGGACATGACTAGATCGACTCTCCTGGTGATGCTGATCAAGAATATTTATACTTTATTGGGTCGGAAATGTCTCCTTCTCCGCGTTGCAAACTTTTGACTGAAATTATAATCAATCCGACCTACCAAATTTCATAAAGAATTTTCTTGTCCGAATTAACCATACTACGAGTATGGATCAGAATGGCAGTACCTCCATGAGCCTTACCATCAGGATGTTTTGTGGCAAAAAATGTATAGCCATGTAAGGTCAAAATAGTTATACCTGTTACTCGTAGAGTAAAAGGGTATATTGTATTCGTGCAAAAGTATGTAACAGGTAGAAGGAAGCGTTTCCCCCTATAAAGTATATATATTCTTGTTCAGGATCACTAGCCGAGTCGATCTAGCCATGTCCGTCTGTCCGTCTGTCTGTCCGTCTGTCTGTCTGTCTATCTGTCCGTATGAACGCTGAGATCTCGGAAACTATAAAAGCTAGAAGATTGGCATTTTGCATGCAGATTCTAGGAGTTCCTACGCAGCGCAAGTTTGTTTCAAAAAGGCTTGCCGAAGTTTGCTTCCTTATAAAATTCAAAAATTTATTATGGCTTATCCCAATGTAGTTTTGTAAATACTTTGAAATAAATGATCCATATCTCTAGCTGAATACAAAATGCCTTATAAATTAGTCTTCACAAAAAAAATATTAGCACAGGTCAAGTAAGCAAAGGTATAGTTTAATAGTGTGTAAAACTGTAAACATTTAAATTGCAATCCAATCAAAAATGTCGAAATTTGACGAGACTTTCCATCCGTATAAACTTCGAGATTTTTGAAATTACAATAGCTAACGATTAGGGTTTAGCATGAAGATTCCAGTTTTAATATTTTGTTGACCAACCTTTTGCTCAATTTATGTTTTTATTTGTCGAAAGAGAACGTCGAGTACATTTGACATATTTGGATTACCGAATTTAGATTTCCGTTCCGCATTATAATATTTTTATTACTATTTTTTTTAGAACCAGAACTTTTTGAAGACGATCTTTTTGGTGAACCTTCTCAGCCAGCGGAGCAGATTGCGAAAGAACCTACAGCAATTATCGTCGCAGATGATTTTGATGAAGATGAAATTGATAATTGTAATAACGTTCAATCGCCTGCCACATCTTGTGCAAATTCAGTTATTGATGAGAAAGGTGGTAAGTATTAAATTAGTTTTTTATGCCCTTGCAGAGGGTATTATAATTTCAGTCAAAAGTTTGCAACGCAGTGAAGGAAACATTTCCGATCCTATAAAGTATATATATTCTTGATCAGCCTCACCAGGAGAGTCGATCTAGCCATGTCCGTCCGTCTGTCCGTTTCTACGCAAACTAGTCTCTCAGTTTTAAAGCTATCTGCTTGAAACTTTTTCAAAAGTTGTCTTTCTATTGCTGGTAGTATATATGTCGGAAAGAGCCAGATCGGGCGACTATATACTATAGCCCCCATAAGAACAACCGGAAAAAAATTTTAAAAATTAGAACTTTGTTGTTATACCCTTGCAGAGGGTATTATAATTCAGACAAAAGTTTGCAACGCGTCGAAGGAGACATTTCCGACATAAAGAGTCGATCTAGCCATGTCCGTCTGTCCGTCCGTCTGTCCGTTTCTACGCAAACTAGTCCCTCAGTTTTAAAGCTATCTACTTGAAACTTTCCCAAAAGGTTTCTTTCTATTGCAGGTAGTCGGAACGGCCGGGATCGGCCGACTATATCCTATAGCTGCCATATAACTGAACGATTGGAAATGCCATAATTTTGGTGTTTTTAAAGTTAGGAAGTTGGAATTTTTTATGGGTTTTATATTTGGCCAATCCAACCTACCAAATTTCATCGGGATCGGCCGACTATATCCTATAGCTGCCATATAACTGAACGATTGGAAATGCCATAATTTTGGTGTTTTTAAAGTTAGGAATCTGGGATTTTTTATGAGTATTAAGAATGCATCATATGAATAATTTTGGAGAATATAGTTAGCTTTCCTTTCTTGTTTTTAGTAATATAGGCATAAAAATCGAAATGTGGTCGATTTGTAATAACGGCAAGGGTATATAAACTTCGGCTTGCCGAAGTTTCTTTCTTTCTTGTATTAATTGTTATGAGTGACAAATGGACAAAAGTGGTCAAATTATTAATCAAAAAATAAAAATAAAAAAAACAAGAAAGGAAAGCTAACTTCGGGCGGAGCCGAAGTTGAAATACCCTTGCAGAATACTCTGTAAATTATATTCTCCAAAATTATTCATATGATGCATTCTTAATACTCATAAAAAATCCCAACTTCCTAACTTTAAAAACACCAAAGTTATGGCATTTCCAATCGTTCAGTTATATGGCAGCTATAGGATATAGTCGGCCGATCCTTATGAAATTTGGTAGGTCGGATTGATTGGCCAAAAATAAAACCCATAGAAAATCCCAACTTCCTAACTAAACAAACACCAAAGTTATGGTATTTCCGATTAATCAGTTATATGGCGGCTAAAGGATATAGTCGTCCGATCCTTATGAAATTTAGTAGGTCGGATTGATTGGCCAAATATAAAACCCATAGAAAATCCCAAGTTCCTACCTTTACAAACACGAAAGTTATGGCATTTCCGATCAATCAGTTATATGGCAGCTATAGGATATAGTCGTCCGATCCCGGCCGTTCCGACTTATATACTGCGTGCAAAGAAAAGAAGGGTGTGTGCAAAGTTTCAGTTCGATAGCTTTAAAACTGAGAGACTAGTTTGCGTAGAAACAGACAGACGGACAGACAGACGGACAGACAGACGGACAGACAGACGGACAGACAGAGGGACCGACGGACAGACGGACATGGCTATATCAACTCAGGAGGTGATCCTGATCAAGAATATATATCCTTTATAGGGTCGGAGATGTCTCCTTCACTGCGTTGCACACTTTTGACCAAAATTATAATACCCTCTGCAAGGGTATAATAACCACTTCATTTGTTATACCCTTGCAGAGGGTATTATAATTTTGGTCAGAAGTTTGTAACGCAGTGAAGGAGACGTTTCCGACCCTATAAAGTATATATATTCTTGATCAGGATCAATAGGGGAGTCGATATAGCCATGTCCGTCTGTCCGTCCGTCCGTCTGTCCGTCTGTTTCAATACCGTTTGCGAGCTCAGTTTAAAAGCTAGCGATCTGAAACTTTCACAGTTGTCCTAAAACATGTGTACGCAGATCAAGTTTGAAAACCGCCCCGATCCGATGTCTATATCCTATAGCTCCCATAGGAACAATAGGGTGAAATCGGTTAAAATTTTATGATTTTCAGGATATTTTGCACAGTATTGCTATTGACATGAAATTTTTCAAATCGTATTTTTTTATGCATACCTTGATCAATGTAAAATCGCGTTCCCATAGGAACAATCGGTTATACCATGCAAGAATTGATGATATTTCGCGCAGTGTAAAAGCTATTGTCATGAACCTTTCCAAATCGTATTTTTGTATGCATACCTTGATCAAGGTAAATATATTATAGCTCTCATAGGAACAATAGGGTTAATTCGCTCCAAATTTAATGTTTTTTAGAATATTTCGCGCAGTGTAAAAGCTATTGACATACATTTTTCCAAGTCTAATTTATTTACGCATATCTTGATCAGGGTATAAGCGCTTGCCGATCGGATGTCTATATCTTATAGATTCCGTAGGAAAAGTTGTTAAAGGCTCCGAAAATATCCCTTTTTTCTTTTTATACCCTTGCAGAGGGTATTATAATTTTGGTCAAAAGTGTGCAACGCAGTGAAGGAGACATCTCCGACCCTATAAAGTATATATATTCTTGATCAGGATCACCTCCTGAGTTGATATAGCCATGTCCGTCTGTCCGTCTGTCTGTCCGTCTGTCCGTCTGTCTGTTTCTACGCAAACTAGTCTCTCAGTTTTAAAGCTATCGAATTGAAACTTTGCACACACCCTTCTTTCCTTTGCACGCAGTATATAAGTCGGAACGGCCGGGATCGGACGACTATATCCTATAGCTGCCATATAACTGATTGATCGGAAATGCCATAACTTTCGTGTTTGTAAAGTTAGGAAGTTGGGATTTTCTATGGGTTTTATATTTGGCCAATCAATTCGACCTACCAAATTTCATAAGAATCGGACGACTATATCCTATAGCCGCTATATAACTGATTAATCGGAAATGCCAAAACTTTGGTGTTTGTTAAGTTAGGAAGTTGGGATTTTCCATGGGTCTTATTTTTGGCCAATCAATCCGACCTATTAAATTTCATAAGGATCGGCCGACTATATCCTATAGCTGCCATATAACTGAACGATTGAAAATGCCATAACTTTGGTGTTTTTAAAGTTAGGAAGTTGGGATTTTTTATGAGTATTAAGAATGCATCATATGAATAATTTTGGAGAATATAATTTACAGAGTATTCTGCAAGGGTATATCAACTTCGGCTCCGCCCGAAGTTAGCTTTTCTTTCTTGTTTTATATGACATTTTTGCTGTATAAAAGCTATTGACATGACATAAATCTAGTTTATTTATGTATACCTTATTCCTTTCGCTACCTTTTCAATTTTAGCAATTTCGGCAAAGTCTGCAAGGGTATTAAAACTTCGGCTTGCCGAAGTTAGCTTCCGTCCTCGTTTTTGTTTAGTTTCAAGAGACGGTTAAATTTTGTTGATACGTTTGACATGAAATAATTCAAAATATTTTTTAGAAAGTAATTTGCACGACAATGCCAGTATCGGTGACAATATACCCATAAATGAAATGACTCTTGTCCAAAACGAGGATGATGGATTCGCATTAGCTCCTATTGACGCAACAGTCTATAAAGGATTAACAAAAACCAAACGCAAAAGAAAACTTATTATTGATGAAATAAAAAATATTTCTGGAGAAGAAATGAAGGCGCAATTAGCCGATACTTCTGATATCTTAACTACACTCGATCTGGCCCCACCCACAAAAAGGTATTTAGTTTATATTGGCAAAAATATAATATAAAATAAATATTTTCTTTTTTTGTAGACTGATGTATTGGAAAGAAACTGGAGGTGTTGAAAAATTGTTTTCATTACCATCAAGATCCATACCAGCCAGATCTTTATTTAATAATTATAACAGACAGTTGTTTTCACATTCAACATTCTTTGAGGATTTTTCAAGTGTTGCTCCAATGGAAATTCTTGCATTGGAATTTTATGCACAAGAAAATGAGAATTCGCTAATTATTTTTAATAAAAAAGGACGCAAACGAAAGAATGACTTGGTTACTAATCAATTTTTGGACCATGTATCTGATTCACTGATTCAAAGCTTAGAGGTCCCAGAAGTTTTAAGAGAAGACCAAAAATCTCTAGGGCTATCTGCAGTTTCTTTAAACATTGCAACAAAAGAGCAAGAAAGTATAGCTTGTCAAAATGCATCAACTCTTTTCGATCACATGCAAAGTCCAGATTTATTGTCTTTAAATGACATGGAACATTTTTCATCAATTAATGACCTGCCATTAACACCAAGAAATACTAATAACGACATGGGAGATGATTTCAACCAAGGAGACTCAACGCCGGCGGGATTGGATCATGGCCACACAACTCCGCAGCATACAAATATTGGCGAGATGGACAATATCCCATTTATACCTACAGATCAAATTAGCGCAATATTTAATGAATCTGTTGAGCGACCTTTATTGAATGAAAACGGCTTTTCAAAAAGAGCAAACGACTTTTCAAAGGGATGGGACAACTATGAAATTCCAACCTTCGTTGGTCAGGTAAGTTCATAAGAATAGTGCAAACCAATTAAAACATTTATTGGAAAAAGGAATGCACACATTGGTTCCTTGTGTGAAAAAAGAAAGCATTTAGACGTGGATACAAATTTAGAAAACTTTTTTAAAATGCTAAATGCAAAAATAAGGTCAAATATCAATATTTGTAATCCTGCCAAGAGCTTTGAAAACTTCTGCAGTAGTTCGCTATCATGTGCGTATGTTGATGATCTATCGCCCCGATCTTCATTTACATCTACAAGACTCGGCGGAAATCTTAATGGGTGACTGTGAAGATCTTAATGCTCATGTTGCAGCACATATGTTGTAACAGATTGACCGCTCTTTTATCCCTGAAGAAATTTTGAACCATCTTAGTAAAAGAGGTCCAAGTTGCTTTCTCCACATCTTTCGTTTTCCATATATTTCCATATACACCGGAAAACGGCATAACATCTTTCCCAATTTGGTGGCGTCGATAGTAGAAGATGAAATCTTTTTATATTATTAAAATAATACAAGATAAGCATAATGATTAAGGAACCGTTTTTATTTTTTTGAAAGAAAACATAACAGCAACATTTTTCATATGGTGATTTCTAAATGATAAATTCTATAAATGTACTTCAGCGAGGACAGGGCCTTATAAAATACAAATATACTAACCGTTAAATATGGGATTTATCTTAAAATTGTATTATCTTTGTAGTTTCTGATTTGTTTAATGGAGAAACGAATTATGATTTATTTCTTAACTTTTTTTTTTTACAGAATCACAGCGACGAACAAATGGAAAATGAAACTGATGAACAATTTGAAGAGCGTGTTTTAAATAAAAGAGCTGCACAACTTTTTATCGACGTTAGAGCTCATTTTAACGTTAAAGATAATTTAGCTCTTTCACAACTAACATCAGGAAACTCAAGAAAACAGGTAAAAAATCATTTCTTAACCCATTCCTTAATTAATCTCCGCATTGAGTTGCGCAATGGCCTCATGATTTCGTAAGAAATTTAGCAAACAAAACATACGCCAGTTGGACTAATAAGGATGCAAGTTCATGAGTATAAAAATGTTGCTTAATAACGCTGTAGTACATTTTTTTTGTAAGTGCTTGATGTTGTCCCAACCAGTGTTTGCATTTTCTGCTACATAGCAGCAATTTCAATAAAATATTGCTCTGCTCCCGCTATTGCTCTGTTCTGCTCTGCTCTGTAGCACAGAACGTCGAAGTACAGAGCAATAGCAATAGCAAAAAATGCGCGACATACTATTTGTAGTTGTAGCTATAACACAAGCATCGACAGCGAGAATGAGAGCAAAGCGAACGAAAATGATAGCAACTCTGTTTTTGCTCTCGTAGCAGCTGCGTAGTTGCTCTCATAGCATTTTTGTAGTTGTTCTCATAGCTTCGTATTTTGCCGCATACCAGATATTGCATTTAAAGACGTTAATTTCAAATTATAATAATATATTCATTTTCCATATTACAAAAATAAAAAATTAAATTTCAACAATAACAGAAATTATTGTTATTTGATTTTCTTCGTCTTCAAATGAAGGGAAATTTTCGATGGCACTATCCAAATGGGATGAGTTTAGTTTGACAAGTAAAATATTTTCTAATGTGTCGTGGCTTAACCTATTCCGATCTTTCTTTAAAGACCGATTACAAGATTTGCTCTGCACATATGTTGATCCATTGTCTTCAAAATATTTTTAAATATTGTTTTTTCGCGAAGCCATGTTTACGCATGAGGTAAATTAATATTACTGCGCGTTTAAAACCGTGCATGTGTACCAAAACAAAATATAACGGTAAGATCTGGTATGCGGCAAAATACGGAGCTGCTATGAGAGCAACTACAAAAATGCTATGAGAGCAACTACGTAGCTGCTACGAGAGCAAAAACAGAGTTGCTATCACTTTCGTTCGCTTTGCTCTCATTCTCGCTGTCGATGCTTGTGCTATAGCTACAACTACAAATAGTATGTCGCGCATTTTTTGCTATTGCTATTGCTCTGTACTCCGACGTTCTGTGCTACAGAGCAGAGCAGAAGAGCAACCGTTTTGCTTTTGTGCTCTCTGCTATGCTACAGAGCCGATCGAAATCAGAGCAATAGCGGGAGTAAAAAAAATACTCTGATGTAGCATAGCATTTTCAATCACTGGTCCCAACAACGATAAAAATAATTTCTCCTTGGGACCTAAAAACGAGATCACGAGAAATCGAATAACAATAGAGGGAAATTACGGGTTTAAATAAATTTAAATTGCACATATATATAAATAAAGCTCCCATAGGAAAATCAAAAAATTAAAAAAAATAATAATGAAAAGTAATTGTATTTTGCTGTTTTTATACCCTTGCAGAGGGTATTATAATTTTGGTCAAAAAGGTGCAACGCAGTGAAGGAGACATCTCCGACCCTATAAAGGATATATATTCTTGATCAGGATCACCTCCTGAGTTGATATAGCCATGTCCGTCTGACCGTCTGTCTGTCCGTTCGTCTGTTTCTACGCAAACTAGTCTCTCAGTTTTGAAGCTATCGAATTGAAACTTTGCACACACCCTTCTTTCCTTTGCACGCAGTATATAAGTCGGAACGGCCGGGATCGGACGACTATATCCTATAGCCGCCATATAACTGATTAATAGGAAATGCCATAACTTTGGTGTTTGTTTAGTTAGGAAGTTGGGATTTTCTATGGGTTTTATTTTTGGCCAATCAATCCGACCTACCAAATTTCATAAGGATCGGCCGACTATATCCTATAGCTGCCATATAACTGAACGATTGGAAATGCCATAACTTTGGTGTTTTTAAAGTTAGGAAGTTGGGATATTTTATGAGTATTAAGAATGCATCACATGAATAATTTTGGAGAAAATAATTTACAGAGTATTCTGCAAGGGTAAATCAACTTGAATGACCTTTTCTGGCCAAAGCAGCAATTTCTGACTTGGAAGAATCCCAAGATGGGGTAGGAAAAGCTATTCTTCTAGCAGGAGTGGCAGCTTGGTCGACTTGGTCAGCTTTAGCAAAGGAATCGACATCATCCACCGAAACAGCTGTACTTGAGTCAGGGCAGTAGGTCGGCTACCGAAACATCTTATATCCGATACCCGAGGTAGAAACCTGGTTTCGGTAACGAAGGTGATTGTATGGTCATATGATCACAAACCGGGCTTAGCAGCGAGGAGTTATTGGTATTACCACCGAAACGGCGAGATTTTTTTTTTTTAATTTGATTTACCCTATTGAAGCGTTCTTTATCAGCAGCATTCTTACTGATCCCCTTGGTGGTAAAAATGTTCATAGTCGGAACCGATTCTTTGGATGTCACATTTAAGGATGAAGAAAAAGATTCGGATGATGTGTCCGGATCGAAGAGATTATTAAACTCGCGATTTCCAAAGCTAAAGTATGTCAAAGGCAGTCGCCTTGGCACTCTATGAGGCTTTTATAACGTCTACTTTATCAGTTTCGCCTGCATTGACCGCTGGTCCGTCATTACACGGGCCTAAGGAACTAAAATTCGGCAAGCCGAAGATTTTATACCCTTGCAATTATTACAAAACGACTACATTTCAATTTCTATGCCTGTATTACTAAAAACAATGAAGCAGCGATGTCGACTACATTTAGATTTCTATGCCTGTATTACTAAAAACAATAAAGAGATGTCGATTTTATACCCTTGCAGTTATTACAAAAGGACTACATTTTAATTTCTATGCCTGTATTACTAAAAACAATAAAGCGATGTCGACTACATTTCGATTTCTATGCCTGTATTACTAAAAACAATAAAGAGATGTCGATTTTGCATTTTCAATGGCAGCTATATGATATTCTTGTCCGATTTTGACAAAACTAAGTGCATAATTCTAATATAGTAAATATCTTAAAGAAATATGTTGATAAATAGAAAAAACAGTAATATAAATGTTTTTTTGTATTATTATCATTATTTTTTTAAATTTGATTTTCCTATGAGAGTTATGTGATATAGATGCCCGATTTTAATTAAAACCGTAATTCCATAGTATTTAAATATTACCACATCCCAAAGAACAACAAATGTCGGAAATGTCTTCTTGCCAACTTCGAGGGTGGCCTTGCCACGTTGAAACATTGTGTTTCAAAGTCCAAAAACCGCAAAAACACTGGAAAATTAAAGAAAACGAGGACGAAAGCTAACTTCGGCAAGACGAAACTTTAATACCCTTGCAGACTTCGAAAAATTGATGTCAATATCTTATGCCCTGCTCGTAATATAAATTAAAGTTAGGTAATTACATATATTAAAAAAAAGATTAACTATATTAACCAATTAATAGTTATATAGTTGTCTGATTGGCAAGAACTTTTACCCTGAGCAAGGTATACATAAATAAATTAGATTTGCATAGTTTCATGTCAATAGCTTTTATACTGCAAAAATGTCATATAAAAATAGAAAGAAAGAGATATTTTCACAGCTTTTAAAAATTATTCCTATGGAAGCTATAAGATATAGACGTCCAATCGGCAAGCGCTTTCACCCTGATCAAGGTATGCGTAAATAAATAAGAATTGGAAAAATTGATGAAAAATATCAAATTTTAACCCTATTGTTTCTATGGGAGCTTTAGGATATAGACGTTCGATCGGCACGCGCTCTTAACCTGATCAAGTTATGCTTTAAAAAATCAGATTTGGAAAGATGCATGTCAATAGCTTTTACACTGAGCCAATATCTTCAATTCTTCTTCTTGAAAGTTATAACCTATTGTTTCCATGGGAGCTATAGGATATAGACGTCCGATCGGGGCGCTTTTCAAACTTGATCTGCGTACACATGTTTTAGGACGACTGTGAAAGTTTCAGATCGCTAGCTTTTAAACTGAGCTCGCAAACGGTATTGAAACAGACGTACAGACAGACATGGCTATATCAACTCCTCTATTGACCCTAATCAAGAATATATATACTGTATGAGGTCTCCTTTAACGTCTCCTTCACTACGTTACAAACTTCTGACCAAAAATATAATACCCTCTGCAAGGGTATACAAAAGTATTACAAATAAGGGAGCTTTGAAATAAACACAACCGAATAGCTTGACACAAAAGTAGAAACTTAAGCCCGTCGGGCTACAACGTCCTCCGAAATCGATGTTATTGTCCATTATCCCATTTTTTTAATGCGTGGCAGTCTACATTTATAATTTGAGTGGCTATTGTAAATGGGGCCTTGTTAGAAATTTTAGGCAAACTTCTATGTTGACTGATGTTCGAAACATTTTCCTTTGATAATACATGCCTTCAAGCTTTATTTTTGTCACCATATCCTATTTTGATTTATAGAAGTGTCTCGGTAGTGACATAAATTGATTTGGATTGTCTGTGGTATTGAATTATGGAACTGTGTAATGCTGACGGTCGAGTTCACTTGACTAAACATGAATTGAAATTGCTAATCCCGTTAAACATATTTATTTGATAGAATTTAGTTCCCAAGAAAAAAAATAGTAGTTAAATTTTTTTCTAAGTTAAAGTAATTATTAAAATGCAAGGCGACTGCTGCAATTGCTAACCAAAATGGTGGTAGAAGTGGTTCGCGGTAATTATGGAATCTCCTTGTCAAATCAAAAAAATTAAAAATAAACATACAAAAAAATGTTTTTGAACAAAGTGTTATCGTCAATAGATGATGTGAAAAAATTCGAAATGTGTATGTATGAAATTAAAGGGTGCTGAATTGTGATAAGCATCTTTTCTTCGGTCAATAATCCGATCGTTATTTATGATTCCACATACAAGCATAATTCCCTACCAGAGCTGTTAAATGAGAGCTGTTGAGCGTCACTAGTAGGAAGCTTGGACAGTTGTTTTCGTATTGGAAGAATTTATTTTTAGCGACAACCAGTTGGAATTGGTTGATTTGGCCAAATAAAAGAAAAATGTTCTACACTAAAAGCAAAATTTTAATAAAAATCCAAAATTTTTAACTTTTTGATTTTTATTAAAATACAATTTTAAAGTTAAAGTTCTAAAATTTAAATTCCATTTAAAATTAAATTGAATCAAAAATTTAAAATTAAATTTAATTATTTTCAGTTATTAATTCGTCTTTGACTTTCAAAGTGAACGGTCGTGTTTTTTTTCTGCGCTTCGAATTTTGTATTTTTGTTTCGTTTATTCCCATCGGTGGGTTTTATCAAAACAATTTTAATTTTCTTCCGGTTATTCAAACATACATTTAAACGCCGTTCGCTTCGCGAGTGCACTTGTAATAATACTAATAAATTGTTTTAGTTTTCGTAATTATTATCTGTGTTTTCTTTTCTTATATCCCCGCTGTTTCTCTTTTGTGCATGCACTTTAACTAATTTACGCTCCCGCTCTCTTGCGCTCTTGGCTTTGAATGTTCTAAGCGTGCAGTTTCTGCGCTCATGCGGTACTTATAACTGCTCGCTTATACATTTCAATTCGTTTTCTTGGTACAGTGGTTCCAATAGATAAAATGAATAATAAAAATTTAGTCTGTTTCTGCAAAAAATGCAGCCTCGTAATCAGGGCTGACCAGCTGGTTATGTGAAAATATGGTGCACATCAAGTGCGCCGGTTTTACTGGCCGGACAAGTGATGACCTTTCAAAGGGGCCCAATTTGCAGCTTTGTTGCGAACGAGATGAAATCGTTCATGCGCCAAACTAAAGGCGGCCTGATGGGGCTGATTAGCTGTTTCCGAGTTGCTAGAGATAGTTTTCGCCGAGCTGATGATCTCCTCTCTGCGCTGGATTCGCAGTTTAATAAGCGCAAAAAGGCTGCTGGTGGTAAGGAGCAAAAGAACAACAGAGCATTCCGGCGGATCAGCAGCTGATTTCAGCAAACCCTCAAATGTTGCTAAGATCAGCAGCTAAAAAAGATTCGGTATCCGAACAATCCGTAACAGAATGCATGCAACCAGGGACTTCCAAGAATTCCGATTTGTCCGTAGTGGTTTCACAATTAGTGGATCCACCTATCTCTCAGAATGTAGCAATGAGTCCGGACAACCGGCTCAAGTTGGTTTTGCAGAAACAATGTCTGCTCCACCAAAATCTCTTTCAGTGGTTCCACTAAAGAAACAAATTTTCGTTTCTCGGCTTTCCCCTGATCAAACATCTTCTGATGTATTGTCTTATATACAAGACAAAACTAAAACCGATTGTAATAGTGTTAAGGTGGAAAAGCTTAAGTTTTCTTATGCTAGAGACATTTCATCTTTCAAGATAACTGTCCCTAACGAGCTTTTTGAAGCCATATGCTCGGGCGACTTCTGGCCGGATAATATGGTTGTAAAAGAGTTCGAGGCTAAGATGAAGAAGAAGGGGCCCGTGGGAGTAAAACTTCCTAGTCAAGGCCAAACAAGTGTACCAATTTCAAAAAACTAATTCTAACCTCCTTCTTTCCTATCAGAATGCAAGATTCACTCACTTGTAAATTGTATTCCGGTAGCCTTTCCTTTGCATCTCATATTATTGTGTTTACAGAAACCTGGTTAAAGCTGGAGATCTTTAGCTCCGAAGTTTTTCCAGGTAAGTACACAATATATAGGTATGACCGTCCCTCTAGACGGGGAGATGGAGTCTTAATTGGAGTTGATTCAAACCTCCCGTCTGAGGAGTTATTATACTCGTTACTCGTAGAGTAAAAGGGTATATTGTATTCGTGCAAAAGTATGTAACAGGTAGAAGGAAGCGTTTTCGACCCTATAAAGTATATATATTCTTGTTCAGGATCACTAGCCGAGTCGATCTAGCCATGTCCGTCTGTCCGTCTGTCTGTCCGTATGAACGCTGAGATCTCGGAAACTATAAAAGCTAGAAGATTGGCATTTTGCATGCAGATTCCATGAGTTCCTACGCAGCGCAAGGTGCCACGCCCCCTTTAACGCCCACAATCGCTTAAATACGATTTTAAAAATTTAAATATTTCGGAAAAGTAAAAATGCAGTTTTATTGTGTTTATCAATACCTCTCTTGTTTTTTGATGAATTCAATACCTTTCCGTTATTAAGTCCGTTGCAAATAAGCTTTCCGATAGGGATCAGTTGATAGTTCTAGGTGATTTTAATATACCTGGAGTTACTTGGTCCACTGAGGATGGATCGAATGTCTTACTACCTATAGCACAGCATGATTTTATTGATGGCCTGCTTGACATATCTCTATCTCAAGTAAACTATGTTCGAAATTCATTAGGTCGCCTACTTGATTTGTGTTTTGTATCAAATCCTGAAGGTGTGTTTCTGTCCAGAGTAGCACCACTCACGCAACCTGAAGATCCATATCACCCAACAATCGAACTTTCATTTGATACGGGTAGAGTTATAGAAGAAAAATCAGAAAAATCCAAACGAATACATTGTTTTCGCAAGGCAGACTTTCTGAGGCTAAATAATTTTATTTCTGGCTTTAATTGGTCTGATCTTTACTTATGCAATAATATGTCCGTTGCAGTTAATGTTTTTTACACTGCAATAAACTTATTTTTTAGTTCCTATCCGTCAATTTCCAATACATCACCTTGGTTTAGCAAAGAGTTTACACACTTAAGAAATGTAAAGTCCAGACTTTTTAGGAAATATAAAAATACCGGTTCTCAATCTGTTTTTACTAGATATTTAAGTGCTCGGTCAAGATTTACCGTGCTTAATGCTCAGTGTTATAATAGTTACTTAAACCGTTGTAATAAGGTCCAGTTCTCTCAGGACCCGAAACAGTTTTATAATTTCGTTAGCACCAAGCGTAAATCTAATTCTTTTCCTTCCTTGCTGTCGTTCGAAAACATGACGGCAACCACAGATCAGGCAATAGCCGATTTATTTGTCCAATTTTTTCAAACGACTTACTTTACTTTAGATTATTCATCACAGCCTTATTCTTACACCATGTCCAAGTCAAACCTCATATTCTTTTCCACTTTAACAGAAAGCTCTCTTCTTTTGGATCTTCTTCGTATTAAGCCTGTTTATTCGCCTGGGCCCCCATGGTATTCCTGGGTGCGTGCTTAGGTATTGCGCTAAGGCCCTGTGCAAACCTCTTCACAAGTTGTTTGCCTTATCTCTAGAAACTTCCCAATTCCCAAATATTTGGAAGGAATCATTTGTTATTCCTCTTTTCAAAAAAGGTAACAAGTTAGAAGTCAGTAACTACAGAGGTATTTCTTAGTTGTCAGCTATTCCTAAGCTTTTTGAAAAAAATCATTACTCCTTATTTGCAGCACCTTTGTAGATCAATCATTTATCTGTGTCAACACGGATTTATTAAACGTAGATCCACAATCACAAACCTTCTAGAGCTCAGTACATTTGTGATAAAAGGCTTCAATAGTAGTTTTCAAACAGACGTCATTTACACAGACTTTAGTAAAGCATTTGACTCTGTAAATCATTTCCTTCTTATTCAAAAACTTGACCTGTTAGGTTTTTCAGTTGAAATGCTTAAATAGATTTCAAGTTATCTGAATGGCAGGTCACAAAGGGTCCTTTTAAAAAATTCAATTCCTAAAATTCTCCGTGTTACCTCCGGTGTCCCACAAGGGAGCCATCTGGGTCCGTTACTTTTTACATTATTTATTAACGATCTTCCCTCAATTATAAGTCATTCTCGCGTACTTATGTACGCAGATGATGTTAAGTTGTGCCTGCAGTACAAGGACATTTCCTGCCATTTAGACTTGCAATCCGATCTAGATTTTTAAAACTGGTGCCGAGATAATTTACTAAATTTAATCGCATCCAAGTGCAAGCTGATGACTTTTTATCGGTCAATCCGATATACGCGACTTACACATTAAGTGGCAGCTCTTTGGATAGAATAACTCTTGTAAACGATATTGGCGTTCTCTTGGACCCTAACTTCTTAACCTTCTTATTCTAGTAGACTTCTGTTGATTAATTTACCCTCCCTAGCCAACCGTAGAACGATGCTTGGCACTGTCTTCATTTATAACCTAATACATGGTGATATTGACTCCCCCGACTTCGTAAGTCGGCTAAACTTTTCTGTGCCAAGTATTAAATCATTGTAGATCTAACTATGCCTTGCATGAGCCTTTCAGAGTATTGTGTTCTGACTATAATAGATTTTTCCCATAATCTCAAATCTTGCCGCTCTGAAAACGATTAATACTAGCATCATTGACACAAAATTGATCTTGCTATTACTTTTTTCCCCGGACTTTTACCTATATTTCCTTATCTCGCGTCTATCTTCTAGCGAATCGTGCCGTACGATACACGGCTGCGCCCTCGGTCGGTTGGGCGGGTGGGCCGTGGGACTCGGCGAAAAAAAAAAAAAAATAAAAATAAATTTTATTTATTTAAAATTTTTGAATTAATAACCATTTTTAAATACAAATTGAATTAAAGTTATAAAAGTTTTTTAAGTGATTTAAATTTTATTAAACATTTCTACAATTATTACAATTAAAATTCGAATTAAACTTACAAAAGTAATTTAAGTGAATTTAAATATTCATTCCTTATCTTAAAAAATAATAATTAATTTTTTGAAACTTAATATTCATAAGAATTATTCTTAATATATTCCTTATATTGTAAGACAGACCCATGAAACCATAACCTTATACGACCACCCGTCATTGATTTACAACCTCATGAATTACAGCCAGAACAACTTCAAAATAATCAATTAAATCAGGTAGAACAACATCAAGCTAACCTAGTTCAACAACAAATACAAATTCATAGACAAGAATTACATCAGGAACACAGAGACAATATGGCGGCACAAGAGTTACAAGAAGCAGTCAGAAACATAATTGCTGAGCAATTACCGATCCTATTACAACAAGCTCAAAACACAGGATTCGATTTTGCACAGGTTCCAAATCAGGAAATTTCCTATGAAAAGGTTTGGATAGGTTTGGATAGGGTACCAGACGTCGTAAAAAGCTTAAGGGAATTTTCTGGCAACCCAACAGAATTCAGCTCTTGGAAAAAGGGTGTGGATAGAGTTCTTAAAACATATGAACACACTGTAGGCACATCTTGGGATACCATACGTAATAAAATCACGGGAAACGCAGACACTGCGTTAGAATCTTATAATACTCCACTTAACTGGAATGTAATTTATAAATGTCTAACTTTGCACTACGCAGATAAGCGGGATTTAGGCACTCTTGATACCAAATAACAACTCTATGCCAGGGTGCTCACCAGTCGGTAGAGGAATTTTATCAGTCAGTCTACAAACACCCTTCGCTTATCCTTAATAAGGTTGGATGTATGGAATTAGGAATGAAAGCTGAACAACTCATGACGAAAATGTATAGGGAGTCCCTATTTGGGACAAAGCCTAAGACACTTTTATGCGCGGACTTTCTCGGTATGAAGGAACCAACCGATTTTCCTTCAGCTTTATATCTTTGTTTAAAGTTAGAGAACCAAGCGTTCCGTGCAAACCATGCAGTTAATAGAGGGCAACAATTCGGATTTAGAAACGTGACTTCCAAAACATACCACATTCACAACCAACCAGACCACAGCCAAGCAGGCCACAGTGGTCATTACCCATTAATACCCAGTATCAAAATCCTTTAATTCCACCCAGACAAAATAATAATATGTTTAATCAACCACGACCCCAGTTCTACAATAACAATCGAATTCTACCAGTCCCACAATATACTGCAATACGACCTTCAGGAAACTTTCCTCCGGCTCGACCTTTGGCTGTAAAGCCACAACCACGACCAGAACCTATGGAGATCGACAGGACCATGCATATGTTTTGAAGCTGGTAAAAACCGCAATGCCTCTAAACGAAGCAGTAAAAAAATCTATAATTTTGAATATTCAAGCAGCCCCTTACACCTTCTTCAGAAGTTGAAGATGAAACACAATCCCTTGACAAATACAACGAAACCGTAAAATCACAGGACGTATCACAATCGGAATATCCTGAATCTCAGAATATTCTCTGAATCCATAAACCAAGCGGACCAGAATACCAATACCCTTATACCTACCTTCATTTTTTAGAATAACAAACTCCTCATTGCCATATTTTGAATGCAAACTAAGGAGTGGAGAAATTTTGAAAATATTAATTCAAACAATAATAACGCTACAAACAATAATTACATCTTGCCTAAGTTAAAAATCCTATAAAAAATAAATCCCCTTTTGACGCCAATTCGGTTGGCGGAAATTTTAAAATGACACATCACAAAACAGCCAATTAATATCGACCCTAATACAATAATTAAATTTTTTTTGTTACCAACTTTAAAAACATTTGATGCCATTTGGGAAACGATAGTTTACAAAATTTTGGAGCAATAAGTAACACTGATACCAAATCTATGCACTTAAAAAATGGGAAAACAATCAATATTAAAGAAATCAAGAAAGAAAAGCTAACTTCGGGCGGAGCCGAAGTTGATATACCCTTGCAGAATATTCTTTAAATTATATTCTCTAAAACTATTTATATGATGCATTCTTAATACTCATAAAAAATCCCAACTTCCTAACTTTACAAACACCAAAATTGTGGCATTTTCGATCAATCAGTCATATGGCGGCTATAGGATATAGTCGGCCGATCTTTATGAAATTTGGTAGATCGGATTGATTGGCCAAAAATAAAACCCATAGAAAATACCAACTTCCTTACTTTACAAACACCAAAGTTATGGCATTTCCGATCAATCAGTTATATGGCAGCTATAGGATATAGTCGGCCGATCCCGGCTGATCCGACTTATATACTGCGTGCAAAGAAAAGAAGGGTGTGCAAAGTTTCAATTCGATATCTTTAAAACTGAGAGACTAGTTTGCGTAGAAACAGACAGACGGACAGAAAGACGGACAGGCGGACGGACGGGCAGACGGACAGACGGACAGACGGACATGCTTATATCAACTCAGGAGGTGATCCTGATCAAGAATATATATACTTTTTAGGGTCGGAGATGTCTCCTTCAATGCGTTGCACACTTCAGACCAAAATTATAATACCCTCTGCAAGGGTATAACAATTCAAAGCAGTAAATTTAATTATTCCTCGGACAGATCATCTTAATGGGACACAACAATTAGATCTTAAACAACTTATTCAGAAATATCCGAATCTATTTGCCGAACCAAATGAAAAATTGACCTACACAACAAACGTGAAAACTGAGATACGCACAAATACCGACACACCAGTCTACTCGAAATTTTCTCAATATCCAATGGCACTCAAAGACGAAATTGAACGACAAATAAAATAACTTTTAGAAACTAACATAATACGACCCTCTAGATCAGATCGCCTTACAATTCACCAGTGTGGATTGTACCAAAAAAATTAGATACCTCCAATGTAAAGAAATATAGAATGGTAATAGATTACAGCAAATGAAATAGTGTGACAATAGCAGACAGATACCCAATACCAGACATAAATGCAGTTCTTGCACAACTGGGAAATAATAAAATGTTTTCAGTGTTAGACCTCAAAAGTGGTTTCCATCAAATTCTTTTAAAAGAAAGCGATACAGAAAAGACAGCCTTCTCCGTACGTAACGGAAAATTTGAGTTCACAAGACTTCCATTTGGGCTAAAAAACGCACCATCTATTTTTCAGCGTGCCCTAGACGACATTCTTAGGGAACACATAGGGAAAATCTGTTATATTTAAATCGATGACATAATTGTCTTCAGTCCAGATTTAGATACAATATTTGAAACCTTAAATAATGCTAACATAAAATGCCAATTGGATAAATGCGAATTTTTCAAAAGTAAAGTTGTATTTTTAGGATTTGTAATTTCAGATAAGGGAATAGAAACCAATCCAACAAAGGTAGAGGCCATCGCTAACTACCCATTCCGAAAAACGTTAAGGAATTAAGATCTTTCCTTGGACTATCAGGGTATTACAGACGATTTATTATGGAGTCACTCACTACATTACTTAGGGGCGAGGATGGGAGAATTTCGAAGAAAGCTTCATCAAAGAAATCTATTCACTTCAATAATGAAGCCATTCAGGTCTTTAAAAAATTAAAAAGCACCCTAATCTCAGAAGACGTAATATTACAATATCCAAATTTTAACGAGGAATAGGACAGACCTATAGCTTTCATATCTAGAACACTATCTCAAACCGAAGAAAACTACGAAATGGTAAAGAAAGAAATGTTAGTCATTTCATGGGCAGTAAAAACACTTAGAGGATATCTCTACGGTGGAACCAAGGCTAAAATCTAAACTGACCACGAACCACTTACACACGATTGTAATTGGAAGTGAGGGATAGCGATCAAGAGATGGAAATCATATCTTGACGAATATAATAAAGAACTACTTTAAAAATCCAGAAAATCTAGGATCCCTAAAAGCAACCAAATTAACACATTAACAGCAACACAACCTCATAACCATATAACTGAACGATTGGAAATGCCAAAACGTTGGTGTTTTTAAAGTTAGGAAGTTGGGATTTTTTATGAGTGTTAAGAATGCATCATATGAATAATTGTGGAATATTCTGCAAGGGTATTTCAACTTCGGCTCCGCCCGAAGTTAGCTTTCCTTTCTTGTTTAATAATGACATTGCGTCAAACTTGCAAAGGAAACATTAAATTTGCAATACAATGGGCTAAAATTAATGTAATTAATATTATTTTATTAAACGAACCTGAGCTTAACGAAATAAATAAAATATTTCAGAAAAATAACATTACCGCGTTTTCAATTGAGGAAACGCTGGAATTTGTTGATGTGCCTGTCTAACATAATAAAACAACTATAATATACTTAATAAAATACCTGAACTCGAACCAACTAATTATAAAAATCTTCTTTTAAAGCCTGTCATCACAAACCAATTAATAATCAAACAATGCTAGGACTACCCCATGATTGTAAAACTTCAAACTATGTCAAAATTTGTAAAAAAAAAAAGGAAAAGTTGTTATTTAAGTAATTCAAAATGTATTTCAAAATTAGCTCAGGGAAAGGAATCGCTTTCTTTGTGATTTTAGTATCTCGGACCACATTGAACCCATAGAGAAAATAGATGATGGCATCCTACTCTTAACTGACTTCAACGGCAGCCTAAATTCAAACAATATTTCACATCAACTCAAAGGAACTTTCATGATTAAATTTTTAAACGAAACTATAAATATAAATGAAAAAAATTTTACAAAGAAAAAATAATAATGAAACCCGAAATCCCACGAATTCAAATTACCCCATTGCAAGCACAACGCACACAAATTTTGTCATTAGAAGCATTGGAAGCTCTACATATAAAAAATAGAAAGCACTTACAAACCTTACAGAATGATTCTACAATAAATAACCATAGTAACATTAATTTGCGCCATTGTTCTTGCTTTGATCGTATTAAAAAAATGTATTCACAGAAAAGAATAAGTAATCCTACATATCCAAGAACCGCATCCAAGGGTTTTAAACAACAAAACTAATATTATATCAATACAATTTTATCAATATTATATCTATTTCTAACACCTCTTGAGGACAAGCAGGTTTTTAAGGAGGGAAAGTTAATCACAGAAATATTTCCATTTTTTTCCGAGAAATATTGCAACATTGTCGATGGCAACATTTCAACACAACGGTTAAGAACCCGCAAGTTCAATAACATAAACACACCAAGAACACCCAAGTTCAATAACATAAACACACGCATCCGGTAACAGCCACAGCGCAATACCAAATTGCTGATTCTTGCTTAGATCAGGGTATTTTTAAATCAACAAATCAAACGTTCAAAACTTATTTTTGGGTTTTTATTATCCTGGAAATTAACTTATACGCATACAAATATTTGTATACATGTTTTTTAGACTACTATATTTGTATTATGTCAACAAAGGTATTTAAACGTCGGCTTCGTCAGCTTCCTTTCTTGTTTAAACACTTTTAAAAAATTGGAAAATTTTGTCCTTTTGGATTTGTTTGTCTAGTTTTAACGGAACGAACAAAATAAATGTTAATCTGTAATTTAAAAGTAAACAAAAACAAGAAAGAAAGCAAACATCGGCAAGCCGAAGTATATATACCCTTGCAGTTATTACAAATCAACTACATATCGATTTGCCTATATTACTAAAAACCATGAAGCTATGTCGATTTTGCGTTGCATTTTGCCATCGTTTCTATGGCAGCTATATGATATTGTTGTCCGATTTTAATTTAATTAAAACCGTAATTCCATAATATTTAAATATTACCAAATCCCAAAAATCAAAAAAAAATAATTAAAAACGGCTCGTTCCGACTTATATACTACCTGCAATAGAAGGACAACTTTTGGGAAAGTTTCAAGCAGATAGCTTTAAAACTGAGGGACTGGTTTGCGAAGAAACGAACGGACAGACGGACATGGCTAGATCGACGTATACTTTATATATATACTAGCAAGGTAGCCCGCAGCTTCGCCTGCGGAAATTAAGATTAGCAATTTCCTAACTATATCGCTTAAAACTATACTTTTGATTAACTTTTTTATTTGCTACTTTATTTAAACTAAAACCATTCCACATTTCCACACCACCATAGAGGTAGAGGTTTTGGCGCGTTTTTTTTTTTTGGTTTCCCCATGAGGCCTATTCCACAGTGCATTTTAATTAGAAATGTTTAACATTTTTGCAAGACTTCTCTATAAACGATATTTTTTGATTTTCCTTCTGGCGCTAAAATAATTAAAGACTCAGAGGAGCTAACTCTTGAACAGGCCACATAAAACTGACCATGAGAGAAGCAATCGTCCCTTAAATCTAGTCCAGCTAGTTTTAAGGTCTGACCTTGCGATTTATTTATCGTTATTGCAAAGCAAACTTTTACAGGGAACTGAAGTCTTTTAAACTGAAACGGTAGATTTGATGGTATTAGGGGTATTCGTGGTATAAAAACAATTTCTCCTTTGGCACAGCCAGTAAAAACCACAGCTTCGATTAAATTGTTATGAAGAGCTTTTACTTGCAATCGTGTACCGTTACATAGTTTTGGAGGTCTTAAATTTCTCAACAGCATAATTGGTGCACCAATCTTAAGCTTTAGAATGTGTAAGGGAAGTCCAGGTGGATTTTGTTGGTTGAGAAATTCAACCGGAAAATGAACTGCTTCATCAACTTCAGTGACTGAATCAATAGACTTATACGTAACTTCAATACCATCAAATGATTTTAACAGTATGTTATTTATTACCACAGCTCTATCATTTCTAGCAGTTAATATTGCTCTCTCCGAAAACCAATCTAATGATTTGGTTGAGATTTTTGAAATTTCCGGAAATATATTTGATGTGAGCTCCTCAAGGGAAGTTACAACAGTTCCTAAACCTGAAGGAATAATTATTTTTCCTTCGACAGTTGGAAAAAGACCGTCTCCAATTCTCAATAATGTATGTGCAAAAATTCCAGCAGTTGTATCGCCTTTTAAATGCACACGCATGTTTTTTGTTAGGCACAATTTTTGAATAGTAGGCCAAAGAAATGATGATTTTAAGCAGGCTTGTATTTCATCTGCCCTTGTTCCTCGAGGAACTACAGGAAGCGTTTGACGAAAATCTCCAGATAATAAAACCGTCATACCTCCCATTAGAAAATCATTACCACGAATATCTTTCAACATTCTATCCAACGCTTCAAAAGCACTCTTATGAGCCATTGTGCATTCATCCCAAACAATAAGTCTACATTCTTGAAAAACCAATGCCATATTACACCGTTTAGATATTGAGCAACATGGTGTTTCTACATTTATTAAATCCAATGGGAGTTTAAACACAGAGTGGGCTGTGCGTCCCCCATTTAACATCGTAGCAGCTATACCTGAAGAAGCAACAGCCAATGCTACATTATTATTATGTCGTAATTTTGCTAACAACAAATTCAATAAAAATGTCTTGCCTGTGCCACCGGGGGCATCCAAAAAAATATTTCACCGTTTTTATTTTGAACACTTTGTAATATTTTTTGAAATGCCATTCTTTGCTCATCGTTAAGGGAATTTTCGTCTTTACTTAATTCGAATTCATTAATATTGTAATTTATTTCGTTTAAATATTCCCTATTTTTAAGTGGTCTACTAACTCTAATCGGTTCGGGCAAACCATAGTCTAATAGACACGTACCTCCAATGGACAGTGTTATATCTTCGATTAAAATAAGACATTTATTAAACACTCTATCCAGTAGATCTTGATTGACTTCTGCCACTATTAGAGAAAACTCGTACAAAATGTCTTCTGAAAAGCTTTCTTTATACATTTCCCAAAGATGTGCGGCATCAGCCATTTGACAATTTACTAACATCACCGCAAATAAATCACGTAATTGAATTGGCGATTTACATAAAGCTGCTTCCTTTAGGGTATATTCCCAGTGTGTGTCATCTTCTAGTAAGCCCAAAGCCTTACATGCCAATTGAAATGTAGCATACGTAATGTTATTAACTGTTTTAAGAAATAAGAATGAGGTTGGTCCCCGCACTTCATGAAGAAGTAGTCTTAGGTAATAGCATTCACTATTTTTAGGGTGTATGGTATACACTCGACCTAAAACATCATCCATTCTAATTCCAGGAAAACCAGGTACAATATTACCTCTCTTTCTCCTTTGGAACTTTTTATTGTTCCACGTGAAATAGGAAGGTACTTCAACATAAAGAAGGGTCCTTGCAAATGAATCCGTTTTACAAAGTTCGAAAAACCCAGTCAGTGTCGTTATTGAAGCGTTGGTTAACTGGTTAACTAATTGATTTTGATTATTAGGATCAAAATATATCCGTTGACCATTTTCCAAATGCACGGCCAAATGTACAATTGCCGGATACCTTTCATGTATGGGGAATGCAAGAATTCTCCACACTGCATCAGAACTACTGATATATCGACCGCTTTGATATAGTTGAACCTCATTAGTAGGGCTTTCCACAGTAAATGTAGCTTGATCACTGCCCTTATTGATGTATTTGCAAACGTATTTAATGGATTTAATTGAACTACAGAGCTCTACATTAATATGAGCCTCAAAGGTCCGCAGGAGAACACAATTATAGGGCACTACCCACCTATTGTCAATTATGTTTCCATTAATTTCCATGGTGAAGCCACCATCTTCAGGTGCTCTTCGCCTATATTTAGGGTAACCATCTTTTCCAGTAACAGTTTCATTAAGCAACGATCGCGGAAACTTTTTGGAACAATTACCCTCGTTCATACAGGGCGATTTTAGGTTTAAGCGGCCACATGGTCCATGAATCATATTAGCCTTAACAATCTCATATAGGAGAGGATCCTTTTCAGAATCTGGAATTTCTGCACATATAATTGAATCAATTTGTTGAGGCGTGATCTTAGAATTTAACCAAATCAGTATATGTGCATGTGGGAGACCACGTTTCTGCCACTCTATCGTATACATAAAGCATTGCACTTCCCCAAACAAACTATGACTATTAATTAAAGACATTATAGCTTTGACCTTTAAATGAAAGACTCGAGCAATGATATCATGCCGATCGTGAGGCTTCTGCCCTAAAAATAGTGCACTTTTAATTTCTTTCCATTTAGGATTACAGGTAAATGTAATAAAAAGATCAGGACGACCATAATAACGAACATATGTCATGGCATCTTGAGTTTTTTCGTGCATGTACCGTGGCGAGCCAGTAAAGGATGAAGGTAAAATTACCATCTGTCCAAACTGTGCTAAATCTACATCATTCCTACCTATAGCATCTTGAAGATGTATGTAGCTTACTGCTCTCAGCTTTTTTTGATTTAGCCGAATAAAATTAAGCCTTTCTGTTTCTATTTTAGCATACATATCAACCAAAAATGGACTAAAGAGAGTGCAGGTGATTCCATACATTTTCTCTAAGCATTATTCGGAAACTGTAAAAATCTAACGCTGAGACTGTTTTCTTAACGTTTTTTTTTGAAACGGGGTCAATTTTGGGTATATCTATAGTGTAACCATCTTCTCCATGACAAAACATTAATGGATATTGTAGGGCGTCATAAGATCGGTGAAGTTCACTGATTCTTTTTAACTGATTATTATAACCCTCAATAATAATGTCCCTTTTTTCAAATTGTTGGTCAACTAATACCAAAGCGACCTCATTTGCTTGGGGTGCGTTATAACGACCTCTATGAGCCCTAACAGGCTTTTTTATTGGCGTGAATAACCATTTTAAATTGGCTACAATTCTTCGGAACTCTTTTAAGAGCAGTTTTAAAATCCTTAACATATGGATTACTTTCATGCAGCATCAACTGTAGTGATTTAACTAACGCATTTTTAACTCCAGGACTGTTTTTACACCTGAAATCGGCTTCTACATTGTCCTCACCAATAAAATAAATTTGGAGAAACTGAGCTTCTTCTTTAGAAGCTGGCAAAACGCTACCAACTAAGTGGTAAACTTGCCCCTGTACTTTAAATGTGGGCATATAACCTTCATTAATAACTTTTGTCGCACCAAATGAAGTCATTTGAAAACAATTATTATATTTTCTGGTAAGCCCCATAAAGAAGTATGCAAAAGAAAAAGATTATATTAATAATAAAGACAGGTGGGGGACGCCGTGAATCAAATTGTTTAAACATTTGCATTTGTTTAAACAATATGAGGCACGTGTAATAAAGATTGGTTTGAATATTTAATGTTCTTTTAATATTATCAATGCGATTTGAATTTTAAATGACAAAAATCGGTTACAAAATGTCTTAAATCTGTTGTGGAAATGTAAATTAAATATTCTTTTAGCAAAAGGATATCAGTATTATCTTGATTTTTTGGATATACATATTTCGTGCGTGTGTGTGTACATAGCAGAGCGAATCATTGTTTATTTTTGTTTTTTACAAATCCAAAGTTTGTAGATAACTCAACATTTGAAAACAAATGAAAAGATTTGCGATATAATCGATTTTTTAACCGCGCATTTTAAATTTTTTGTGACTGGTATTTTCATTTTTTCCCCTGCGCGGTCAAACTTAAAATGCTACATACACTCATTTACGACTTAATGCAAAGTGCGCCAGCAGAACATACATACAAACATATGTGGAGGCCGTGACGTCACGCATAAGAGAATTGGAAAATATTGGGGACTTGGTTAAGGAGGCTGAATTTCCAAAAAATTTAAATGCAGTTAGTTGCGGCTATGCCATAAGATTATGATCATAATTTTTTTAAGCCATTTTAACAACATTTATAACAGAAAAATGGCAAAAGAAAGAATTTAAAAAAAAACGAATCGAATTTTGGGGCACTTTGGGGTCGTTTATTGTTTTAATTTGTACCTCACACACGTCTCCTAATTGTTTCTGAATTATGCTGATTTTTCTAGATTTTTATGTCAATCCGCTCTGGTAGGAATTTACCACTGACCCATTTTTTATTCGAAGACTTTTATATAGTAGTTTAGATAAATTATAATACCCTCTGCATCCGAATAATCCGTAGTGGAATGCATGCAACCAGGGACTTCTAAGAATTCCGGTTCTCATTCTGTTTTTGCCAGATATTAAAGTGCTCGGTCGAGATTGTGCTTATACTCAGTGTTATAATAGTTTCTTAAACAGTTGTAAGGTCAAGTTCTAGCAGGACCCAGTTTTATAACTACGTTAACACCAAGCGTAAATCCAATTCTTATCATTCCTCGCTGTCTTTTGAAAACATGACGGCAACCACAGATCAGGCAATAGCCAATTTTTTTGCCCAATTTTTTTAAACGACTTACTCCACTTTAGATCATTTATCACAGCGTTATTCTTACACCATATCCAAGTCGAACCTCATATTCTGTCCCACTTTAACAGAAAACTCTATTTTCTTTTGAGTCTTCTTCGTGTTGTAATTTTAGTCGCCAGGACCCGATGGTATTCCTGGGTGCGTGCTTAGGTATTGCGTTAAAGCCCTGTGCACAAGTTGTTTACCTTATCTCTAGAAACTTCCCAATTTCCACATATTTGGAAGGAATCATTTGTTATTCCTCTTTACAAAAAAGGAATCAAGTTTGAGGCCAGCAACTATAAAGGTATTTCGAAGTTGACAACTCTTCCTAAGCTTTTTGAAAAAATTATTACTCCTCATTTGCAGCACCTTTGTAGATCACTTATTTCTCCGTGTCACTGATTTATTAAACGTAGATCCACGATCACTAACCTTCTGGAGCTTACTTTATTTGTGATAAAGGGCTTCAATAGTAGTTTTCAAACAGATGTCATTTACACTGACTCTGTAAATCACTTACTTCTTGTTCGGAAACTTAACTTGTAGGTTTTCCAGTTGATCTCCTTTTATGGATCTCAAGTTACCTGAATGGCAGGTTACAAAGTGTCCTTTTAAAAAATTCAATTTCTAAAATTATCCGTGTTACCCCCGGTGTCCCACAAGGCAGCCGCCAATTTTTACATTATTTATTAACGATTATAACAATTAAAAGTCATTCTCTCGTACTTATGTACGCAGATGATGTAAAGTTATGCCTGCAGTATGAGGACATTTAGACTTACAATTCGATCTAGATAACTTTTAAAACTGGTGCCCAAATAATTTACTAAAGTTATACGGTTCTAAGTGCAAGCTGATGACTTTTTATCGGGTCAATCCGAAATACGCGACTTTGGATAGATTAACTCTTGTAAACGATCTTGGCATCCTTTTGGACCCTAAACTAAAGTTTTTAATCATATCTCGTCAAATTTGAAAAAGGCAAAAGGCGTGCTTGGGTTTTTTAAAAGATGGTCAAAAGAATTTGATGATTCTTTATCAGTAAGACTCTTTTTATTTCGCTAGTCCGTCCGATTCTGGAGTTTGGCTTTCCAGTCTGGAGTTCACAATACGGAATAAATATTGGTCGCTTTGGTTTTTTGCTTTACGGCGCCTAAACTGGGATGCAAATCTTACCTTACCTTCTTATTGTAGAATACTGTTAATGGCTAATGACTAATCGTGTCGTAAATTCCGTGAAATTCCGCGCACAAAAAAAAAAAATTCATGTGGACAATTTTTCGGTCAACAAAACAAATTGCTCTCTTAATGTGGTGTTAGATTTTGTTTTGCAATAAATTTATTCTAAGTCCAAAAATTGTACCTCAGGTTTTGGAGTTTGTGAAATGGTATCAAAGCCTCCATAAATATTTCTCATACGACGCTTATTGTCAGTTAGTCGTCGAATCGGAAAGATTTTTTCACACTTGAAGACATTCATGTTGATTGCTTGCGCAAATAAACTCCATATAACGTTAGCATATAGAATTTCGATAAAACTCAAGGAATTGTCCTCGTTTGGCTGCATCCGAAAATCCATGAACTTCGGAAGTGGTCAAGTGAGTTGTGTGGAGTGGTATTTAAGACGTTACGTTTGACTAGTAATGTTGCTGCTGACGTTCTAAACGTTATTATTTTTAATTTGTGTGTTTGAACTACATTTTCTTTATCTGTTCTCCATTAAATACTTCAAAAGCGGTGGTCATTTTTCTGCTTGTAGAACTAGCAGCTTCATTTCTTAATTTTTTACAACAGGCAAGTGCACACACAACGAAGCACTTGATTTGGTTCACTTAAATTGATAAACAGTTTTTTGTTAATCATTGGCCAAGCTAATTTGACCTTCACGAATTGCACCAAAGAAACCCTCTGTGTTTTTTAATATGTGAGTTTGATTTGACCCAAATAATTTGGGATATGCAACAACGATGTCCGCAAATCTGCTGGCGATAGAACTGGCAGACTGCCATCCCTCTATCTGCAATCGCTTGACAGATTGCTCTGAATTAAAACTTACCTCCGAGCATGATTCGGGTAGAGCTCAGATATTAGGCCTTGTTAATTAAACTTTACAAAGCTAAAATATATGAATAAAAGGTCGTGTTTAACATTTAAAATGATTTTCCGTCGTTTGTATGTCTCCCGTGACCCCATGAATTTATTTGCACAGTTTCGAACTTCTCAGATTTCTGGTCAAGCGACCGAACCGCTAGTTTTCGGCAGTGTTCACAGCTAATCAGCGGCGAAAAAACTGTGATACGGGTTTTTGAAATCCTTTAATTTAGCAGGAAATAAAGCTAAAAAATAGTAAAAAAAAAATGTATTTTCCACGCCAACGGTTTCTTAACGACTGAAGATAAAAAATAATTTAAATAACTACCTACGCTAAAAGTTTGTTTTTGTGCAGTTGTTGTTTTGAAAGCAAAAGATATTTATATTTCATCTTTAGTTGAAAAACTATGCACATTAATACTGGTATAAAAATAGTATAATTTCTATAACACTAGTTTTTAGACGCACAAAAATATTAAATTATTTTATACAAATGGCTAAAATTGCTCTCTAGAACGGCCGTTGAAAACGCAAAAACTGCAAAAAAGAGTTTAAGGAAAAGCATCGAAAAAATTAAGTTAAAAAGTGACTTTCGATTTGGCTGCTGTCACGAGTGCATTACAGAATATAAGTTTAGCACTCAATGTTGAGCTCAGGAGTTAGGTCTGTGCGACGTCTACCTATGCGGTGCTTTATTATTACGGGATTTGAAAGAGTTTTCAACACAGGCGAGTGGTCCGAAGTCGATTTGTTGTTTTCTTGCAATGAATTAGGGAAAGTGAAAATTAGTATGATTTTTTTACCAGCGCATTGTTTTTGTTTTCTTACGCCAAAATTTTTATTGGTTTCTAAAATTCTCGATCATCAAATTTTAAAATTGTTAAAACTTTAAATGTTTTAAATTAATTATGGTATTTATATTTTTTTCAGGCGGCTCAAAAGTTTTACTCCCTCCTTGTCTTAAAGAAATTTAAGGTGCTTCACATTGCTCAATCTGCTCCCTATGCAGATATTACTATTACTCGAGGACCAACATTCGAAAATCCAAAAATTTAAGCAATTTGTAAAATTAAGATAATTCTTGATTCATATCAATAAATACATTTTAATTTATTTTTAATATAAGTATAAACTTCTAACAATCTGTTTTTATTAATATTATTTTGTACAGCAATATCCATTTTATTAACTAACAGCTAACTATTTAGAGCACGGAAACCACCCACTCATAAACAGATTTCTCTAGAAGTACTATATTACTACTGTGTCAAAATAAATGCCGATTAAAAAAAGGTCAGTCTCTTGTATGATGATCAAATGCTGATAATCAATAACAATCTTAAGTTGCCGACTTGCAAGGGACTTAAGGACCATTATATTTGACGTTCACCTCTAAATCATGTATTGAACAAGCCTATCCACGGTCGCCTTTGTTTTACCAGCGCCAAAAGATGAAAACCAAAACAATTTGGAATAGAAAATAATTAAATAACTTAATTAATAATATGTTAAAAATATCGGCAATATACACGGTCACAGTAAAGTTTGGATTGTAATGTGATCCAATTAAATTCTCCAATGCAGTATGTAGAATGTTAAAAATATCTCTTTTGAATAATTCTTAATTCTATTACAATGGTTCGTATAGCTAAAGAGAGCGCACCTGCGCCGCCAGTGACGCCAGCAGAGCAACGATCAGCGCATATGTATAAATGTATATATTATATAAGTAAAGGCTGACGAAGAGCCGCCGCGGCAGAGGAGGGGTATTATGTTCACATGGTGACAGAGCCGTCGCGCATGTCAAATATGGCGACTAAGCACTGCCCAGTCCCATTATACTTAACGGCGATCTTATTACCGGGCACTTTAGGAACTGTTTGGGACTTGGATTTGTATATGCATATTGTGGCCAAGTGTTTGTAATAATATTAATGCATAACACTAAGTACAGTGTGCATTCGATACTACATCTCCCTTCCATTACAAAAATAACGTAATTATATGAAGTTATTTTCTTATTATCTTTATTTGTATAAAAGCACATATAAATATATATATAATAACAAATTCGGGATTTAGCACTTTGAAAAAAATATAATTTTTATTTATCAAAATAGTGTAAACGCGAACTGGGAGAGATAGGTCTGCTCCTTACAAGATTCAACTTAAAACTCAAACTTAAAAACTAAGCTGGCGCTTATCAAACATTCGATTGGGAGAAAGAACTTTATTGATAAATTGAGAGTGTCCAAAATGAGAGCACGGAGCATGAGAGCGATCTAGGTTTGAGCTGCGTCTGCAATTTTACAGGAGTGGGGGATAAAAGCTTTTGTTTATAACGCAAGAGGATGTTTACATTAATTGGTCAGTCGTGGGAGCCGACAATTTGGGGTTCTTTCATTTGTTTATAACTCAAGAGGATGTTTATATTAATTGTCGACTCTTGGGAGCCGATGATTTTGGGTGTGACAAATGCGTAATGTAAATATGTTTATGTGGTAGATATGTGGGTGTGGGTATGTTACTTTATGTGGTAGATATGCAGGTGTGGGTATGTTTCTTCCCCATCCATTAGAAAAGAGCCTGTCCTCAGGCGGATATAAGTTATGACCTGTCATGGTCAGAGGGGGGATATTTCCCCTTATATTACCTAAGTGATATGATTTTCATGCTGATTCGTGCCGCTGATCCTTCGTCCTCCTGACTTTCGTCCTTCTTACTTCGTCCTTCTTATTCCCTTTTATTTAAAACGAATTTACTTTAAAATAAAACTGTAATCGAATTCTTTCGTTACAAGCGGTTTTATTATTCAAGAATATTGTAGTGTTCAGATCGGGGGTACAAATAGAATTAATTCTAACAATTATATTTTTGTGGCTTGTTGGCTTGGGCAGCGCCGCGACGTCAGCAGACCGCTGGCAGAGCGGTTGCAGAAATATCCAAGCCGACACCAACGGTTTTGGGTGTCTGACCCGAAGTGTTTCTCCACTCCAGATGCTAACGCTGCACTTATGCCTGGGCTCGGCGAAGGGTAGGGGTAGCGGCGGCTATAGCAGAGGCAGCTAGCCGACGCTCGGTGTTCTTCCGCTATTGCGCTGTTGCCGATGCAATTCGATCGCTGACGTTCCGTCGGTGTCGCTGTCGTTCTGACGTTGTTGACATTCGGTCGCTGGGTCGCTGTTGCTGCATCGCTGTCGTCGTTGGCGTTCGCTGGCTGGGTCGCTGTTGCTGCATCGCTGTCGTCGTTGGCATTCGCTGGCTGGGTCGCTGCGTTGCTGTTCTCATAATTCGGCGGTGTTATTGCAGCCACTTGGAATTATAGCCACTTTAATATTGTTGCTGTTGATGACTGAGTGGGGTGAATGGAATGGGTTCCAGTTTGTGGGTAACCGAGAGGGGTGAATGGTGCGGTGTTCGGTGTCGTAGGGCTCAAGAGGGGTATAGGGAAGGGGGCGGTTGGCTGGTGTTAACTCCTCCCCACCACAAGATCTGTGTCCCACAGATCATTTCAGGCCTTGATTGCAGGTTCCAGCGTACTCCGCGCTTCCAGGTTCCCAGGCGGGTCCCGCAGCTTAGGAATTCCTTTGGTCGATGTTACTTTTTTCCAAACGAGGTATACTGCTGTCATTATGGAGAGGGCTATGACTATTTCTACTGAGAAAGATATCAGAATCTCATTGGACATGACTGACAATCTTTTCAGGTTTTCCATGCTGAATTCGTGGACGTACTTCAATGAAAGCTCGTAACCCGTGGTTTTTATTTGGGTTAGGACGGCTGGCATTGCCATCAGGTGTGTTGACGAGTAGCTGCTGTAGTTCCGGTCACCAATCGTAATCGTTTCGTTGTTAAATTGTACGATGTACGAACCCTCCAAGTGGTGTTTCTTGATCGGAGTTGATACCGATCCGTTGAAATTTGTTAGAAAGATTGTCCCGTCGTCGATGAGTTCCACTGTTTCCTGGTTGGTCCTCAGGTAATCACATTCGGCTTGGCCTCCTTTTAGCAATCTTGGTATACAACTATCCTCATCCAACTTGAATAGGTCCTTTTCTCGGCACACGGTTGTGTTACCGATCGATATGCAATTTCCGAGTAGCGCATATGTTTCCAGGCTGTCCATTGCCAGTGTGGTGTACTTTAGTACCACTTGTCTGCCATCCGATGTCGTTGGGTAAATTTTCATCAATCGATATTTCCTGTCCACCACTTTGGGCATTGCCAGGATATACAGGAGAGTGGTCCCGTTTGTGAGGATTGTAGGTCGGGAAAACTCAACTGCTTCCACGACATTTTGATAAGGGAGGCTGTCCACCTCTGCCAGAATCGTGTCGACTTCCTCGTGGTCCAAGAGGTTTGTGTTGACCACTCCCGTCTTTCCTAGTTGGCAGGCTCTCAGTATCTCGTTGACTTGGTCCGCAATTATGATTGCTTTGTGGAGAATGGCTGTCGTCACGTGGAAATCCCCTTCTATTGCGTTGACCGTCCCTATTACGTCATTCAGCTTCTGGATTGATTCTTGTGCTGAGTCAAATAGCTTATTGTTGATCCGGATTTGTTGGTTGTTGTTCCTTGCCAGGCTGTCTTCTTCTTTCAAAATGGCATTCCAATCCGATTTGTCCGGTGATCCCGCGACCCATTTCCAAGCTGATCCTAGCCAGTCGATCGAGCGTTGCCTCCGTGACGGTGGGCTATTCATGCGCGAGATCCCTTCTGAAGCTTGTTGCAGATAATGTTCTACCAAAGCACCGATCCGTTGGTCCGTGATTAACTTCGCTTCGTCTGCTATCTGGTCGATGAGCTGCTTCATGCGCCCTAAACTTATGATGTGAGCCAGTTTGAAGACGCCATTGGTTCTCCAGACAGTGCCTTGTTGTAAGGGAACGACCGGTGAATCATATTTAAAAATATGAAGGGTTGCCGCCACATAGATTGCGGACGCGCTTATAGTGTCAGCAAAAGGTTAAATAAAAAATGTAGATTCTTATAATTAGGTCGTTATTCTTTCTTAGTCTAGGTGTCTGTATTCGTGTTTTCTTGTGTCTTATCATTACCCTTTATCCTTTAGTATAATTTTCTTCTTAATCTAAGTGTTGCTTAACTATTTTTTTATATTTCTTAAGTACTAAAAAATTTTTAGTTGATTTAATTGGTTTCTGGAGGAGGTTATGAGTTAGTGAAACATTTAATACACACTTCCCTTTATGTTTTTATAGTGAACCAGTTGTAAAAAAAAAAAATTAAAATAATCAACAGGCAACAGATTTATTTCTTGGATTTCAATTAGTATCAAAATTAAGTTTGAATGCCTTTTTCTAATTTTTATTAGATAGTAAAATAAATTTTTATTTGTAAGAAATTAATTTCTAAATTATTTTTTCTTTCTCTTTATTTTTATTGATAAACTTATTTGTAGGAAATTGGTTTTTAACTATATTTTCGATTTTTCTTTATTTTTATTAATAGGGAAATATGTGTAGAAAATTGTTTCACTCACCCTTTTATCCTTTTTATTGACCTCTTTGCCTTGTGTTTAATGGAATTGTTCAATGTGTTTATTATGATTTCTTCTTACAAGGTTATTATTCTGAAAGTAAATAAGAATTAGTTTTCGTTTCATTTTTGTTTAAAAAAAAAAAAATTTTTGGTCAGATTTCTTGGTGTGTGTGTGGTTTATTTTTCCTTATTTTTTTTTTATTTGTGTGTTCTCTCTTATTTGGTAAGTGTGTCAATAGGCGCGGTGGTCCGTATTTGTCCGTTTTGGCGTTTCACCTACTAAGGTACGGTTGCCACACAATCCACTGGGCAGCTTTTTTGAATGCATTCCACATTCGTTAGCCTTTCCAGCAGATTGCCACACACGATTTTAAAACATTGGTTTCTGATTATTATTATATTTTTGTATTATATTTTTTTATTTAAATATTTTTCCGCTCGCAAATTAATTGCCGCAGCGGTTATCTTGTTTTTTATTATGATTTATCGCAATTTTTTTACGCTCGCGAATAAGCTACCCATTGGGGTGGACTTATCGCCGCAGCGGACTATTGCCTTCTTTTTTGTTAACTCGGTTTTTTATTTGTGCCCGCGAATATGCCGCGCAACAGTGTGCGTGGACAAATCGCCGCGGCAGGTTCACCGATATTTTTATTCACAGTTTTTTTGCGCCCGTGGGGAGTGGCAGCTCTGAACGGCAGCACCCCCACCGCAGCGGATCACTGTGTAACTTTCACCAATATTTTCACTTTAATATTTTTTCTTCACACAAAGCAACATTTTTTTATTTAAATTTTATTTAACTTAATTTTATACACACAACACCGTATTCTGAATTTGTTCCCCTTTTCTTTTCCTTTTCTTTTTCTCTTTTTTTTGGGGGTTTCTTCCACTTCCACAGGGAAGTGGAGACTGCTCGGGCGCCAGTTATGACCTGTCATGGTCAGAGGGGGGATATTTCCCCTTATATTACCTAAGTGATATGATTTTCATGCTGATTCGTGCCGCTGATCCTTCGTCCTCCTGACTTTCGTCCTTCTTACTTCGTCCTTCTTATTCCCTTTTATTTAAAACGAATTTACTTTAAAATAAAACTGTAATCGAATTCTTTCGTTACAAGCGGTTTTATTATTCAAGAATATTGTAGTGTTCAGATCGGGGGTACAAATAGAATTAATTCTAACAATTATATTTTTGTGGCTTGTTGGCTTGGGCAGCGCCGCGACGTCAGCAGACCGCTGGCAGAGCGGTTGCAGAAATATCCAAGCCGACACCAACGGTTTTGGGTGTCTGACCCGAAGTGTTTCTCCACTCCAGATGCTAACGCTGCACTTATGCCTGGGCTCGGCGAAGGGTAGGGGTAGCGGCGGCTATAGCAGAGGCAGCTAGCCGACGCTCGGTGTTCTTCCGCTATTGCGCTGTTGCCGATGCAATTCGATCGCTGACGTTCCGTCGGTGTCGCTGTCGTTCTGACGTTGTTGACATTCGGTCGCTGGGTCGCTGTTGCTGCATCGCTGTCGTCGTTGGCGTTCGCTGGCTGGGTCGCTGTTGCTGCATCGCTGTCGTCGTTGGCATTCGCTGGCTGGGTCGCTGCGTTGCTGTTCTCATAATTCGGCGGTGTTATTGCAGCCACTTGGAATTATAGCCACTTTAATATTGTTGCTGTTGATGACTGAGTGGGGTGAATGGAATGGGTTCCAGTTTGTGGGTAACCGAGAGGGGTGAATGGTGCGGTGTTCGGTGTCGTAGGGCTCAAGAGGGGTATAGGGAAGGGGGCGGTTGGCTGGTGTTAACTTATATAAGGGTATATGTGAGTGGGTATATTAGTTTGTGTAGTATTTTCGTTTAATTTCATTTCATTTGGTGCAATATTGTTTAATTCTGTTAGATTTTCTGGGTTCTTAGTATTGTTTTTGTTTTGGTTTTTATATTTAATAACAATGTTTCTCGGAATACTCTTAAATTTATAGATGAAGTAAAGAGTTAAAATTACAATTATTACAATTAAAATAGTAAGTATTATAATTTGAAATGTGTTATTTTTTCTTGTATGTATTCTTATTATATCTTTTGCTTCAATTATTGACAGTGGTTCTATCACTGTTACATTATTGTTTACATAAATAGTAATCCTTTTTAGTATTTGTTATTAAGATTTCTTCGATTTGAACAGAACAATTAAATGCTTTTACGATTTTATTTCCTTCGACAACTATTGCTTGATTTATACATGTTTGGTTTAAAATAGTTTTCGGTAAGTTCCAAGTAATTATAATATTTGGCTCTATATAATTTGTTTCATATTTTTTATACATTTTTGTGTATTTACATTCGGCATTGGCTTGGTTTAATATTCCTATAATGCATTTCTCTTTCTCTTTCTTTTGTGTTAAATGAAAATATTTGATTATTTTGAAAATAATATTTGTCTTCTAAAGGTTCTGTTAATATGTCATTAAATTCATTTGGGTAAGGTACAATTTTGAATATTGAAGTTTTTGTAATGTCTTTTGGGATATGAGAAATTATCAATTGTTCATTAGTAATGGTTTGTAAAATGTATTAGAATTAATAAGATGTTGATAGTGTTGATCAACAAGTTAGGTTTGGTTTTCATTTGGCGTGCATCTGGAATTATCGTATTTATTTTCGTTAATTTTCTTTGTTTTCTTATATTTAGACTTATAATGTATTATTTTTCTTCCTCTGTTAACTTCTTCGTAATGATTATCATCTAATTTTGTAATTTTTCCTGTCTTTTGAAACGGATTAGTGGGTTTTGATTTCACTAGTGGAGCTTGTCGATATCTAGTATCATATTCAAATTTATTTCGTGATTCATTAAGTTTTTCTATTTTATTGATTTTATTTGACTGTGTATTATATTTTGGAGTTCCAGCGAAAATAAAAATATCTCCAGGAGTTCTGCCTGTCGTGTTATGTTTTGTTTTATGATTATAGACATAAAGAATAGTTTCAAATTTTGTTAGCTTATTTTCTATGTCCGTTTCACTGTTTATGATTCTTAACTTTTCATTTACTGTTTTATGAAATCTCTCAACGTCAGAAATTCCATTTTTGCTTGTTGTTATATCAATAATAACATCTTCAGATTTTAACCAAAGTTATTATTAGAAAAGTATTCAATTATTAATTGTTTTGCGTATTCGATTGTCATTTCTTTGTACGTTATTATGATTTTTGTTTTATGAAAGTAATTAGTTGTCTTTTATAATAATTAAGTGGTCTTTCTGTAAATTTACCCTCGCAGAGGGTATTATAATTTTAGTCAAAAGTGTGCATTGTAGTGAAGGAGACATCTCCGACCATATAAAGTATATATATTCTTGATCAGGATCGCGTCCTGAGTTGATATAAGCATGTCCGTCCGTCTGTCTGTTTCTACGCGAACTAGTCTCTCAGTTTTAAAGATATCGAATTGAAACTTTGCACACACCCTTCTTTCCTTTGCACGCAGAATATATGCAAGTCAGAACGGCCGGGATCGGCCGAATATATCCTATAGCTGCCATATAACTGAACGATCTGAAATGCCATAACTTTCGTGTTTTCAAAGTTAGGAAGTTGGGATTTTCTATGGGTTTTATTTTTCATTCAATCCGACCTACCAAATTTCATAGGTATCGGCCGACTATACCCTATAGCTGCCATATAACTGAACGATTGGAAATGCCATAACTTAGATGTTTTTCAAGTTAGGAAGTTGGTTTCCAGCGCTGTAATTTCATATTTGGTTATTTGATATTATTAAGCCATAGAGGCCTGTGATCACTTAGGATCAGACATTTTCTGCCAAAAAGATAGGACCTGAAATATTTGGTGGCCCAGACAATAGCTGAAAGTTCTTTTTATACTGCTCCTATAGCAATATTACTTGCATCTGTTGTTAATGAAAATGGTTTTTCGAAGTTTGGGTATATAAGTATTGGATCGGACATCATTAAAAGTTTACGTTTTTCAAACGCTTGTACATAATCATTATCTTTTATATTTAATGTTACGCCTTTTTTTAGCTTTGCTGTCATTGGTTTTGCTATTTTAGCAAAATTTGGAATCAATTTTCTATAAAATCCCCAAAAACCTAAAAATGATTTTATTTGTTTTGACGATTTAGGTATAGGGAAATTTTGTATTGCCTCTATTTTGAGAGGATTTGGTTTTATACTAGTTGTTGTTATAATATGTCCAAGGAATTCGGTTTCCTTTTTCATAAACTCGCATTTGTCGAGTTGAAGCTTGAGATTTGCTTCTAAACATTTTTCAAATACCTTTCCCAAATATAATGGTCGATGTAGACCAAACCATCCTTGTAGATCAAATCTTCTAGGAGATTGTTCATGCACCTCTGGAAGGTAGCAGGACCATTTTTCACTCCAAAAGGCATTTGAGTATATTCGTAATGACCATTTTTGGTGGAAAAAGCTGTCTTTGGAATAGAATTTTCATCCATTTGTATTTGCTGAAAAGCTTTTGCTTGGTCAATAGTGGTAAAATATTGACATCTACCAAGTTTGTCCAATCTTTCATTAATGACCGGGATAGGGTATTTGTCATCTACCGTAATTTCATTTAAATTACGATAGTCAATTACGATACGGAACTTTTTTGTCCCTGATGCATCACCTTTCTTAGGTACTATCCAAATAGGTGAGCAATAAGGGGAATTTGACTTTCGAATTATTCCCTGTTTTCTCATATCCCTCATTGCGAATCGACTTCTTGGTCGTAAGTTTGAGAATATTTGGATGGTTTTTTTGTAAACCGGTTGCTCATTTTTTGTATGAATGACATGCTTGGCGAAAGTCAAATTGTCACTTTTTTTGCACTGTATGTCGCTAAATTCATATAAAATTTTCTTAACATTATCTTTTTCCTCATCATTAAGGTGTTCTAATCTTAGCTTATTGGTTTCTTGCTAGTCATTATTTATTGCAAAATTAAATTGTGTGTCTGTTGTACTTGGGGATCGCAGAAATCAATTTCTGCTTCTCCTTGTTTATATTCGAAATCTTTATAATTATATCTCATTCCGAATTGATAACCGTTTAAATTAACTGTTTTTAATTTATAATCAATAATTGCATTAAATGCTTCGAGATATTCTCTTCCTATGAGCATATCATATCTATCGGAACAATTATGGACCCAAAATGATTGTTTGGTCGGACAAAGCTTACTTGCATGGTAGGACACGGATTTATTTAACTGAATATTACCATTTATGGTATGAACTTTAAGAGGTGTATTTTTGGTTGGAAAATGAAAGAATTTTTCTTTAATTAAATTAATAGAAGAGCCTGTGTCTACACATCGGAACTCTTGGTTATTCATGATGATTCGTATGTATTTCCTGTTCGGTGTCCGAGGCTTGTTGATGAAAATTTTCGGTATCCATTTTCATATGGTCACTCGTACTTTCGCTATTTCTTTTTATTGGTCGATTAGGAGCATTAGCCCCATTTTGTTGTGATTGATAATTTATAGGATTCCTCACCTGATTATAATTTAATTTTTGTTGGGATTCTTGTTTTGTTGCTTGATATAATGGGTGGTTTTCATAAAAAGTTTAGCTGTTATTTTTATTATAATTAGGCTTATGTTGGCCTTGAGATGTACTAGCCTGTTGCTTATATTGATTTGGGGAAATATTATTCTGCTGTCTGTATTGGTTTTGGGAATTATAGTTTTGTTGTTTATTAGTATTTTGTTGGGGTTGATAATTTCTCTTATCTTGGTTTTGACTTTGTGAATTTTTTGTTCGATCTGAAATACGCGACTTTGGATAGATTAACTCTTGTAAACGATCTTGGCATCCTTTTGGACCCTAAACTAAAGTTTTTAATCATATCTCGTCAAATTTGAAAAAGCCAAAAGGCGTGCTTGGGTTTTTTAAAAGATGGTCAAAAGAATTTGATGATTCTTTATCAGTAAGACTCTTTTTATTTCGCTAGTCCGTCCGATTCTGGAGTTTGGCTTTCCAGTCTGGAGTTCACAATACGGAATAAATATTGGTCGCTTTGGTTTTTTGCTTTACGGCGCCTAAACTGGGATGCAAATCTTACCTTACCTTCTTATTGTAGAATACTGTTAATGGCTAATGACTAATCGTGTCGTAAATTCCGTGAAATTCCGCGCACAAAAAAAAAAAAATTCATGTGGACAATTATTCGGTCAACAAAACAAATTGCTCTCTTAATGTGGTGTTAGATTTTGTTTTGCAATAAATTTATTCTAAGTCCAAAAATTGTACCTCAGGTTTTGGAGTTTGTGAAATGGTATCAAAGCCTCCATAAATATTTCTCATACGACGCTTATTGTCAGTTAGTCGTCGAATCGGAAAGATTTTTTCACACTTGAAGACATTCATGTTGATTGCTTGCGCAAATAAACTCCATATAACGTTAGCATATAGAATTTCGATAAAACTCAAGGAATTGTCCTCGTTTGGCTGCATCCGAAAATCCATGAACTTCGGAAGTGGTCAAGTGAGTTGTGTGGAGTGGTATTTAAGACGTTACGTTTGACTAGTAATGTTGCTGCTGACGTTCTAAACGTTATTATTTTTAATTTGTGTGTTTGAACTACATTTTCTTTATCTGTTCTCCATTAAATACTTCAAAAGCGGTGGTCATTTTTCTGCTTGTAGAACTAGCAGCTTCATTTCTTAATTTTTTACAACAGGCAAGTGCACACACAACGAAGCACTTGATTTGGTTCACTTAAATTGATAAACAGTTTTTTGTTAATCATTGGCCAAGCTAATTTGACCTTCACGAATTGCACCAAAGAAACCCTCTGTGTTTTTTAATATGTGAGTTTGATTTGACCCAAATAATTTGGGATATGCAACAACGATGTCCGCAAATCTGCTGGCGATAGAACTGGCAGACTGCCATCCCTCTATCTGCAATCGCTTGACAGATTGCTCTGAATTAAAACTTACCTCCGAGCATGATTCGGGTAGAGCTTAGATATTAGGCCTTGTTAATTAAACTTTACAAAGCAAAAATATATGAATAAAAGGTCGTGTTTAACATTTAAAATGATTTTCCGTCGTTTGTATGTCTCCCGTGACCCCATGAATTTATTTGCACAGTTTCGAACTTCTCAGATTTCTGGTCAAGCGACCGAACCGCTAGTTTTCGGCAGTGTTCACAGCTAATCAGCGGCGAAAAAACTGTGATACGGGTTTTTGAAATCCTTTAATTTAGCAGGAAATAAAGCTAAAAAATAGTAAAAAAAAAATGTATTTTCCACGCCAACGGTTTCTTAACGACTGAAGATAAAAAATAATTTAAATAACTACCTACGCTAAAAGTTTGTTTTTGTGCAGTTGTTGTTTTGAAAGCAAAAGATATTTATATTTCATCTTTAGTTGAAAAACTATGCACATTAATACTGGTATAAAAATGGTATAATTTCTATAACACTAGTTTTTAGACGCACAAAAATATTAAATTATTTTATACAAATGGCTAAAATTGCTCTCTAGAACGGCCGTTAAAAACGCAAAAACTGCAAAAAAGAGTTTAAGGAAAAGCATCGAAAAAATTAAGTTAAAAAGTGACTTTCGATTTGGCTGCTGTCACGAGTGCATTACAGAATATAAGTTTAGCACTCAATGTTGAGCTCAGGAGTTAGGTCTGTGCGACGTCTACCTATGCGGTGCTTTATTATTACGGGATTTGAAAGAGTTTTCAACACAGGCGAGTGGTCCGAAGTCGATTTGTTGTTTTCTTGCAATGAATTAGGGAAAGTGAAAATTAGTATGATTTTTTTACCAGCGCATTGTTTTTGTTTTCTTACGCCAAAATTTTTATTGGTTTCTAAAATTCTCGATCATCAAATTTTAAAATTGTTAAAACTTTAAATGTTTTAAATTAATTATGGTATTTATATTTTTTTCAGGCGGCTCAAAAGTTTTACTCCCTCCTTGTCTTAAAGAAATTTAAGGTGCTTCACATTGCTCAATCTGCTCCCTATGCAGATATTACTATTACTCGAGGACCAACATTCGAAAATCCAAAAATTTAAGCAATTTGTAAAATTAAGATAATTCTTGATTCATATCAATAAATACATTTTAATTTATTTTTAATATAAGTATAAACTTCTAACAATCTGTTTTTATTAATATTATTTTGTACAGCAATATCCATTTTATTAACTAACAGCTAACTATTTAGAGCACGGAAACCACCCACTCATAAACAGATTTCTCTAGAAGTACTATATTACTACTGTGTCAAAATAAATGCCGATTAAAAAAAGGTCAGTCTCTTGTATGATGATCAAATGCTGATAATCAATAACAATCTTAAGTTGCCGACTTGCAAGGGACTTAAGGACCATTATATTTGACGTTCACCTCTAAATCATGTATTGAACAAGCCTATCCACGGTCGCTTTGTTTTACCAGCGCCAAAAGATGAAAACCAAAACAACAAAACCAAAATATCGGCAATATACACGGTCACAGTAAAGTTTGGATTGTAATGTGATCCAATTAAATTCTCCAATGCAGTATGTAGAATGTTAAAAATATCTCTTTTGAATAATTCTTAATTCTATTACAATGGTTCGTATAGCTAAAGAGAGCGCACCTGCGCCGCCAGTGACGCCAGCAGAGCAACGATCAGCGCATATGTATAAATGTATATATTATACTAGCTGTACCCGGCGCGACTTCGTTCGCTTAAAATTAGTTTTGAGTACGGTTGTCAAGACTTTCCCATTTCCACACCACCCCTGAGGTAGAGAAATTGGCGCGTTTTTTTTAATGTGGTAGCTCCAATTAGACCTATTCCACTAAAACTTTCTGTCCATGAGAGAAGCAATCTTCTCTAAGATCTAGTCCAGCCAGCTTCAAGGTCTGCCCCTGCGATTTATTTATAGTTATTGCAAAGCAAACTTTTAGAGGGAATTGTAGCCTTTTAAACTGAAACGGCAGACTGGATGGTATTAATGGGATCCTGGGTATAAACACTGTTTCCCCCTTTGCGCACCCCGTAAATACTGTTGCTTCGATTACATTCTTATGAAGACCTTTTATCTGCAATCGTGTCCCATTGCATAACTTTGGGGGACTTAAATTTCGCAATAACATTACGGGTGCTCCAATCCTAAGAGACAGATTATGCTGAGGAATTCCTGGAGGATTCAAAGAATTTAAAAATTCAACAGGGTAATGAACAGCATTATCAGCATCAGGAACAGAGTCGACCGATTTATAGGAGACTTCTAAACCATCAAATGAGTTTAGCAATAAATTATTAATAGTGGTTGCTCTTTCATTTTTCGTTGTCAAAATGGCGCGCTCAGATAGCCAATCTAAGCTTTTACATGATATGTTGGAAATGTCAGGAAATATTTTGGATGTAAGGTCTTGAACGTTTTGGACTACATTTCCTAAGCGTGATGTTATAACTATTTTTCCATCAACTGTTGGATGGACGCCATTCCCAATTTTTAAAAGAGTTTCGGCAAAAATTCCTGCAGAACTGTCTCCTTTTAAGTGCACTCGCATATTTTTCGTGAGCGCTAGTTTTTTTATCTGTGGCCATAAAAATGAAGATTTTAAACAGGCCTTTATTTCGTCAGCTCCTGTACCTCTTGGCACAACAGGAAGGGTTTGGCGAAAGTCTCCAGCTAGCAGGACTGTAATACCACCCATCAACATAGTATTCTCATTAATATCTTGCAGGGTTCTATTTATGGCTTCAAGCCCACCTTTATGTGACATTGTGAACTCATCCCAAACAATTAACTTACAATCTTTAAACACCGCAGCCATATTACATTGCTTTGAAATAGAGCAATGAGGTGTTTCTAAATTAACTAAATCCAAAGGAAGTTTAAATGTAGAATGAGCAGTTCGACCTCCATTGAGCAGGGTAGCAGCTATACCGGAAGATGCTACAGCTAGGGCTATTTTTTTTGAACTTCGAACTTTTGCCAACAATAAGCATCCAAAAAAAATATTTCACCCATCTCAGCCCCAACGCTTTGTAAAATTGTATTGTATACGACTTTTTGCTCGTCTGTAAGCAAATTTTCGTTGTTGGTAAGGAGAGTGTTGTTACTTTCATAACTTATTTCTTTTAGATAATCGGTATTCCAATTCGGCTTCAGGAATAATTGGTTGAGAAAGACCTTATTCTTTAAGACATGTTCCACCAATAGACAATACAAAATGTTCAATGCTTATTAGACATTTGTTATAGACTCTTTCCATAATTTCGTCATTAATGTCAGAGTCGTTCGGGTATAGGAAAAGCTAGGATTCTCCACACGGCTTCCGAACTGCTTATATATCTTCCATTTTCATACGTTTTAACTTCATTTCGTCAGTCTTCAAGGGAAAATGAAGCCTGATCGCTGCCTTTATTGACATATTTGCATACGTATTTTATAGACTTAACTGAACTGCAGGCTTCAACCTTTATGTGTGCTTCCATTGCACGTAATAGTACTGAATTATATGGCACAACCCAACGGTTGTCTAAAATATTACCATTCTTTTCTACAGTAAAGCCACCATCACCTGAAGCCCTTCTTCGATACAGAGGATAACTATCAATTCCTGTTACTGTTTCCTTTGCCATCTTTCATGCACGGTGAACTACGGTTTAACATTCCGCAAGGTCCATGAATCATATTGGACTTTACGATATTATGTAGCACGGGATCTTTCTGTGGATCTGGAATTTCTGCACATATTGTATCGTCTATTTGATCAGCATAAATTCGATTTTTAAGCCAAAGTAGTATATGAACATGTGGGAGGCCACGTTTTTGCCATTCTACAGTGTACATGAAACATTGAACTTCTCCAAACAATTCGTTCTTAACTAAAAGAGCCTTTAGTGCTTTAACTTATAAATGAAATACTCGCGCTATTATATCATGGCGGTCATAGGCCATCTGACCGGGTAATAATGACTCTGTAATGTCTTTCCACTTAGGATTGCAAGTAAATGTTATAAATAAATCAGGACGGCCATAAAATTAAGCCGTTCTGCTTCCATTTTGGCACACATATCGACTAAAAACTGACTTAAAAGAGCTTTGAAATAAATTAAATGATTAATTTCACCCTCCCGAATCATTATTCGGTAACTATAAAAATTTAGTAAATCTAAATAAATTCGTTTAAAATACTTAAAAAAATTTTAAAAACTTGAAAAATTAAACTTAAGCATTTGGGCCATAGAATAACTATTGAGCGAAAAATCATCTTGATCGGAGCAGCGATTTAAATTTTTTTAATCGAAAAGTTAATTTTAAATGTAGCCCCCAAATTATGGGGGATATCGAAATTTCTTTTAGAATTCTAATTAGGCCTTTTCAAAACCTAAAATTCGGAAAAAAACAAATATCGAAATTCCAACCACTTTAGAAGTTAAGCTTAAATACATCAACTTTTTTTGCTCAGAATAATGGATGTTGGAGCTGTTTGGGGCCACTGGGGGGACATATCGGATCTTAGAGGGCGCCCACGCCGCCAATGGAATTCTGTGAAATAATTTGGCTGCTCTTGCTCTTACGGTTTGGGCTGTGGCCGTATCCCCTTAAAAATCGGTCTTTCATTTTATAATCTTTAGGGATTGTACATATAAGCAAATCAAAACATATCCAAATATACATATGTAAATACGTATTTGGTCAAAAGTTCGAATCTTAAGATTAATATTTAACTTGGAAACATTTTGGCTTTGCTACAGAATTTGTAGTAATTTTCTATTTTCTTCCATGGTGGAAATTAAATAAGGCTCTTACTTCTGCTACAAAATGAAAAATAAAACCTAAGCATTTGATCCACAGGACTGACTATTGATCGAAAATCATATTGATCGGAGCAGCAGTTTAAGTTTTTAAAATCCAAAACAAATTTAACTTAAATTGCCTCTTTCCCCTCCCCTTTCCATGCAACACTTCCGCTCCCCCTCATCAGTTTTCTTGGCTGTTGCTCTCTCGGCCGTCGCTCTCTTGGCATCCGCTCTCTGGGTTTCGCTCTCTCGGCAGGCTCCCGCAAAATGCAACGCAATAACTTAGAAAATCGAAATAAATTCGTTAAAAATACTTAAAAAATGTTAAAAACTTGAAAAATTAAACTTAAGCATTTGGGCCATAGAATAACTATTGAGCGAAAAATCATCTTGATCGGAACAGCGGTTTAGATTTTTTAAATCGAAAAGTTAATTTTAAATGTAGCCCCCAAATTATGGGGGATATCGAAATTTCTTTTAGATTTCTAATTAGGCCTTTTCAAAACCTAAAATTCGGAAAAAACCAAATATCGGAATTCCAACCACTTTAGAAGTTAAGCTTAAATACATCAACTTTTTTTTGCTCAGAATAATGGATGTTGGAGCTGTTTGGGGCCATTGGGGGGACATATCGGATCTTAGTGGGCGCCCACGCCCCCAATGGAATACTGTGAAAAAATTTGGCTGCTCTTGCTCTTACGGTTTGGGCTGTGGCCGTATCCCCTTAAAAATCGGTCTTTAATTTTATAATCTTTAGGGATAAGTAAAGGCTGACGAAGAGCCGCCGCGGCAGAGGAGGGGTATTATGTTCACATGGTGACAGAGCCGTCGCGCATGTCAAATATGGCGACTAAGCACTGCCCAGTCCCATTATACTTAACGGCGATCTTATTACCGGGCACTTTAGGAACTGTTTGGGACTTGGATTTGTATATGCATATTGTGGCCAAGTGTTTGTAATAATATTAATGCATAACACTAAGTACAGTGTGCATTCGATACTACATCTCCCTTCCATTACAAAAATAACGTAATTATATGAAGTTATTTTCTTATTATCTTTATTTGTATAAAAGCACATATAAATATATATATAATAACAAATTCGGGATTTAGCACTTTGAAAAAAAAAAAATTTTTATTTATCAAAATAGTGTAAACGCGAACTGGGACAGATAGGTCTGCTCCTTACAAGATTCAACTTAAAACTCAAACTTAAAAACTAAGCTGGCGCTTATCAAACATTCGATTGGGAGAAAGAACTTTATTGATAAATTGAGAGTGTCCAAAATGAGAGCACTGAGCATGAGAGCGATCTAGGTTTGAGCTGCGTCTGCAATTTTACAGTATTGGGGGATAAAAGCTTTTTGGAGTTTGGGGACATTTGTTTATAACGCAAGAGGATGTTTACATTAATTGGTCAGTCGTGGGAGCCGACAATTTGGGGTTCTTTCATTTGTTTATAACTCAAGAGGATGTTTATATTAATTGTCGACTCTTGGGAGCCGATGATTTTGGGTGTGACAAATGCGTAATGTAAATATGTTTATGTGGTAGATATGTGGGTGTGGGTATGTTACTTTATGTGGTAGATATGCAGGTGTGGGTATGTTTCTTCCCCATCCATTAGAAAAGAGCCTGTCCTCAGGCGGATATATAAGGGTATATGTGAGTGGGTATATTAGTTTGTGTAGTATTTTCGTTTAATTTTATTTCATTTGGTGCAATATTGTTTAATTCTGTTAGATTTTCTGGGTTCTTAGTATTGTTTTTGTTTTGGTTTTTATATTTAATAACAATGTTTCTCGGAATACTCTTAAATTTATAGATGAAGTAAAGAGTTAAAATTACAATTATTACAATTAAAATAGTAAGTATTATAATTTGAAATGTGTTATTTTTTCTTGTATGTATTCTTATTATATCTTTTGCTTCAATTATTGACAGTGGTTCTATCACTGTTACATTATTGTTTACATAAATAGTGTAATCCTTTTTAGTATTTGTTATTAAGATTTCTTCGATTTGAACAGAACAATTAAATGCTTTTACGATTTTATTTCCTTCGACAACTATTGCTTGATTTATACATGTTTGGTTTAAAATAGTTTTCGGTAAGTTCCAAGTAATTATAATATTTGGCTCTATATAATTTGTTTCATATTTTTTATACATTTTTGTGTATTTACATTCGGCATTGGCTTGGTTTAATATTCCTATAATGCATTTCTCTTTCTCTTTCTTTTGTGTTAAATGAAAATATTTGATTATTTTGAAAATAATATTTGTCTTCTAAAGGTTCTGTTAATATGTCATTAAATTCATTTGGGTAAGGCACAATTTTGAATATTGAAGTTTTTGTAATGTCTTTTGGGATATGAGAAATTATCAATTGTTCATTAGTAATGGTTTGTAAAATGTATTAGAATTAATAAGATGTTGATAGTGTTGATCAACAAGTTAGGTTTGGTTTTCATTTGGCGTGCATCTGGAATTATCGTATTTATTTTCGTTAATTTTCTTTGTTTTCTTATATTTAGACTTATAATGTATTATTTTTCTTCCTCTGTTAACTTCTTCGTAATGATTATCATCTAATTTTGTAATTTTTCCTGTCTTTTTAAACGGATTAGTGGGTTTTGATTTTACTAGTGGAGCTTGTCGATATCTAGTATCATATTCAAATTTATTTCGTGATTCATTAAGTTTTTCTATTTTATTGATTTTATTTGACTGTGTATTATATTTTGGAGTTCCAGCGAAAATAAAAATATCTCCAGGAGTTCTGCCTGTCGTGTTATGTTTTGTTTTATGATTATAGACATAAAGAATAGCTTCAAATTTTGTTAGCTTATTTTCTATGTCCGTTTCACTGTTTATGATTCTTAACTTTTCATTTACTGTTTTATGAAATCTCTCAACGTCAGAAATTCCATTTTTGCTTGTTGTTATATCAATAATAACATCTTCAGATTTTAACCAAAGTTATTATTAGAAAAGTATTCAATTATTAATTGTTTTGCGTATTCGATTGTCATTTCTTTGTACGTTATTATGATTTTTGTTTTATGAAAGTAATTAGTTGTCTTTTATAATAATTAAGTGGTCTTTCTGTAAATTTACCCTCGCAGAGGGTATTATAATTTTAGTCAAAAGTGTGCATTGTAGTGAAGGAGACATCTCCGACCATATAAAGTATATATATTCTTGATCAGGATCGCGTCCTGAGTTGATATAAGCATGTCCGTCCGTCTGTCTGTTTCTACGCGAACTAGTCTCTCAGTTTTAAAGATATCGAATTGAAACTTTGCACACACCCTTCTTTCCTTTGCACGCAGAATTTATGCAAGTCAGAACGGCCGGGATCGGCCGAATATATCCTATAGCTGCCATATAACTGAACGATCTGAAATGCCATAACTTTCGTGTTTTCAAAGTTAGGAAGTTGGGATTTTCTATGGGTTTTATTTTTCATTCAATCCGACCTACCAAATTTCATAGGTATCGGCCGACTATACCCTATAGCTGCCATATAACTGAACGATTGGAAATGCCATAACTTAGATGTTTTTCAAGTTAGGAAGTTGGTTTCCAGCGCTGTAATTTCATATTTGGTTATTTGATATTATTAAGCCATAGAGGCCTGTGATCACTTAGGATCAGACATTTTCTGCCAAAAAGATAGGACCTGAAATATTTGGTGGCCCAGACAATAGCTGAAAGTTCTTTTTATACTGCTCCTATAGCAATATTACTTGCATCTGTTGTTAATGAAAATGGTTTTTCGAAGTTTGGGTATATAAGTATTGATCGGACATCATTAAAAGTTTACGTTTTTCAAACGCTTGTACATAATCATTATCTTTTATATTTAATGTTACGCCTTTTTTTAGCTTTGCTGTCATTGGTTTTGCTATTTTAGCAAAATTTGGAATCAATTTTCTATAAAATCCCCAAAAACCTAAAAATGATTTTATTTGTTTTGACGATTTAGGTATAGGGAAATTTTGTATTGCCTCTATTTTGAGAGGATTTGGTTTTATACTAGTTGTTGTTATAATATGTCCAAGGAATTCGGTTTCCTTTTTCATAAACTCGCATTTGTCGAGTTGAAGCTTGAGATTTGCTTCTAAACATTTTTCAAATACCTTTCCCAAATATAATGGTCGATGTAGACCAAACCATCCTTGTAGATCAAATCTTCTAGGAGATTGTTCATGCACCTCTGGAAGGTAGCAGGACCATTTTTCACTCCAAAAGGCATTTGAGTATATTCGTAATGACCATTTTTGGTGGAAAAAGCTGTCTTTGGAATAGAATTTTCATCCATTTGTATTTGGTGAAAAGCTTTTGCTTGGTCAATAGTGGTAAAATATTGACATCTACCAAGTTTGTCCAATCTTTCATTAATGACCGGGATAGGGTATTTGTCATCTACCGTAATTTCATTTAAATTACGATAGTCAATTACGATACGGAACTTTTTTGTCCCTGATGCATCACCTTTCTTAGGTACTATCCAAATAGGTGAGCAATAAGGGGAATTTGACTTTCGAATTATTCCCTGTTTTCTCATATCCCTCATTGCGAATCGACTTCTTGGTCGTAAGTTTGAGAATATTTGGATGGTTTTTTTGTAAACCGGTTGCTCATTTTTTGTATGAATGAAATGCTTGGCGAAAGTCAAATTGTCACTTTTTTTGCACTATATGTCGCTAAATTCATATAAAATTTTCTTAACATTATCTTTTTCCTCGTCATTAAGGTGTTCTAATCTTAGCTTATTGGTTTCTTGCTAGTCATTATTTATTGCAAAATTAAATTGTGTGTCTGTTGTACTTGGGGATCGCAGAAATCAATTTCTGCTTCTCCTTGTTTATATTCGAAATCTTTATAATTATATCTCATTCCGAATTGATAACCGTTTAAATTAACTGTTTTTAATTTATAATCAATAATTGCATTAAATGCTTCGAGATATTCTCTTCCTATGAGCATATCATATCTATCGGAACAATTATGGACCCAAAATGATTGTTTGGTCGGACAAAGCTTACTTGCATGGTAGGACACGGATTTATTTAACTGAATATTACCATTTATGGTATGAACTTTAAGAGGTGTATTTTTGGTTGGAAAATGAAAGAATTTTTCTTTAATTAAATTAATAGAAGAGCCTGTGTCTACACATCGGAACTCTTGGTTATTCATGATGATTCGTATGTAAGGGTTTCTATTTCCTGTTCGGTGTCCGAGGCTTGTTGATGAAAATTTTCGGTATCCATTTTCATATGGTCACTCGTACTTTCGCTATTTCTTTTTATTGGTCGATTAGGAGCATTAGCCCCATTTTGTTGTGATTGATAATTTATAGGATTCCTCACCTGATTATAATTTAATTTTTGTTGGGATTCTTGTTTTGTTGCTTGATATAATGGGTGGTTTTCATAAAAAGTTTAGCTGTTATTTTAATTATAATTAGGCTTATGTTGGCCTTGAGATGTACTAGCCTGTTGCTTATATTGATTTGGGGAAATATTATTCTGCTGTCTGTATTGGTTTTGGGAATTATAGTTTTGTTGTTTATTAGTATTTTGTTGGGGTTGATAATTTCTCTAATCTTGGTTTTGACTTTGTGAATTTTTTGTTCGATCTGAATAAAATGTTTCATAACAACCTTCTTGTTGTGCTACACATTTTAGTTTATTAGCATTAGTAATATCATACCTAGCCAATGTCATAAAAAGTCTGTCTGGCAATTTTTTCATAATAACATCTTTAACTGTATTATTAAGAGCGTTTGTGTACTAAATTGTATTTTAAGCGTTATTTTCTAAGGCTAATTTATTTAATATTACAAAAGATTTGGACTCAATGTCCTCAACAAACTTACGTATACACCCAGGAAAGGGGGTGTTATACAGACGTCTTAGTAGTTCTTCGCAGGGCGTCTTGGTTTTATATTCGTTGATGAGGGCGTTCCTTAAGTCCTTCCAGCATCTGGCTGTTGATAGTTGAGATATCCTCTGAGCATCTCCGTGAAGCTGCATTTTAATCGCACTGAAGAATACGCTGGCCTGGCGTATACATGTTGTGGGGTACAACTCCAGGATAAAATCTATCCTTCTGATGAACGGGCTGAGTTCGAGCGTGTTACCTCCAAATTGCGGCACTTGCCTGATTTGGTTCAGGGCTTGATTTAGATGGTTTTCTGACAATAATATCACTGGCTCTGCCATTTTTGTTTTGGTTTTTGTTTAGTCTTAAAATTTTTTTTTCACAAATTTAAAAGTTTTGTATTATGAATTTTATTTAAAATTGTTATACCTTGTCTCTTACCACTGGTGGGGGAGAACTAAGTGTTTTATTTTGTAGTAACACTTGTGTTACGAACAAAGGCACTCAATTTTACAACAAACGGGTTTTTGCATTTTTTTATTTTTTTAGTTACTTGACAGTCACACGTGTCAAGATTTATTTTTTGTTAAAAAAAACCTCGCAACCTGAGCTTCGATAGCGTGTTGCAAAAATTGAGGTTTTCGTTCGTATATTAGCGACACTGCGATAGCTGGTTTAGAATTGCACTGGGACGAACGATGTTTTGGGTTCTTTAAGGATATAACCGTATGAAAAGTTATATCCTACCGGCTGCGCCAATAACAAATTCGGGATTTAGCACTTTGAAAAAAATATAATTTTTATTTATCAAAATAGTGTAAACGCGAACTGGGAGAGATAGGTCTGCTCCTTACAAGATTCAACTTAAAACTCAAACTTAAAAACTAAGCTGGCCCTTATCAAACCTTCGATTGGGAGAAAAAACTTTAATGATAAATTGAGAGTGTCCAAAATGAGAGCACGGAGCATGAGAGCGATCTAGGTTTGAGCAGCGTCTGCAATTTTACAGTATTGGGGGATAAAAGCTTTTTGGAGTTTGGGGACATTTGTTTATAACGCAAGAGGATGTAACGACCTGATTCTTTTATTTCTGCTCACTACGTACACGTGCGGCTAGCTCAGAGAGGTTGTGCGTTCGTTCCACCAAATTTATATTGAGTGACTGCCCGTGACCAAAGGATAACGCCAGAAATGATTATGTTGGTGCTGGTTTATTGATTCTCTAAAATACAGCCTTATTGTTATTATTCTACTGCCCGTTGTCGCTGTCTTCTGCTTGCTGCTCCGGGTGACTGAGATCGGGACGGCTCCAACAAAAACACTGGATGTTATGCGAGCTTCCCTTCCGGGGCCGGCAAGTTGTATCGCTTAGCAGGTGAACCGAAGTTACGCCTAATCACCTAGCCACCTTTATCGCCTGGCTTCCGGAGTTCAGCCTGGACTTTGTCGGCAAGGTGTATCGCCTAGCAGGTAGAACAAAGTTCTCCCTTATCGCCTAGCCACCTTTATCGCTTGACACCGCGCAAGGACTCCCTAAGCTTGATTTCACCACGACCTAGCACCGTTGGATCTCAGCGTTGTAGCCTCAGCCTTGTAGACTTGTCGTCGTTCGGCGTCTCGACTTTGCGATCTTGATCCCTGGGCACTTCGGTTTCGATTTGTACTTATTCCGCGTTCACGCACTCGCTCTGATTCTCGCACTCGTACTGTCCCGAGCTGCGCTTGCGCCGTCCTTTTTATAGGCGCTGTAGGTGCCGTTATTTCCCTCGGTGTGTCCTCTTTAGGCGGGTCCGAAGTCCGCCAATTTACCGAATGACCCCGTTGCTCTTGCCGGGCGCGGGTCCAAGGTCCATCGAGGCACCGCCAATTCACCGTATGACCTCGTTGCCCTTGCCATTTGAGGGTCCAAGGTCCGAATGTTTCCCGTTTGACCTGGATGCCCTTCATTTCTCCGGCTTTCTCGCCTCCTCCGCTGTTGCTAGGCCGATTTGTGGGGAGTTAAAGACTCCTCACAAGGATGTTTACATTAATTGGTCATTCGTGGGAGCCGACAATTTGTGGTTCTTTCATTTGTTTATAACTCAAGAGGATATTTATATTAATTGGCGACTCTTGGGAGCCGATGATTTTGGGTGTGACAAATGCGTAATGTAAATATGTTTATGTGGTAGATATGTGGGTGTGGGTATGTTACTATATATGTTTTTTGTTTTGTTTTTGCTTATGTTTTTTTGTTTATTCCAATTATGGTTCTTATTTAAATTAAGTAAAATAAATGAAATACAAATTTTAAATAAATTGATTATGAAATACAAATTTGTAACCTATCTTTATGTAGTGTTTGTTTCTTGTTCTTATTATTTTAAATTATTATATTTTCATTTTCTTTTATACTTGCTACATTATATGTTTCAGTATATTTAAAATCTAGCTTAAGTCCTTTCCTTTTTCAATAAGACCTGATCTCCTATTTTGAAATCAAAATTTAATTATTTGTTTTTGCTTATGTGCTGCTAACATTAATCTAACTCTATTTCATGCTTGTTCTAGTCTGAATTTAAATTCTTTAGCATAGTCTTCTATATTATATATGGGTTTTATCTTATCTATACCATTAAAATGTTAAACCAAATTTATAAGTTTTACAAAAATTAACTCATATGGACAATAGTCATGTGCCATGAGGGGGTCGTGTTAAAGCAGTATACGAAGTAGTGTACGGCGGGGACGGCCAGGGGGATGTCAGGAATTCCTTTAAGAAGATTTCGAGGGACTGGATACGAAAGTTGATTCTCGGCCAGCTGCGGAAGAACCTAAGCGGCAGTTTCTAACTGCAGCCCGGGTCTGGGAGGCGATCGAATGGGCCTGGATAGTCTTGAATGGAAGTTTGACGAGGTTGAAAAGCCACTCCGCAATAAAGGTTGCCTCGGAACCAGAGTCGATCAAGGCTCGCGCCTGGATGGCAAATGTATTTGTAGGCTGTGCCCAGTAGGACGGCTCTTGAGCCGAAAGCGAAGCACACTTGCACATCAGTGTGATCCTCTGGAACTGCTAAGCCTGATGTCATCGATAGCCTCCAGAGTACGATGACGCTCTGTCAAGAACGAGTCTAACTCATTCCATGTTGGAATTTCAGCCTTGTTGTGAATGGATTGCTCCCACATCGAAAGCGTGATTTTAGGAAGCTTTTAAGAAACCATATACACCAGGAGACAATCCCAAGTCTCGACTTGAATAGAAAACATCTCTAAGGCTGTCAGACAACTTTGGATTGTGCCTTGCAACTCTTTCAGAGCTCCGGACTCTACAATTGGCTCTTGACTAATAACCGCCGATTCTCGAAGCGGTCGGTGAGGCTTCGCCACGCGGAGATAAACCCTTCATTGCTCGGCGGGGCATCGCCACTTGTTTAGGATAATAGGTGGAACAACTTCGCCACCGGTGTGAGACGCGAGTTATGGATGTATATCGCGGTGAAAAGATCTCTGAAGGTGGGCCAACGAAGATAATCACCAGCGTTCGGAGTATGAATATCCGCTTGGCTAACCCCGTCTGTTGTGGCAATAACCCGTGTGGATTTGAATCGACATTTGGTTGTTTAATGTTTGCTATTTTGTCTCGCTTTTTATTTATTTTGCCTTGGTATTATTGAGCGTAGCTTAGTTCCTGTATGTGAAGGCAGAAAAAATATACATTTTGATTGCTGCTCTTTGTCGTACAACGGAAATAATAACTGGACTGTAGTTGCGAGGGCGTACAAAAAATTATGGAGGCAGAAAATATATTTATATATGGGCATGCACAACATGTATGTGTGAGTGCATGTGTTGAATGCTCCTATTTGTCGTACATGTCGTACACAAATATATCATATTTATGTATATATGGTCATGAATGCGATTATGGATATATGTGTGTATGAGTAAGGGCATGTATTGGTACAGTAAAGCGTCGAGGAGTAAATGTTTTTGAATTGACGGAACAGAAACAACTATTTAGAGAGCAAAAAAAAATGGCACACAGACAAAAAATATCGCGACAGCTGCGTACGGTTCTCCTGAAACTAGTGCACACCGAGTTGCTGATATTAATTATGCCTTTTTATTTTTTACCACACAATTTCATCTTTGGGAGGCGAATTTTTTTGCGGAGGTAGAATTACACTGAAATATGTGCACAAGTTGGTACGCGTGTGTGTGTGTATGTATGGATGCACATATGCCTTGACCGTTGGCAAGTTGATGTACAACGGGGAAACGAAAAAGACGGCAAGAAATATGGCGACGCACACAAAGCGGAGACGGATGGAAAATGTGACGATAGAAATGACGAGGATTATTTCTTAACAGCCGTTGTGTCGGGAAAACTTGCACGTGGAGTTGACACGAAAAAAAATAATCTTGCAGCAGTGTGAACGAAATTTGATGTTCGGACCACTGCTAAAGACCGGCAGTAAGAGGGAGACGGAAGAGGCTCGTACATTTCTTTAGCGGGAAATCACTGGGACTGCTGGTGGAACGGTGGAAGGATATCCGGACCCGTCTCGAAGGACCAATGTTTTGTAGGGCGGCGATCCTGCCGGGAGAGCTGCGAGAGAGCGAGCGCGGGAGCGCAAGAGGGGCGAGAGCGAAAAGCTAGGAAAGCTTCGTGAGCAGCGGATGTACAGTGTAGTTACTCTGTAAAATGATATTTCTCCAATTCATGTCTCATGCGAGTTAGTTTCAAACTGGGGTTAATTATTGAAAACAGGTATGTAAGTGCTCTGTGATCTGTTTTGACAGTGAAGTGTCTACCATAAATATATGGCCTGAAATGTGTTATTGCCTAATGAATAGCTGATAGTTTTTGAACTATTGTACTCTTGTTGCTTTCGCCTTTTGTAAAAAAACTTGATGCGTATGCAACTTGGATCTGGAGTCTATTTTTATTTGCTTGCTATTTTCATGCTTGCTTACAAGCAAACGTAAGTATGGAAAATTCTTTGCTGAAATCTGGATATTGTAAAAGAGTTGGGTGTATTATTTTATTTTTTTAATTGCTTTGCAGTATCTATTGTATCTTCTCCTTTCGGATACTAAAATTTTTTTTTTTTTTGGGCTGAGGGGGGAAAATGCCTTCTGCATCTCACACTACCGTCGTATGTGTGGTATGTGGGGCTTGCACCCACTAAAAACCCCTCCTCATCAGGCCTGTATCCACTTCGGAAAAGCTTCCGCATTACTTTAAAGTGGGGCCTCTTGCGCGCGTCGCGCGTTCATCTACTCATACAAAGCTTTAAGGCTCGTCTCTACCTAAATGCCAATATATACCACAGTAGATATCCATTGGCACCCGAGGAGAGGAGATCCCCAGAGCCCGTCTGATGGTCTGCGTCCGGCCTGCCCTTTTTATACCCTTTCATCAAGGTCCAATTTCTTCAAGCACAGAATGTCTCCGATAAAAGCGGCTACTGCTCTCCAGTTCTCTTCGCTTTCGCACATCTTGGCGACTATAGTTTCCGGCGTAATCTGTCCGATCGCTGACAGAATAGTTCGTTGCTGCGCGAATTTGGTACAATAAAACACTGTGTGTTCCGTGTTGTCGGCTTCCGCATCAGCGTAAATACAGCTAGCTTCCGTGCTTTTGCCCATCTTGTTTAGAAAGAAACTAAAATAACCGTGACCTGTGAGCACTTGGGTGACGTAGTAGTCTACATCACCGTGTCTTTTCTCAAACCCAGCTCTTAAGGTCGGGGATAAGTCTTCTTGTCCATCTTCCAGTGCCTTCGGGTTCCCATCTTTCTTGCCAGATATTGATGGTCTCTCTTTTTAGGGCCAGAATCGATTGTCTAGATGCTTCTCCAGCTTGTCGGAGATCGTAGAGGCTCTTGCGTTCGAGTGCTGCAGCACACGACACCGTTCGATATGCGCTAATAATACGTAAGGCAGAGGTTCTTTGTATAGCCAACAAAGTCTTCAGTCTGCAATTTGTTTTTAGCGAATTAGCCCACACTTCACATCCATACAGAAGAATGGAGTTGCTTGTATTCATTAACAGCTTTCGTCTAGATGGTATTGGTCCACCGATGTTTGCCATAAGTCTACTAAGAGACTTTGTTGTCTCTGCAGCCTTGGTTCGAGCGTTATTAATTTGAGGTCCAAAGGTCACTTTTGAGTCCAGCCTGACCCCAAGGTACTTTATTGACTTCTGTGTCCGAATAGTTGTCTCAGTGAGCCTTAATTCTATTTCCAGTGGCATCTGGGTTTTGCGGGTACTGGCTGCGCAGTTACTCGTCCCAGGGAAATGATTGAGATCCGTGCGGTTTTCATATGCACACAGGCAACATTTCGGTGTCTTCGTGCAGTTTCTCATCTTGTGCCCCGGCTCTCCACACCTAATACAGAGATATTTCCTGTCTGGTCCCGAGCAATCCCTTTGTAGGTGGCCTACCCCAAAGCATCTGAAGCAGCGTGTAACTTCGAGGCACCGTTTCACTCGGCATCGCGTCCATCCAATCTTGATTCTTGGCTCCTTAAGAATTTTAGCTGCTTCTTCTGTTGGCAATTTAACGAATGCACGTTTTTGCTCAGAATTGTTTGCGCCAGTTAGTCTCACTTTGACTTCCTGACTCCGCTCGCCTATAATGAACTTGATTGCAGTTATGACTTCCTCCTCGTTTGTCAGACTGTCTAGGTCTGATAGTCCTGACTGTGGCGTTTTCTTTGAGCGTGTGCTTAATGCTTTCGCAAAGCTTCTCGGACTTACTTCCTTTTGATAACTCGAGAAGCAAATCCCCTGACTTGGTTTTTCTGACTGAGCGGATGGCTATATCGCTTTTGTCAGGCTTCAAGTTATCCCTAAGCTCCCTCAACACCTCGGCGTAGCTCCAATACAGCTTCTGGGCGGGATCTTGAACTTACTTTAGAGTTGTGTCCTTTCCTCTCAGGGTTAACATTAATTGCTTTGTTCGTTCCCTCTGTTTGAGATGTTTTGGGTTTTCCCTTCTTCCGGGTCACTGTTTTAAAGCCGTCCTTCGCTTCCTTACTTTTCTGCTTTTTAAATGCTTCTTGCTCGGCCGGGCTAGAAGCAGTCCGCTTTTTGCGGGACGAAAGTGGTGTGTCAGTTTCCTGCGCCTTTTTGTTGGCTTCAGCCGCCAAGTTCGTTTCCTTGACTCTCTCTGTTTCGGCTATCAACCAGCTTTTCCTGTACACCCAAAACAAAAATAGTCATTGAAACGAAACTATTGTTACATGAATTCTACACTATTCAGTATACAAAATTTCTCTGTAAGATGAGTATTAAATAAAAACTTCGATAGTATTAAAATACAACTTTCGATGTTATCAATTTTATACTCCCGAGTATAAAGTTTAAACTCACTCGGTATACTTATACCCATACTCCTAGTTTATTTTTCATACCATTTAGTATAACAAAAATACCGTGCTACCGGCACGTAGTATACATTTCATATTATTTCGTATAACCCGTATACTACTGGCTGCGAGCTGTAGTATACATTTTGCACCCTCCCCATAAAAAGAAATCAGAATTTGTATTTATTTTTATTTTTATTCCTTTTTTAAATTTAATATACATTGTTGTAATTTGGAGTATTATTTACAAAGTAACAAACTGGTCACATCACTCACACTAAAAGACTTCGACATTGTATTTCACCGTGAAAAGAAGAGCCGTGTGGCTTATAAGAAAATATAGATATAATTTCCTATGAACTTAACGTTCATAGAAGAAGACAAGAAGGTGGCATGGTGGCGGCAAGATGAAAAGGCCCGAGCGGACATAATATTGTCCATTTGCGCGTCCGAGTTGCCACTACTGGACGGTTGTGAAACCTCACATGTTTGTTGGCTAAGACTTCAGGAGCAGTTTCAATCAAGAGGCCCCGTGCGAAAAGCTGGCCTATTGAAACGGATCGCGCTATCACGAATGTCTGAGGATGGAAATTGGAGTTGAAATAGGTGACGATCTGTTAGCAATACTATTGCTATACAGTTTACCGGAATCGTACGAAACATTTCGGTGCGCAATGGAATCCAGAGACGACTTGCCAGGTCCAAGTGTACTTCGTGTCAAAATTCTAGAAGAATCCAGTGCGCGTAAAACAAAAAGCGAACGAGACGATCAAAGCGCAATGTACGCGAGCCGGCATAAGTACAGCAAGCAGAAGTACAGCTATGCGAAGGAAACGGCACCAAATGTTTCGCCTGTAATAAAATTGGGCATCTAGCGCGGAACTGCACGTGGAGACGAAACACTAGACAGAGTGAGAAGTGCGACGAAAAAGGGAATATGGCAACAACGCTAAATATTGCAGAAGAGGCAAACGGTGCAGCAGCCCTAGGCAGTATGTGGTGTATTGATAGTGGGTGCACATCTCATATGAGTTCGAACGCGAGACTATTTAAAAATATATAGAGAACACTGATAAAAAGCTGCATTTGGCAAATAAGGAAACAACCCAAGTAAACGGAGTCGGCGATATAAACGTGCAAATCAGAACAAACGACGTAAAACGTGAGAGCGAAGTAACACTGAGAGAAGTTCTGTATGTGTCTGATCTACGCCAAAATTTATTATCTGTGTCGAAAATGACAGACAAAGGTTTTGAGGTGCATTTTCGGAAAAATTATGCAGTCGTTTTAAACAACGGGAAAGAATGGTTAATTGCTAAACGTTTTGGAGATCTTTACTATTTGGACACGAAGGCGCATCAGGCAAATCAGGCCATGACAGAAAATCAAAACAATTTCGATTTGTGGCATCGCAGAATGGGTCACCTAAATAGAGGTGATCTAATAAGTATGGCAAGATCAGGAAAAGTGCATGGTTTGGAGCTTGGTTAGAACTTAAACCCATCCGAGTGTGAAGTCTGTATCAGTGAAAAACAAACAGCGTCTTCATACAAACGGGCGGAAGATAAGAGAACCAGCTGTTTATTAGAAATTGTACATAGCGATGTATGCGGTCCAATGCGAACCAAATCCAATGGTGGCCGCAAATATTTTGTCACCTTTATAGATGATTACAGCCACTATTGTGAGACACATTTTCTTAAGCAGAAATCTGATGTATTCGAGGTTTTCAAGGCCTATAAAGCCTCGGCGGAAAACTTTACAGGTAGGAAGATTAAGGCTCTTCAATCGGACAACGGCACCGAGTATTGCAATAAGGCAATGGAGAATTTTTTAAAGACACATGGAATAAGGAGACGTCTAACTACACCGCACACGCCGCAACAAAATGGGATTGCGGAGCGGCACAACCGTACTTTAATCGAAATGGCCCGATGCATGATGAGGCAGTCTGGGGCGCCGCCATCGTTTTGGGCAGAAGCGGTAAACACGGCAAGCTACATCCGAAACAGATGTCCGACAAAGGCTTTAGATGGCGGAATTCCTTATACCCAGTGGACAGGTAAAATACCGACTGTATGGCATCTGCGTATTTTCGGTACAAAAGCATATGCACTTGTTAAAGGCAAAAATCAAGGCAAGTTCGAATCAAGGTCTGAAGAGTGCATTCTGGTTGGATATGACTTAGAGTCCAAAGCGTATCGTTTGTATTCGCCGAAGAGGCGAGTGACTTTCGTAAGCAAAGACGTTAAATTTTTGAATATTCCAGGATTTAACAGCGTTCACTCCGAGTTCTACGATGACGAGCAAGAAATCAGCGTTGAAATCCAAACAAACCAAGAAGCCGATCTAAGTCATTCGGAAGACCACGATGATGATTCATCAAGCGACGAAATGGTGCAACCAAATGCGCCGAAACATGGTAGAGGACGTCCCAAAATAGAAAGAAATGGGAAACCCGGTAGACCGCGAAAAATGTATCATCCAACGCAGAAAGAAATAGTTAAAGATGCCGATTTGCCACCGAAAGACGTATTTGAGGAATGCATATGCACCATCACGGATGATCCGGAAACCCTTGACGAAGCGAAGAGCTCCGTTGATTCTATCGGCTGGTCCCAGGCAATAGAGGACGAATACATGGCCCACATTATCAACAAAACGTGGGAGATAGTTGAACGGCCAAGTGACAGAAAGGTTATCGGAAACAAATTAGTGTTTCGAACCAAGGACGATGGCTCCAATACAGGAAAGAAGAAAATTCGACTTGTAGCCAAAGGCTGCTCTCAGCGTCCTGGAGAGGATTTTCAGGAATCGTATCTATTGTATCTTCTCCTTTCGGATACTAAAATTTTTTTTTTTTTTTTTTGGCTGAGGGGGGAATGTGGGGCTTGCACCCACTAAAAACCCCTCCTCATCAGGCCTGTATCCACTTCGGAAAAGCTTCCGCATTACTTTAAAGTGGGGCCTCTTGAGCGCGTCGCGCGTTCATCTACTCATACAAAGCTCTAAGGCTCGTCTCTACCTAAATGCCAATATATACCACAGTAGATATCCATTGGCACCCGAGGAGAGGCGATCCCCACAGCCCGTCTGATGGTCTGCGTCCAGCCTGCCCTTTTTATACCCTTTCATCAAGGTCCAATTTCTTCAAGCACAGAATGTCTCCGATAAAAGCGGCTACTGCTCTCCAGTTCTCTTCGCTTTCGCACATCTTGGCGACTATAGTTTCCGGCGTAATCTGTCCGATCGCTGACAGAATAGTTCGTTGCTGCGCGAATTTGGTACAATAAAACACTGTGTGTTCCGTGTTGTCGGCTTCCGCATCAGCGTAAATACAGCTAGCTTCCGTGCTTTTGCCCATCTTGTTTAGAAAGAAACTAAAATAACCGTGACCTGTGAGCACTTGGGTGACGTAGTAGTCTACATCACCGTGTCTTTTCTCCACCCAGCTTTTAAGGTCGGGGATAAGTCTTCTTGTCCATCTTCCAGTGCCTTCGGGTTCCCATCTTTCTTGCCAGATATTGATGGTCTCTCTTTTTAGGGCCAGAATCGATTGTATAGATGCTTCTCCAGCTTGTCGGAGATCGTAGAGGCTCTTGCGTTCGAGTGCTGCAGCACACGACACCGTTCGATATGCGCTAATTATACGTAAGGCAGAGGTTCTTTGTATAGCCAACAAAGTCTTCAGTCTGCAATTTGTTTTTAGCGAATTAGCCCACACTTCACATCCATACAGAAGAATGGAGTTGCTTGTATTCATTAACAGCTTTCGTCTAGATGGTATTGGTCCACCGATGTTTGCCAGAAGTCTACTAAGAGACTTTGTTGTCTCTGCAGCCTTGGTTCGAGCGTTATTAATTTGAGGTCCAAAGGTCACTTTTGAGTCCAGCCTGACCCCAAGGTACTTTATTGACTTCTGTGTCCGAATAGTTGTCTCAGTGAGCCTTAATTCTATTTCCAGTGGCATCTGAGTTTTGCGGGTACTGGCTGCGCAGTTACTCGTCCCAGGGAAATGATTGAGATCCGTGCGGTTTTCATATGCACACAGGCAACATTTCGGTGTCTTCGTGCAGTTTCTCATCTTGTGCCCCGGCTCTCCACACCTAATACAGAGATCTTTCCTGTCTGGTCCCGAGCAATCCCTTTGTAGGTGGCCTACCCCAAAGCATCTGAAGCAGCGTGTAACTTCGACGCACCGTTTCACTCGGCATCGCGTCCATCCAATCTTGATTCTTGGCTCCTTAAGAATTTTAGCTGCTTCTTCTGTTGGCAATTTAACGAATGCACGTTTTTGCTCAGAATTGTTTGCGCCAGTTAGTCTCACTTTGACTTCCTGACTCTGCTCGCCTATAATGAACTTGATTGCAGTTATGACTTCCTCCTCGTTTGTCAGACTGTCTAGGTCTGATAGTCCTCACTGTGGCGTTTTCTTTGTGCTTAATGCTTTCGCAAAGCTTCTCGGACTTACTTCCTTTTGATAACTCGAGAAGCAAATCCCCTGACTTGGTTTTTCTGACTGAGCGGATGGCTGTATCGCTTTTGTCAGGCTTCAAGTTATCCCTAAGCTCCCTCAACACCTCGGCGGAGCTCCTGCCTTCTGCGGGCTTGACCAATACAGCTTCTGGGCGGGATCTTGAACTTACTTTAGAGTTGTGTCCTTTCCTCTCAGGGTTAACATTAACTGCTTTGTTCGTTCCCTCTGTTTGAAAGGTTTTGGGTTTTCCCTTCTTCCGGGTCACTGTTTTAAAGCCGTCCTTCGCTTCCTTACTTTTCTGCTTTTTAAATGCTTCTTGCTCGGCCGGGCTAGAAGCAGTCCGCTTTTTGCGGGACGAAAGTGGTCAGTTTCCTGCGGCTTTTTGTTGGCTTCAGCCGCCAAGTTCGTTTCCTCGACTCTCTCTGTTTCGGCTGTCAAACAGCTTTTCCTGTACACCCAAAAAAAAAATAGTCATAGAAACGAAACTATTGTTACATGAATTCTACACTATTCAGTATACAAAATTTCTCTGTAAGATGAGTATTAAATAAAAACTTCGATAGTATTAAAATACAACTTTCGATGTTATCAATTTTATACTCCCGAGTATAACATTTAAACTCACTCGGTATACTTATACCCATACTCTTAGTTTATTTTTCATACCATTTAGTATAACAAAAATACTGTGCTACCGGCACGTAGTATACATTTCATGTTATTTCGTATAACCCGTATACTATTGGCTGCGAGCTGTAGTATAAATTTTGCACCCTCCTTCCTTTTTTAAATTTAATATACATTGTTGTAATTTGGAGTATTATTTTCAAAGTAACAAACTGGTCACATCACTCACACTAAAAGACTTCGACATTGTATTTCACCGTGAAAAGAAGAGACACGGTTTATTAGAAAATATAGTTATATAGTTATGAACTTAACGTTCACTCGTGGCGTTATTATTTCGGAACAGATTTACTGGGGGATTTACAGGTTATGGGCCCAGCCTAACCAAGAGAACCCATGAAGTTTTTCTAAATCTTGTACGGACGAACCAAGTCGCGAAACGAGACGATCAAAGCGCAATGTACGCGAGCCGGCATAAGTACAGCAAGCAGAAGTACAGCTATGCGAAGGAAACGGCACCAAAGGAGAACAGAAAATGTTTCGCCTGTAATAAAATTGGGCATCTAGCGCGGAACTGCACGTGGAGACGAAACACTAGACAGAGTGAGAAGTGCGACGAAAAAGGGAATATGGCAACAACGCTAAATATTGCAAAAGAGGCAAACGGTGCAGCAGCCCTAGGCAGTATGTGGTGTATTGATAGTGGGTGCACATCTCATATGAGTTCGAACGCGAGACTATTTAAAAATATATAGAGAACACTGATAAAAAGCTGCATTTGGCAAATAAGGAAACAACCCAAGTAAACGGAGTCGGCGATATAAACGTGCAAATCAGAACAAACGACGTAAAACGTGAGAGCGAAGTAACACTGAGAGAAGTTCTGTATGTGTCTGATCTACGCCAAAATTTATTATCTGTGTCGAAAATGACAGACAAAGGTTTTGAGGTGCATTTTCGGAAAAATTATGCAGTCGTTTTAAACAACGGGAAAGAATGGTTAATTGCTAAACGTTTTGGAGATCTTTACTATTTGGACACGAAGGCGCATCAGGCAAATCAGGCCATGACAGAAAATCAAAACAATTTCGATTTGTGGCATCGCAGAATGGGTCACCTAAATAGAGGTGATCTAATAAGTATGGCAAGATCAGGAAAAGTGCATGGTTTGGAGCTTGGTGAGAACTTAAACCCATCCGAGTGTGAAGTCTGTATCAGTGAAAAACAAACAGCGTCTTCATACAAACGGGCGGAAGATAAGAGAACCAGCTGTTTATTAGAAATTGTACATAGCGATGTATGCGGTCCAATGCGAACCAAATCCAATGGTGGCCGCAAATATTTTGTCACCTTTATAGATGATTACAGCCACTATTGTGAGACACATTTTCTTAAGCAGAAATCTGATGTATTCGAGGTTTTCAAGGCCTATAAAGCCTCGGCGGAAAACTTTACAGGTAGGAAGATTAAGGCTCTTCAATCGGACAACGGCACCGAGTATTGCAATAAGGCAATGGAGAATTTTTTAAAGACACATGGAATAAGGAGACGTCTAACTACACCGCACACGCCGCAACAAAATGGGATTGCGGAGCGGCACAACCGTACTTTAATCGAAATGGCCCGATGCATGATGAGGCAGTCTGGGGCGCCGCCATCGTTTTGGGCAGAAGCGGTAAACACGGCAAGCTACATCCGAAACAGATGTCCGACAAAGGCTTTAGATGGCGGAATTCCTTATACCCAGTGGACAGGTAAAATACCGACTGTATGGCATCTGCGTATTTTCGGTACAAAAGCATATGCACTTGTTAAAGGCAAAAATCAAGGCAAGTTCGAATCAAGGTCTGAAGAGTGCATTCTGGTTGGATATGACTTAGAGTCCAAAGCGTATCGTTTGTATTCGCCGAAGAGGCGAGTGACTTTCGTAAGCAAAGACGTTAAATTTTTGAATATTCCAGGATTTAACAGCGTTCACTCCGAGTTCTACGATGACGAGCAAGAAATCAGCGTTGAAATCCAAACAAACCAAGAAGCCGATCTAAGTCATTCGGAAGACCACGATGATGATTCATCAAGCGACGAAATGGTGCAACCAAATGCGCCGAAACATGGTAGAGGACGTCCCAAAATAGAAAGAAATGGGAAACCCGGTAGACCGCGAAAAATGTATCATCCAACGCAGAAAGAAATAGTTAAAGATGCCGATTTGCCACCGAAAGACGTATTTGAGGAATGCGAAAGTGTTTACGTAGCCATCACGGATGATCCGGAAACCCTTGACGAAGCGAAGAGCTCCGTTGATTCTATCGGCTGGTCCCAGGCAATAGAGGACGAATACATGGCCCACATTATCAACAAAACGTGGGAGATAGTTGAACGGCCAAGTGACAGAAAGGTTATCGGAAACAAATTAGTGTTTCGAACCAAGGACGATGGCTCCAATACAGGAAAGAAGAAAGTTCGACTTGTAGCCAAAGGCTGCTCTCAGGGTCCTGGAGAGGATTTTCAGGAATCTTTTTCACCGGTGGTGCGATCTACGTCAATAAGGCTATTGACAGCTCTAGCAGCAGAATTTGACATGCAAATCCATCAGATGGACGTCGTCACTGCTTACCTCAACGGCGAGCTAGAAGAAAAGGTGTACATGAGTGTTCCCGATGACTTCATGGAGTTTGCGCGGCGATTAAAAGCAGGTGGACCCATCGGATCCAAACAGATTGCAGCTGATCCCAAAATTGTGGCTATGGCAAATGAGATGACCGCAGGAGAAAAGAGAGCCAAAAATTCCACATGCCTAATCAAAAAGGCGCTTTATGGATTACGGCAATCAGGTTTGCGCTGGTACTGCAAGCTCACCGAAAAACTTAAAGAAATTGGATGCGACCCAAGGAAACAGGATCCATGCTTTTTCGCAAAGAGAGAAGGGCAGAAAATTTTGTTTATCACTATTTATGTCGACGATTTATTGTTAGCCACAAATCATCCAAAATGGCTTATTCAAGTGAAAGATCATTTAAGCAAAGGACCGTGGCACTATCCAGCACGGAGTCTGAATATCTGGCAATGTCTAGCGCAGCCAAGGAAGCTGTGTATTTAAAGGCACTTCTAAATAGTCTTGGCTGGACCTGCGTGACTGTCAAAATTTTTAACGACAACCAAAGCGCTCAGAGATTGGTCAAAGGTTTCGGTTTCCATCCACGCACGAAACACATAGACGTACGTCATCATTTTATACAGGATATGTACAAGAGTGGTGACATCGATATACAGTATATGCAAACCGATAAGATGCCAGCTGATATCATGACCAAAGGGCTTAATAGTTTAAAGCATTCGAATTGTATTTCTTGGCTAGGCATCACTTATATCAATTAATTTATATATGGTTACTTTGAGGGCGCGTGTTGTAATTTGGAGTATTATTTACAAAGTAACAAACTGGTCACATCACTCACACTAAAAGACTTCGACATTGTATTTCACCGTGAAAAGAAGAGACACGGCTTATTAGAAAATATAGTTATAATTTCCTATGAACTTAACGTTCACTCGTGGCGTTATTATTTCGGAACAGATTTACTGGGGGGTAATCCACGCAAGGAATTCCACAAATTCTCACATACATGTGTTTTAAAAAATATATTTATATAATTTTGTTCTTACTTAGCTATCAAAAAAAACTTTAGTTTTAAAAATCTGAAAAAAATAAATTTGTTGTTAAAATGTACATGTAAATATAGAAATTAATATATTTTTTTTTTAATAATCATAATGCATAAAGAAACGTATATCTTAATGATAAACATAACTGGACTATTTCCCTGGTAAGAATTGTTTTCACCTTAGTGATTTGCGCACGCGTATACATACATAGATACAAACATGTGAATATATGTACATATATACATACATACGTCTGTTGGCGGAGCACATACAAACATACATATGTATATCTACGACTGCGCAAATTACTTGTGAACACCACTATTTGCTTTCGATTTTTGCACAGTTCAATTATAACGTTAATGTACTTACGTTTATTTATGTTCAATTTACCAATTAGGACCAAATGTTATGGCCCTTATTATCAAAACAATTTTAATTTACTTGGATGTGTACGTACGTCTGCAACCTGCACGAATTTCACCAGAATGCAGGAACCCGATGACGGCAATAAGGCACTAACGCGACGAAAACCAATAAAATGTGGTAACGCGTTTTAAGTTCGAACAGTTTCATTTGTCCTAGTTTCTCACCAGGGACAAGAATCAAAACTTCGGTTTAAATTTTAAACCACAGAGTATGGACCTTATAATATGTGGTGTTGAATTACTACTACTGAGTATAGGTTTCATATTATTTGTTAATAAAATAATACTGATTTCCTGTATACTGCCTGTAGTTTTTTCTTGAAGGCAGGAATATTAACTTTAAACTGAAAACTTATTTGTATGTGGTATAAAAATTACACCACATATTAGAATTGTAGACTCTTCGGTATAGAATTGACACTAACAAGAGAGAACGCTATAGTCGGGTGCCCCGACTATTAGATACCCGTTACTCAGGTAAAGGGAGTGCGAGGGAGATGGAGATAGAAACTTTGATCACTCATAACTTTTTAACGAATGGTCCGATTTGAAAAATTCGATAGGTATTAATAAACACAATAAAACTGCATTTTTACTTTTCCGAAATATTTAAATTTTTAAAATCGTATTTAAGCGATTGGGGTGTTCAAGGGGGCGTGGCACCTTTTTGAAATAAACTTGCGCTGCGTAGGAACTCCTAGAATCTGCATGCAAAATGCCAATCTTCTAGCTTTTATAGTTTCCGAGATCTCAGCGTTCATACGGACAGACAGACAGACAGACGGACAGACAGACGGACAGACGGACAGACGGACATGGCTAGATCGACTCGGCTAGTGATCCTGAACAAGAATATATATACTTTATAGGGTCGGAAACGATTCCTTCTACCTGTTACATACTTTTGCACGAATACAATATACCCTTTTACTCTACGAGTAACGGGTATAAAAAGTATAGGCGTTATATTCTTAGGTATTGAATTAATACGTATACTTTAATACTGTCGATAGTTTCTTTTTAATACACGTTTATTAAAATTACACTTTCGTTTTTTTTTTTGGGTGTAGTTACCGACAATATCAAGGAGTTCGCTCAGTTCTGACGCTCCGTCTTTAACATCCATACTGATGTTTCGCTGCCTTAGCATCGCATACTTTATTTTTCGAAGCACTGCTTTGCATTTCTCGATCGTTTCCTCTTCAAGGCCTCTCATTTTATAGATGGATAGACGGAGGTAACTTCAGCATTAGCCCAGCAGCCATCTAACCAGGGTTTCAATCTGGGTACTCAGGTGTTGGAATGCCGCTGTCATCAGCGGGGGACCTTCTTTAGTGTCTGCCGATCTGAAAAAGACAAAGACGGACGCTAACCCAGACGCCGCCCTTTTCGGGAACAGACGCGAACGGGATTTAAAAGCCGCCTTCTCACCTTAGCAAGTACCTTGTCGGTTGACAGATACAAGTTACTGGGACCGCCACGTGGAGGCGGTGAGATACTTGAAGCAGTTCTGCATGGATCATGCTGGGCTTTGCCATGTTAAAGCCAACCAGACACTTTGCCATGCAGATACAGCTCCCGGTCCCTCGGATACTAACAATAAGTTTATCAATAGTAAACTAACTAACAGTCATAAGACTGGTTCTGAGAAATGCGGCCCTGAGAATTATTGCTGGGTGAGAAGGTCGTTGCGTTGAAGGCGGGTTCTGCTGGAAACCCGAGACAAGCGGTGAGTTTTTGTTTGTAGGTCGTCTTTTGTTTGTCAATTTCATCTTTTACTGCAAGAATGCCGAGGTCTCTGTGGATGTTTTGGTTGCGAATATACCACGGTGCCCCAGTGATAGTCCTCAGGATTTTCGATTGTGCGCGCTGTATGATGACAATTTTGCTGCTGCTCGCGTTCCCCCATAGCTGGGAACCATATGTCCAGAAAGGCTTGAGAGTAGAGTTGTTGAGCAGGACCTTGTAGTCCAGACGCAGGGGCGATCGAATGTTTAAAATCCAGTGGAAGCTGCTGGCTTTTAGTTTTAGATGTAGTTTCTTGCATTCGATATGTCTTCTCCAGGTTAGTCGTCTGTCTAGGCGGACGCCGAGATACGTTACTTCGTTCAATTGGGGAATCGGAGTACTATTCAAAGATAGTGAAGGGCATGTTTGCCTGTTGAGAGTAAACGTGCAGGATTGGCAAGCGCGTCGTAGACGTCGTTTTTCCCGAACCAGTTGTTCGATTTGCAGATTAGTTTTGTATTGGTTGCTACGCACGATTGTCCCTTCTGGTGTTGAGATTTTGGCTGCTGCCACGAGTACTGACTCCAGGGCATCAGCACAGAAGTCGATGTCGTTCTAGTTCAATGTGGGAACTTACGTACTTTTTGTACTTTAGCCAGTTAGTTCTAGTCGAGGTCAGCCTGAAGGGGTGCTCGATTATTTTCGGGCTTTGAAGGAGAGTTATTAAAACAGGCGAGTGGTCCGATGATAAGTCCGATAGCGATTTGGCGCTTACTAAATTTCTTGGGATGTTCTTGGTCACAGCGAAGTCAATTAAGTCCGGGAGTTTTCTGGGGTCAGCTGGCCAATATGTGGGGCTGCCAGGGGAGACATAGTCGAGTTTGTTGCTCAAATTTATGATTGCTTTATACAATTGTCTTACTTTGGAGGTCACGAGTCTTGATCCCCAGTGCGTGTGCTTGGCGTTGTAGTCTCCTCCTCCTATAAAGCGATCTCCGAGTGAGTTGTAGAAGTCCAAGAATTGCTCTTCAGTTATTGTAAAACGCGGTGGGCAATAGACAGCGGCTATAGTGATACTGCCGTTGCCTGCTTGTAGTTTTATAGATGTAGCCTGCAAATAATTTGTTGCAAACCTCTGGTGAAAGTGGTGCTTAATGCGTTCCCTGATTAGGATACCAGTTCCTCCGTGAGCCTTACCGTCCGGGTGATCTGTGCAGTATAAAGTATAACCTCTTATTTGGAAGTTGTATTTATTTGTGAGATGCGTTTCTGCCAGCAGCATTACATCTATTTGGTTTTCATTGAGGAATTGAGTTATTTCAAGTTTGTGCCGTGAAACGCCATTGGCATTCCACAGGGGTATTCGAAGACAAGACATCGATTATTTAGATTGTTGGGATGTGAGCAAATTTATTAAAATGTTTTGATTTTGCATAAGGTTTGTCATTGTTGTTTTCATGAAGGACATAAATTCCATTATACTTTGTTGCATAGCTTTTTTTTTTTTTCGCGCGGAGTCTCACGGATTACATACCCGCCCAACCGACCGAGGGGCGGAGGTCCGGGGAATAAAGTAATAGTAAGATCAATCTTGTGCCAATGAAGCAAGTATTACTCGTTTTAGGAGCGGCAGAGAGTCAAGATTTGAGATTACAGGAAAAAGTCTAATATAGTTGGAACATAATACTCTGAAAGGCTCATGAAAGGCATAGTTAGATCTACAATGATTTAAAATTAGGGGAATATAATTTCTAGTTAATCTACTTGGCACAGAAAAGTTGAGCTGACTTATCAAGTCGGGGCAGTCAATATAAATAAAGATAGTACCAAGCATCATTCTACGGTTGGCTAGGGAGGGTAAATTAATCAACAGAAGTCTACTAGAATAAGAAGGTAAGTTAAGATTTGCATCACAGTTTAGGCGCCGTAAAGCAAAAAGAAGAACGTTTTTTTGTACAGATTCAATACAGCCAATATGTATTCCGTATTGTGACCTCCAGACGAGAGACCCATAAGCCAGAATCGGACGGACTAGCGAAATAAATTAAGTTTTAGTCAAATAAGGATCATCGAATTCTTTTAACCTCCTTTTAATAAAACTTGTGGTGGTGGTGCTACATTCTGAGAGGTTGGTGAATCCACTAATTGTGAAACCACTACGGACAAATCGGAATTCTTAGAAGTCCCTTGCATGCATTCTGTTACGGATTGTTCGGATACCGAATCTTTTTTAGCTGCTGATCTTAGCAACATTTGCTCTGTTGTTCTTTTGAGTTTGGTTGAGGGGTGTTCCCCTTTTGCTGCTTACCACCAGCGGCCTTTTTGCTCTCAGGGGACTCTTCTAATAGCTTACGACTATTAAACTGCGAATCCAGCGCAGAGAGGAGATCATCAGCTCGGCGAAAACTGTCTCTAGCAACTCCGAAACAGCTAATCAACCCTATCAGGCTGCCTTTAGTTTGGCGGATGAACGATTTCATCCCGTTCGCAACCTCAACACAAGCATCACAACAGAACTGCAAATTAAGCCCTTTTGAAAGGTCATTCCTTGTCCGGCAAGTGAAACCGGCGCACTTGGTGTGCACCATGTTTTCACACAGCCAGCTAGTCATATTAGATTGGTAGCCCTGATTACGAGGCTGCATTTTTTGCAGAAGTAGACTAAATTATTGCTACTCATTTTACCTATTGAAACCACTGTACCAAGAAAAGGAATTGAAATTTATAAGCGAGCAGTTATTAGTACCGCAAGAGCGCAGAAACTGCACGCTTAAAACTTTCAAAACAAAGAGAGCGAGAGAGCGGGAACGTAATTTAGTTCAAGTGCATGCAAAAGCAACACTAAAAACAGCACTACGACTTACGACGAACAACGCACAAAAGAGAAACGGCAGGGTTACAAGAAAAGAAAACACAACAGAATTACGAAAGTAAAACAATTTTTGATTATTATTAGTGCACAAAGTTTCAAAGATCACTCGCGAAGCGAACGGAAATTAAATGTAAATTTAAAGATCTGAATGAAAGTGAAAATTTTTTTAATACAACCCACCGATGGGATTAAACGAAAACAAAATACAAAATCGGAGCGCAAAAAAAAAAATGACCGTTCACTTTGAAAGTCTAAGCTTCCAGTGGGCTTTGTGACTGTCCTGGGACCTGCTGAACGTTTCCTAGATAAGACTGGAGTGGGTTTTCCGTTCCTGTTCGAAGGGCATCGGCGTATGAGAGTCCCTTTTGACCATTTAGCTGACCAAATGAGGATCTTGCAGCCGTCCCGAAAAATACTTCCGGCGTCGTTTTTGAGCAAGTGTACACGTTTTGAGTGTTTTGATGGCGCGTTGTTGTCACTCGTCGCATGCGGTCTTTCCACTCCTTGAAGACCACACAGCCCCTGTAGTTTGCCGTGTGGTTTCCTCCGCAGTTTTCACAATTCTTCTTTGGGGGTCTTCCTTGTTGGCAGGGCAATTGGCGGAATTGTGAAAGACTCCACAAACTACACATACTAATCGAAGTGTGCAGTATGTTCTGGTGTGTCCATCCTCCTGACAGTTTGTACATTGAACTGGGCCGTTCTTTTTATGTGGTTCTTCCACCTTTATTCTTCGGTGCAATAGGTATTGCATGTTATAGATGGGGTGCACTTCATTTTTCTTTAAGACTCTGCTGCCTTGCTCCAGCTCTACTTTGAAAAGTGGTTGCGGCTTTTTGTTCCTGTTAATGATGTTACTAACGTTTTTTGCAGAAAAACCATTTTTTTGAGGACATAACTTCATTGGGGGTTACGTCGGGCTCGATCCCTTTTAGTACAACTTGCAAGCCTTGCTGCTTTTTAGTTGGTACGTGTGGTAATTTTTCTTAGCTTCTTTCAGGTATTTAGACACAGCTCCGAAATGTTCTTCGGATTTGGTCTGAAGTTTCATGAATATTCCCTTTAGTGATGGGAACAACAGGAAAATTTCCGTCCCCGACCAGCGTTCGAGCTTTTCTCCCTAATGTAAGTTGGTGGGGGTTTTGGTTTCGATTGAAAGGCACTAATGCTGATTCGACACATACTTATGTCCAGCCAACATCCCTCTCAATGTGTGCAGGAAATATCTCTTTCCAAACCGGATTTATGTATATATCCATTTATATACTTCACTGCTAGCGTCTCTTCTAGCGCAGAGAGTTGGTAAAGAGAGCTCAAAAAGGAAACATCCGAACCTTTTTCTTTTTTATCAAATATAAAATGAACCATATCGCCAACATCATCTTATAGGTGCGTGTATTAGTTTTTCTTAGCTTCCTCCAGGTATTTGGACACCGCTCGGAAATGTTCTTCAGATTTGGTCTGAAGTTTGGTTTCGTAAAGATTCCCTTTATTGAGCCGAAGAACATACAAATTTCCGTCCCTGGCCAGGTTAGCTTAGAGCTTTTCTCCCTTATGTAAATTGGTAAGGGCTTTGGTTTTGGTTGAGTCTCTTGACGCAGTTCTGGTTCAATTTCAGCTAAATAGGCATCTCTGTTGTTGTTGGATCTCCCGGGTAATTCGTTGTCTCATTGGACACGTTTTATTTTTGGCTTATTACCCACCGCGGTGTTCTGCGTTCTAAGATTACTCTTAATTTGAACGTAGGTTTCTATAACCCGCTTGTTGAATATTGTTTTGGTTTTGTTTTGTTGTCATATTTTTAGTTGACGATGTATTTGGCGCAGCAGTCTAAGGCATCGCAGTCGATTCCGCGTTAATTTTTTTGTTTTAGCCCCTGTTCACCTATTTTGTAGTACACCAATTTAGTTTTTATATTTTATTTGTCTTTAATACATCCACTTCCATCTTCACGTCCGCTCTTTTCGGCTTCGAAGAAATAATTGCATCAAAGAAGCTCTCTGTGTATATTAAGATGTGAATTTGATTCGACCTAAAGAATTTGGGATATGCTAGAACGATGTCCGATGCATCACAGGAATTGTGTGGTTAGGCAGCGCAAATCTGGTGGCGATAGAACTGACGCCTTTAAACCTTTAATTTAGCAGAAAATGTATTTTCCTCGCCACAGGTTTCTTAACGATTGAAGATAAAAGATAATTTTAAAAACTACTCTCTATTGTTTTAAAAGCAAAAATTAATTATATATCCTGTTTATTTGAATAAATTGTGCACATGGTGAAAAATCAATAGTTTTATAACACTAGTTTTTTGACGCAAGAAAATATCACATTTTTTTATACAAATTGCTACAATTGCGCTCTAGAACAGCTGTTGAAAACGTAAAAACTTCAAAAAATGAGTTTAAGGAAAAATAAAAGCCAAATTAAGTAAAAAGGTTACTTTCGATTTGGCTGCTGCCACGAGTGCATTCCAGAACAAAAGTTTAGCACTCGGTATTGATCTGTGGGGTTAGTTTTATGTGGGAACTAACAACCTTGTTCTGTAAGACGTCTACCTATGCTGTGCTTTATTATTACTGGATTTGAAATAGTTTTCAATACAGTCCAAGGCGATTTGGCACTTTTTAGATTCTTGGGATGGTTTCTTGCAATCAATTTTGGGAAATAAAAATTAGTAAGATTTGTTTTACTAGCGCTTTGCTTTTGTTTTTCTTACGCCAAAATTATTATTGGTTTCTAAAATTCTCGATCATTATGTTTTGAGGTTTTTAAAACTTTAAATGTTTAAAATTAATTTTGGTATTTATATTTCTTTCAAGTTTTCAAAAATTGTACTTCCCTCTTGTTTTAAAGAAATTTAAGAAGAAATTGCTCAATCTGCTCCCTTTGCACATAATAATATTACTCGAGTCCCAACATTCGAAAATCCAAAAATTTAAGCAAAAAACTTGTAAAAATAAGATCATTTTTGATTCATATAAATAAATACATTTTAATTTATTTCTAATATAAGTACAAAATTCTAAAAATGTGTATTTTAAAATATTATTTTTTTTCACAGCAATATGCATTTTATTAACTAACAGATAACTATTTAGAGAATTTCTTCAATTGTACGCCATCATACCGTCAGCGCTCCCGTTCTTTCTGAACCTGAGCATCTCGAACGACCTGGTTCCAGATACGTTTTCAGCGTCTGGCAGAAAGCGCAACTAAATTTAAATTAACCAAATGTTGTCTGCACATATTATATCGTATTATACAATTTAACTTCTTTAACCTTTTTTGTTCTATAACCTTTCTTGTAGTTTTGATTCAAGTTTTCAAAATAAAAAACATTTATGAAAATATAGATATTTATATGGGCCACGAAAATTAAGTCAAAACTTAAAACTTGACTAAAATTAAAGCTTAACTTGTTAATTTAACTTGATTAAAATATATATATAATTAAAATATATATACCCTTGCAGAGGGTATTAGAATTTTGGTCAAAAGTGTGCAACGCAGTGAAGGAGACATCTCCGACCCTATAAAGTATATATATTCTTGATCAGGATCACCTCCTGAGTTGATATAAGCATGTCCGTCTGTCCGTCTGTCTGTCCGTCTGTCTGTCCGTCTGTCTGTCCGTCTGTCTGTCCGTCTGTCTGTCCGTCTGTCTGTTTCTACGCAAACTAGTCTCTCAGTTTTAAAGATATCGAGTTGAAACTTTGCACACACCCTTCTTTCCTTTGCACGCAGTATATAAGTCGGAACGGCCGGTATCGGCCGACTATATCCTATATTACAGAATACTCTGCAAGGGTATATCAACTTCGGATCCGCCCGAAGTTAGCTTTCCTTTCTTGTTTTTCTTTCAAACCAAAAACACATGCGAAAAATATCGATATTTTTAAGTATAGCAACTTAATTTAAACCAAATCGAGAGACCTTGCGATTCTGACTGTCTCAGGAGTTGAGGACTAGTTTTTTTACTCTCCAACGAGTGTAGCTCCCCCTTTTCCTTTACAGTTTACTAAGGCAAAAGATCCACAGGTTATTTAGAGTAACATGCTCCCAGCGCTTGTTAGAATGCAAATCTTTAAAATGAACATTCAGTTTGCAATAATTACAAAATCCCTGCAAGGGTATATCAACTTCGGATCCGCCCGAAGTTAGCTTTCCTTTCTTGTTTTTCTTTCAAACCAAAAACACATGCGAAAAATATCGATATTTTTAAGTATAGCAACTTAATTTAAACCAAATCGAGAGACCTTGCGATTCTGACTGTCTCAGGAGTTGAGGACTAGTTTTTTTACTCTCCAACGAGTGTAGCTCCCCCTTTTCCTTTACAGTTTACTAAGGCAACAGATCCACAAGTTATTTTGAGTAACATGCTCCCAGCGCTTGTTAGGATGCAAATCTTTAAAATGAACATCCAGTTTGCAATAATTACAAAATCCCTTTGATTGATTTTTGACTGGATTTCCTATACTCGAAACTGTTTTTGAATTTTAACTCAGAGGCAGGACGTGAGTCACGGACAGTTTGTTTAAAACCGCGAAGGAAATTAAAGGGTTTCTTATTTGTAGCATTTCCATATTTAACAAAATAACAATATTGGTGAATATGTCATATAATGAAAAAAGGTTTTCTCGTTTGTCGTTCCAAAAAACAGGTAATATTATCAAGAAGCAATATTATTATGTATCATGAATTGCAATAAAGGAAAAAAATTTTAGGATACTGATAACTATGACGTCGGCTAGTTCCAAAACCTTTATTTCCGAAACTATTTATTGGTCATAGCCGGTCATAAGTTAATCAAGATGTGTGGATTATAGGAGACGCCCGTGTCTGTCACGGCCGAGAATCCATAAGTCTGCTGGGTGTCGTCTGCGGAGACGCCGTCGACCCACATAATGATGCCACTTCACCCCCAGCTTCCTCCTAAGGGCCTTGGTAATGCACATTTACACCCTTTTTAGTGATGAATCACAGGCCGTGCCCCAGCAAGTGATTCCCTAGCTTAAAGTCGGAAGGATAATGTCCTTAGGCATGAAGGGATAGGCCGTTACCTGGACGAAGAAGCCAGTCCATTTTGTCAAGTTTTGTTTTTGCTGACACACAGACTCCATCAATTTGTCCCTTCCAACAAAGGCGGCGCTCTAAGGTAACTCCGAGGTACGTCAACTTTTCTTCGTTCTTGAGCCTATTCCCAACAATGTAGAGGCTACGCGAACGCCCAGGGCGGAGAGCAAATGCGGCATGCTGCTTTTTCAACATTTAGCCCAATATTCCATCGAGAAGCCCAGCACTCAAATTCGTCTAAGAATGTCTGGACACGTCGGGAGGCAGACGTAGTGGTGCTACCAGCTGCAAGAAATGCAGTGTCATCTGCATTTGTGGCCAGGAGTGTACCACGAGCAACTGGGTTTTGGAGATCCGAAGTGTAAATTGTGTATTGGACCGGACCAAGGACGCTTCCCTGCGGGACACCAGCACGAATTGGGCGAAGTCCAGAACGATGTCCACGAGCAAACTCCCTATTATCTAAGAACAATACATTGAGTTTCCAGAGTTTCTCAGGCAAAAGCGGCTTTAGCTTGTAGAACAATTCTTTCTGGCAAACCCTGTCAAAGGCCTATCAAACGTCGAGAAAAAGGCTAAGCAGTATTTGTGATCTTCGAAAGCACCCAGAACATGATCAACTTCTCTGCGCACTTTCTCGATAGCACAAGGGCAACTACGGAAACCAAAATGGTGGTTTGGAAGGCGTTAATAGCTAGAAGCCTACCAAGCATGATCCGCTCAAAAATGTTGGAGAGAGTGGACAGCAAACTAATCGCCTATAAGATTCCGGGCACGTTTCCAAGGAAATGGAAAGGTCCAGGCAAGCATTAAAGAGGAGACAGAGCTGCGCAATGATTGAGCTAGCCAGAGCCTTTACTACTTTGCTGGCTTTGAATAAGCCCAGGATGGAGGAGGAAGAGTTATACTTTTTAGAATGAGGGGCAGCTTGATTGCTAGTTGCCTACAAAAAACTTTTTAGATCCGAACCCCGAGGAAGAAGACTGGATTTGGTAACGATCGTATAGGCAGCCACGCAAAAATATATCAGGAGCGAAATATGATCAAAAGAGAGCTCCGGTCATTATGAGATAGTTAGGTGGTTGCACGGGATGCCCCTGTACACTGCAAAATCAATGTCCGTCCGCAGATGGTCATTGAGCCAAGGAAAATGAGTGGGTCCGCCAGTAGCCAAAATCTGAATGTTTGAGTCAGCAATAACTGACATAATGGTGTTTCCTAGAGCGTACGAGTGCCTGCACCCCCCTGCGCATTCCAATCCCCTCCAATGAGAAAGCGGCTAATATATCTCGGTTCGCCTTTCCATTCTCACCGGGGGGGTTAAATATATTCCAAGGGTTATGTCCCAAAGCTTTAAGTTTCGCAGTAACTTGGGTTATTTCAGCGGATGCATGACGTCCCTTAATGACGACTTGAAAGGCTCGTTTATTTTTGAATTGAAAAGTGCTGACAGAAATTCCATTATACTTGAAATGCTTCTGGACTATACGGTATACATTGCCGTCATCCGTAACCCTACAGCAAGATTTACCAGTTGTCTTGAGGCAAAAAACCAGTGGTCAATAAAGATAGTAAAGCTATTAGTTGCCTTAAATCAGTGATTCCCTCAAAAGAAAAGGTGGATGACGGGGATCGCGTTTCTTGTTTTTGGTTTGAGAAAAGGCATTGCATGGGGACACCGGATGCAAGTTAGCTTCAACCGGCTCAGACAAACCATGACCAAGCTTAGAGGTGGTAATTGAGAGGTGGCATTAAAGGCAGTCGCCTTGTCATTGCCAAAGGCTTTCATAACAGCTAATTTGGCAGCTTCGTCTGTATTGACCGGTGGTCGCGTGACTTGGTCCTTAGCAAAGACCGATTGTTTAGGCACATAAAAGTCCCGACTGGTTTCACGACAAGCTTTCGCCGAGATGACTTGAAATTGGAAGACATCTTTTTTGGGCACTATACCAGAATCTGACATTGCAATAGTGTAAGGAACTAAGAGAATACAGAAAAATAAAGTTAAAGCGAACCAGCCGGCCTGCCAACACCGAAGTCAATGCCGGCGCATGTTTAGTTAGGAAAGTAAAAAAAAAACGTAAAAGAAAACAAATTTTTTACAAAACATTTTTTTTTAATAAGGGAGCTCTGAATTAAACAAAACCGGTTAGTTTGACTCATAACTCGAAACTAAAACTTGACTAAAATTAAAGCTTAACTTGTTAATTTAACTTGATTAAAATGTCATCCTTTTTTGTGATTTCGACCAAAAAACCCATGCGAAAAATTCGATTTTTTTAAGTATATAGCTTGTTAACTAAAAACTTAATTTAAGGGGTTATAACCCATTTTTTTTTATCGAAAAAAATAGGAAAGTTTGGATTTTTTGTATATATGTAGGAATTTTTTTTTTACATGAATGATTTTATTTTCTGAAAGTTCAGTTTGTGGCAAGTGTTTGCAAAAATTTGTGAGAAAATATTGAATAGTTTTTAAGGGGTGGCTGTTTCCCTTAAGGGGGGTATAGTTAATTCGGTGAAAAATCGGTCATTTTTAAAAACATTTTATTGGCGATACGGATAGTCTCAGCTTAATTTGGTTTTTTGCCTGTGATTGGGCAACATTTAAACAATATGTGTGATTTTTCTTCCAAAAATATTAAAAATTGACTGAGATACAAGCAATCTCCGGCGGCGCCTCGAAGAAAAGGTGTTTTGCGGTGTACACGATAACGGGTCACAGAATCATCTGAAATGAAAAAATCCAATTGCATTAGTTAAAGAACAAGATTCCTCAGGTAACGCTGTCGAGTTTTTATTTTTTTTTTTCTCGATTTTTAAAGGCACTTGAAAGTCAAAAACACCGATTTTCGCCCAAACTTCGACATATTTGTTACTCTAAAAATAATAAATTAAAAAAAAAAAAAGCTCGACAGCGTTACCCGAGGAATTTAGTTGAGAACAACTGTGCAAAATTTCAAAACGATCCGTCCAATAGATTTTGCAGGATCGTGTACACCGACTATGAAAAGGGTAACTTTTCAGGAGAGCGTTTTAAAGTTTTGGACACCCAAAAATTCAATATAAAACGCGCTTACTTACCTACGTTCAACTGCACATTAGTTCGGAAGTTTTACTCGGATCGGTCTAAACACAATATGCTCGAAATGTTGTGCATTCATTTAAAAATATGCAAAAAAAAATTTAAATACTATACCCCCCCTTAAACGCCTTTTTTTTGGAAGAGCCTTGCGGTGATAATTCCCCATGTCGAACAGATCAACTGAAACCGTAAAAATAAAAAAAAATCATTAGTTTAGAGTAATTCCGTGTATCTGAACGATCGTTTTTATAATTTTTTTTTGTGTATACGCTAGAGTTTTTACAATAAATCCATTTCAGCGAAATAAAAATTTGTGCATGAAAAATGGATCATAAACACAAGTACACACAAAATTCATTACCAACATTTAAAAAAAAAAATTGAAGAAAATCGGTTCAGTAGTTTTTCCCCAATCCATATCAATGCAAATTCATTTTTCAAGAAACACCATTTCGAGATTTTCACGTTTAAAGTTTCAAGTTTGGGTTTGAGCGGGGAAGAGGCGCGCGGCAGGTGCGCTGTAACTTTCTTTCTACTGCTTAAAACTCTATGAAAATTTGGGGAAATGTGCTCAAGAAGTTGTTCTTTAAGGTAAAGCAATAAAATAAATTTTGATTGTTTTGAAAATGAAAAAGGTATTTACCCCTTAAACCAAATCGAGAGACGTCGCGATTCTGACTGTCTCAGGAATTGAGGACTATTTTTTTTTTACTTTAAATACGAGTGTAGCTCCCCCTTTTATAGAATTAACTAAGGCAACAGATCCACAAGTTATTTTAAGTAACATGCTACCAGTGCTTATTAAGATGCAAATCTTTAAAATGAACATTCAGCTTGCAATAATTACAAAATCCCTTCGCTTGATATTTGACTGGATTGCCTATACTCGAAACTGTCTTTGAATTTAACTCAGAGTCAAGGCATGAGCCAGGCAGTTTGTTTAAAATCGCATAGGAAATTAAAGGGTTTCTTATTTGTAGCTCTCCTATATTTAAAAAATGTCATCAAGATTGGTGAATATGTCATAAAATGAAAAAAGGTTTTCGTGTTTGTCGTTCCAAAAACAGGTAATTGCTTAATAGTATCAAGAAGCAATATTATTATGTACCATGAAATGCGATTAAGTTTTTTTTAGGATATTTTTATATTAAAAAAAAAAAAAAACTATATCTCCGAATATTTTTATCCGATTGATTCGAATCTTTGTTCTAGGCAATACAAAAAATAAAATATCTATTTTGTATCGCAAATTGAAAAATCATTTACATGAAATTATAAAAAAAAGTTTTCCAGCGTGAGAAGTGTAAACAAAACTTTTAGAAACACAAAATAAGGTAAAAAAATGTATGTTAATAGAAATACCATTCAGAAATTTTAACTTTATTAGATATGGATTATTCCTATATTAAAAGCATAAGCCTTGGAAGTTTTGCTTAGCAGATTTTAACTAGGAGACAGTCTCATTTCTCAATGTCGGCTTAATAAGTTCAAGGCTGCTGCAGATACGTTTGAGATGGATTTTACATGTTAAAATTATTTATGTGGCTGTTAACCTGCATTCGCACAGTTAGGCTATTCCAAGCTGAGCGGAAGCCATGTTGCTTTGCCACTAGTTAGGTCATTAAAATGAAAAAAAACTCGAAAAGTATGGAATGGAGAAAGCAAAAAGACGGAAAAAATTATAGTTTAATTATTAATCAAAAACGACAATGCATCCGAAGAGAGCTCCAAAAGTTTTCAAAAGATGAAAAAAGTGGATGTATAAAAACAAATAAAATATAAAAACTAAACTGGTGTATTACAAAACTACCAAAAAGATGCTAAAGCACAAAAAAAATATTTATCAACTCACTAAATCAGTATTATGATTTAAAGAAGTGATTAATTATAATAGTGCCTCGCTAAAAGCTCAATGAGCGACGAACCAAATAAAGAACGCAGAAGCTCCGTGAGCCGAGGAGACTCACGCGATAGCGAAGTGCAAAAAAGTCTAGAAAGAGTAGCCCAACAAGCGGGCCCCGCCATACAGACTAGGATGGATCGCTACATCTACACCTCGGTGGGTAACAAGCCAAAAATGAACCGTGTCCAAAGAGACAACGAATTACCCGGGAGATCCAACAGCAACAGAATTGCCCTCCTTGCTGAAATGCAACCAGAAGTGGGTCAAGAGACTCAACCGAAATCAAAGCCCCCACCAATTTACATTTGGGGAGAAAAGCTCTAAGCTAACCTGGTCGGGGACGGAAATTTGTATGTTGTTCCACTCAATAAAGGGAATATTTACGAAACCAAACTTCAGACCAAATCTGAGGTTCTCCAGGTTCGTATTCGCATAATAACAATGGAATGACTTCTGGTGGAAAAGAAAGCAGCTTATGTTTTCGGACGCGCTTCTTAAAATTTATTGATAAAATTATGCGGTCTGAAGTATCCATGGCTCTCTGGAAAACATCAGTAAAGTTGGAGATTCGACTGTGGGATCAACTAGCTTGCTAACAAAAGTGAATACGGCATCTTCTTTTTCTCGAAGACTTTTTTGCCTATGCCACACTTCCAGAAGGGCTGCGTTTTTAGATCAAAAGATTGGTTCCTAAGAAATGAAATTACGCGAAAAGTCGACGAAGCGCACGATAAGACAATATGTTCTGAATTCGCAATTAATGACTCTACAACATGGATATAGACTCTCACTGAACAAAGTTAAACATTTTTTTAAAACTATTGAAAGTTGAACTTTCTTTCCAAAATTAAACGAAAACATCACCTACTACATTTACAAATTGTAAGAATTGGACGCACATATTAAGCAACATTTAAGTATTTTCACAAAGAACATACCTGGAGAATTGGTAATCATTTAGATAGATAAGAGATAATGATTTAAAAGTGAGCTTCAAAGTTAAGCAAAATGTAAACAAACCATGTGCGGTTGCAACAGCTGACTTTAACAGTTGGTGTTTAAATACTAGCCTTTTCAGTTAACATTTGCGGTATGTTACCAAACAGCTTGATGTTATCTTAATACATTAAAAAAAAAGAAGAAAATCGGCATAGTTTTAAAAAATACATTTATTCCAAAAAATCGGGCAAATTCTCCATAGTGCAGCGTATCCAGCAACTAAAAGGCTTCGGTATTCTAGATCTTTGCTTTTATTTGTGCGGAGTTTTTTAAATTCTCCCCTTTCTACGGGAACGAAATGAGACTTGCACCTCTTCTCCGGCTGTTATCCTTGAGCTCTCTCGATCCTCTGTTCCGGTTCGCTGATGATAGTCCTCCTTCCTTCGACGTCGCTTCTTCTCGTTCAAAACAGTTCCCGCCCCAAGATGTTTCCCCCATAGAATTGCTATTCTTCTTCTCTCCAGCTGTTATCCTTGTAAATCCTTGTAGCCTTCGAGTCCTCTTGCTCCTCCAAATGGTTCCCTCGACGCTCACAGCTCGTACCTGAGTTCCACAGCGCCGATGCTCCATTCCTTTTCCCGCCCAAGATGTTTCCCCCATAGACTTCTCGCGTTCTTCGTATCTCCTTTGAATGTCCCGCCCAAGATGTTTCCCCCTTATGCTTCGCGTTCTAAGCATCTCCTTTCCTTCGTTGTCTGGTCACACTACCGCCTTTCCGATCGGTTTTCCAGCCGATCTCGATGATTTGAATTATCCGGTGGTGACGATATTTTTTTTTTGTGTGACCCTTTCTGTGACGCCATCTCCAGTGTTCTGTGCCCATCGATCGACACTATCGTCCAGTGCCAATCGACCGCTTATTTATCAAAGCGCCCCCATCCCTTTAAGAGCGACATGACAAAAAGGTTTCAAAGGTAAGTTTTTTTCCTTTCTTTCTCCACTTTCACCCTTCTCACTTTTTTACTCTCTCTTTTAGCCTTTTGCCCTCCAGTCGCCCTTGGCCGTAGGGCCTCGATGTCGTATACGGGAGGACCGATGCCGCTTGTTTTATTTTGTGTTATTTATTTGCTTGTATTGTGCGCGTTTGTTATGTTTGCTGTGCCCGTGTTTTCTGTGTTGCCTGTGCCAGGGTTTTCTATGTTTATATATTTTCTTATTTATTATTGTTATTATTATTTTTTTTTAATTACTTGCATCGTACGGTGCAGCTCTGATGTGCCGTCTCTCCCCTTTCTTCGGCAGCCAGTAGCTTCAGCCTGATCTACTCCGTATAGAGTCTCCTGACGCTACGGGTTCGGCGTTGCTGCTCGTGCTTTATAAGCCTATTCCACGCGGCTTATAGGCGGATGACTCGGGCGTATGCCCGACGCCAAATTCGACTGCCTCGTTGGTATTTTTATGCAACCTTTCTTTTCCTTAGGTACCCTATTTACGCGGCGTATAGGCGGATGACTCGGGCGTATGCTCGACGTTGAATCCGACTGCCTCGTTGAATGGGTCCCCCTTTTTTTTTGTTACACCTTATCTACGCGGCGAATCGATGGATAACTCGGGCGTATGCCTGACGCTGAATCCGTCTGCCTCGTAGTCGGGGTCCCTAGCATCCTTTTCCATTTATATTCAGTGTCTTATCCTTGTGATTGTCCTTTCTGCGTGGCGTATGGATGACTCTTGTTTCGGCCTGACGCCTAATCCCGTTGCCTCGCAGTCTGTATCAATGTGAAATCCTTGTCCTAGTCCTCCGATGTGTCCGCCGTCTGCTCTTGTGCCGTTTCTGTTTGCTGCTGCTTAAGCTCGCCAATGTGAATCGTCCGCTCTTTCTTCGAATGTGTGGTGCGTATTTTGCAGATTACCGGCGAGACGAAATCTACAACCTGGTAAGGACCATCGTACCTCGGGGCTAGTTTTGCAGCAAACCCTTCGGCTGATTTGGATACTGCCCACCTCTGGTGTCCACTGCCTCCTCCTCAGATTGTAATGTCTGGCTTGGTCCTGGGATGCTTTTTCCATATTTCGCCTTACTATTTCGAAGATTTCTTTCAACTTGGCGGCCTTCTCATCTGGCGTCTCTGTGTTTCTCCCAGAGCCTAACGTTTCTCTGTCATATAATGCGTTTGGCAAACGGGGTTCCCGGCCTTGTGTGAGAAACGCTGGGGAGTATCCAGTTGATTCAAATATGCTTGAGTTCACTGCTAGCATAATCTCTGGCCAGTTCTCGTCCCAAGTTCTGTGATCTTTTCCTGCGAATTGAGCTATCATCGTCTTCACCGTACGGTTAGTCCGTTCTGTTGGGTTTTCCGTGTGTAGGGTGCCGTGAATTGTTGTTTTATTCCCATTTCGCTAAGAAATCTTTTAAAGGATCGACTCGTGAACTGTACTCCGTTGTCGGTTATCACTATCTTTGGAGCCCCGAACCTTGATATTATGCGTTCTCTGAACGCCTTCTGTAGGGTCTCTGCCGTTGCTGTTCGTAGTGGTACAATTTCCGTCCATTTAGAAAACCGATCAACTAACACCAGTATCATTTGATTTCCATGCTTTGATCTAGGCAGTGGCCCGACGAAGTCCGCACATACTGTTGCCCATGGTTCCTCTGGTACCTGAGTTAGCATTTTCCCTGCAGCCTGCAGCTGATTGGGCTTGTATTTCAGGCAAACTTCACACTTGCGTACGTGGATCCTGGCGTCTCTGTGCATTCCTGGCCAGTAGTATCGGGCTGCCAGGCGTGCTATTGTTCTTCTACTCCCAACATGGCCAGCGGATGGGGAGTCATGGTTTCTAGTACGGCTTGTCTTAGACCCTGCGGAACGCACAGTTTCCAAGCCACGACATCTTCATAGCCCGCTCTGTGAGGAATGTGCCTATAGAGTGACTCGCCTTCCATTACATAATGTGGATATTTTTGTGGTTGTGCTTTTATTTTCTCCAACATACCCCTGATCCAGCTGCAGCTATTGGTAGGTTTTTCTGATGCGTCTTTTATGGCCCTAAGTGTCTCCGGCAACGGTTGTCGGGATAGGGCGTCTGCCACTACGTTCAGCTGTCCTTTCCTGTACGCTACCTCGAAGTCGTACTGCTGTAATTCCAGGGCCCATCTTGCTATCCTTCCGGACGGGCTTTCTATGCTGTTTAACCACTTTAAAGCCATGTGGTCTGTACCCACTTTAAAATGGTAGCCTTCCAAATACGGCTTCAGCTTCCTGATTGCCCACACGATTGCCAAGCACTCTTTTTCTTTTTCTACCTCGAAGTCATACTGCTGTAATTCCAGGGCCCATCTTGCTATCCTTCCGGACGGGCTTTCTATGCTGTTTAACCACTTTAAAGCCATGTGGTCTGTACCCACTTTAAAATGGTAGCCTTCCAAATACGGCTTCAGCTTCCTGATTGCCCACACGATTGCCAAGCACTCTTTTTCAGTTGTGGAGTAATTTTTCTCCGCGCCGTTTAGTGTCCGGCTTGAGTATGAAATGACCCTTTCGCCGTCCTCTGTCTCTTGAGTCAGGATTGCACCTAACCCATAGTCGCAGGCGTCCGTCTGAAGGATGAACCTTTTCTCAAAATCTGGGCACGCCAGCACTGGATCGGCTACTAATCGTGCCTTTAGCTCTTCGAAGGCCTGTTGGTGTTCCGGCGTCCATGTCCACTTTGTGCCTTTGCGTAGAAGATCATTCAGTTTGTACGCGCAAAGTCTGGCACAAATCGTCGATACCATGAAGCTACGCCTAGGTATTGCCGTAGTTCGCGTACTGTCGACGATGGCTCTAGTTCGGCTATGGCTGCTACCTTCTCAGGATCTGTGCCTATCCCTTCGCTAGTAACTCGGTGTCCTAGGTAAAGCAATTCTTGCTTGAAGTTTGCTTCCTTGAGGCGCCTGAACACTTCCTTTAGGTTCTCCACGTGTTCTTTCAGCGTGCGTCCGATCACAATGATGTCATCTTGGTATGCAAACGCGTATGGTGACATCTCCGGGCCGATTACCTGATCCAGAGCCCTTTGGAACGTGGCCGATGCTGAATGTAGTCCGAAAGGCATTACTTTCCATTGGAACAAGCCTTTGCCGGGTACTGTAAATGCCGTATATTGCCGACTATTTGCTTCCAAAGGAACTTGCCAATATCCGTCTTTCCGGTCTAGACTGCTTATATATTTCGCCTCTCTGAGTTGGTCCAGGATATAGTTGATCCGCGGCATCGGGTAGGCATCTTTTATGGACTTCGCGTTTATTTGTCTGAAATCCACGCATAGCCTCCACTTGCCCGTCTTCTTTTTCTTGAATGTTCTATGAAGCCCATTTGTAACAGCTCGTCCACTTTTGCGTTGATCTCTCCTTGGACTCTTGGGTTCTTAGGATAATACCTCTGCTTGATTGGCTTGTCGTCTTTCATGGTGATTTGGTGCTCGGCCACTGTAGATGTTCCTGACATGGTGCTGAAATCTGCTAACTGTGTGTCGAGGAATTTCTCAATGTCCTCTTCATCACTGAAGTGTGAATCTACAGCCACCGACAGCCTTTCTTCCAGACATCCATTGTGCCGTTTTCTTGCCGGTATTTGCAATTCATGCCCGGCACATTTTATTTCTGCCCCGACTCCTGTGAGGAAATTCCATCCCAGCACTAGTTCGTCCACTACTCCTGGAAGTATTAGCAGATTCATCTCCAATTGTTTGTTTCCAAATTTCACCGTGATTTCGAGCTGTGAGCTTATCCGGCTGCATCTGCCGTCTGCCAACCTAACTTGCCGTCTTGTCCTTGTGATCATTCCTGTGTCAGTCAGTCTATCCGCTAGCTCCTCATTGATGAAACTTGACGTTGCTCCAGTGTCAATTGTGGCCTTGTATGCGACGCCTCCAATTTCAACGTACGCGGATAACTGCTGCTCTTCCTCGATCAACTTGCCAGTTAGTTTGGAGAGGAGACACTTTGCGACCCCTGTGCGCCTCTCTCTCTGTCAGGTTGAATTCTGCTCAATGCGTCTGCCACTACATTCAATGACCCTTTTTTATACACAATCTCGTAATCGTACTTCAACATTTGGAGTCGCCACCTTACGAGCTTGGAGTCCGGTTCCTTGACGCTTATTAGCCAGGTTAACGGTCTATGATCAGTGACTATTTTGAACTTTGTGCCGAATACATAGTGTCTAAAATGTTGAATTGCCCAAATAATGGCTAGCATTTCTTTTTCTATGGTCGTATAGTTCACCTCTGATCCTGATAAGGTTCTACTAGCATATGTTAACTTGGCATTATCGCTCTTCCCAGTGAGTGTTTTTGTTTTGCGCTCCGAATATTCATTTTTCTTGTTGAAACCACCGGGGCTTACTTAAATCTTTTTAACGTTTCTACACCTTTAAGTGTCTTAACAATTTTCCGTTCGCTTCGCGAGTGCATCGTTATTTAGAAAATAAAAAGTTTTATCATTAATTCGGTGCTGGTTTGTTGTTATTGATATCTATTGCCTCCCTCTTCAGGCTTTCTCTTCGTCGTTAGGCACTGTTTGAACGGCACGCACTCCAACGGTAATATCTCTCTCACTCCTTTCGTTTCTATCTCATTTCGGGGTGTTCTTGAGCGCTTTCGAATTTTTGGGAGTGGCCTACGCTACTACTGCGATGAATGCTTCGTATATACAAATTCTGTAGTACCAAAAAAGGTTGCATGTGTTCTACCAAAAACGGTTACTTGTGTTCGGGTGCCCCAGCTAAAAGATGTATTTGTTTCACGGCTCGCCCCTGACCTCCCATCACTGTATATTACGGATTATATCCGTAACCAAATCCAAGTTGATGATTTGAAGGTCGAACAATTTAAATTATCTTATGCTAGGAAAGTATCATAATTTAAGGGGGTATGGTATTTAAATTTTTTTTTTGTCCTCTTTTTTTTAAATTTTGTTTCTGGATGCACAACGTTTGCGATATTGCGTTAAAATTTTATATTCATCCGAGTAAAACTTCCGAAGTTATGGGCAGTTGAACGTAGGTGAGTTAGCTCGTTTTGCATGCGATTTTTCGATGTCCAAAACTTTAAAAACGCTCTCCTGAAAAGTTGCAATTTCAAAGTCGGTTAACACGATCCTGCAAAATCTACTAAATTAATCGTTTTGAAATTTTGCACACAATTTCTGTACCTAAATCCGCAGGTCCTGACGTCGAGTGTTTTTTTTTTGATTTTACTTATTATTTTTCATTTTATAATAACAAATATATCGAATTTTTAGGCTAAAATCACGTTTTACCTAAAACCCAAAAATTGAATAAAAAAAACTCAACGTAGTTACCTCTAGAAATATATTGATTAATAAACAATTTTTTTTCTGGTTTTTTATGATGATCCAGTAACGAGTTCTGCTGTTCACCGCAAAACCTTTTTTTTTGGAGGAGCCTACGGAGCCTTTGCTGTGAACGGCTCATTTATTTTTTTTTTATGAAAATTTGTGAAAACGTAGTTTAAATGTTGTATTTTAATATGTTTATAAAATAATTGATCTGACATTAACAGTATCGCGTAAAAAATTCATGAAAATATTCCTTTTTTTGGCCGAATTAACCATTCCCCTCCCTTAAGATTGGTTGTTTTTATACCCGTTACTCGTAGAGTAAAAGGGTATATTGTATTCGTGCAAAAGTATGTAACAGGTAGAAGAAAGCGTTTCCGACCCTATAAAGTATACATATTCTTGTTCAGGATCACTAGCCGAGTCGATCTAGCCATGTCCGTCTGTCCGTCTGTCTGTCCGTCCGTATGAACGCTGAGATCTCGGAAACTATAAAAGCTAGAAGATTGGCATTTTGCATGCAGATTCTAGGAGTTCCTACGCAGCGCAAGTTTGTTTCAAAATGGTGCCACGCCCCCTCTGACGCCCACAATCGCTTATATACGATTTTAAAAATTTAAATATTTCGGAAAAGTAAAAATGCAGTTTTATTGTGTTTATCAATACCTATCGAAATGTAGAAGAAATTTTTCAAATCGGACCATTCGTTAAAAAGTTATGCGTGATCAAAGTTTCTATCTCCATCTCCCTCGCACTCCCTTTACCTGAGTAACGGGTATCTGATAGTCGGGGCACCCGACTATAGCGTTCTCTCTTGTTTTTTTTTAACACGTGCATTTTATTTATTGGATCTTCTCTGAATTAAAATAACAATAAGTATATAGAATAAGAATACAGATAGAATCTTAAATTAAAAAAACTATCAGACAGTCAAGGTGACTGGCGCGATATTTAGGGGCTCTAATAACTATTGCTGAGCTGGAAGGTCATTGCGTTGCAATCGGGTCCGGTTGGAAACCCTGGCTAGGCCCCTAGCGAGCTGGCTTGGATGAGAAGTTAGCTTGGTGCGGTATTACGCTTTTTCTTTTGATATTTCATCTTTTACGGGTAGAATGCCAAGATCTCAGTGGATGTTGTCGTTCCGAACATACCAAGGTGCCCCAGTGATAGTTCTCTGGATTTTTGATTGTGCTCGCTGAATAATGTCGATGTTGCTGCTGCTCGCGTTTCCCCACAATTGGGAGCCGTAGGTCCAGACTGGCTTAAGCGTTGAATTGTAGAGCAGGACCATGAAGTCCAGGCAGAGGGGGGAGCGCGCGTTTATAAGCCAATGGAGACTGTTTGATTTTAGTTTTAGGTGAATTTTCTTAGCTTCGATATGTCTCCGCCATGTAAGTCTCCTGTCTAGGTGGATGCCAAGGTACGTTACATCGTCAGCTTGTGGAAGTGGCGTGTTATTCAGGGTTAGCGGGGGACACGTTTGTCTCTTTAAGAGTAAACGTTATGTGTTTACACTTTTGCGCATTTATTTTTATACGCCAGTCTGATAACGACCTCTCCACTACCACGAGATGATCAGCTAGTAGTGCTGTTGCCTGAGTTGGGCATTTGGACCGACTTATGATCGCGGTATCGTCTGCGAATGTAGAAGTAGTTAGCCGCTCGTTCGTGGGAATATCTGCGGTGTAGAGGAGAAATAGAGTTGGACCAAGGGCGCTACCTTGGGGAACTCCAGCCTCTATAGCGTAGTCGTCGGATGTTGTGGTGTTGCATCTTACGGCGAAGGCTCTGTTGTAAAGGTACGATTCAAGTATCCTGTGAGTGTTTCCCGGCAGGATCGTTCTGATTTTATGCATAAGGCCATCAAGCCAGACTCGGTCGAAAGCCTGTGCAACGTCAAGGAATACCGCACTGCAGTATTCCCGAAGCTCGAATGCAGTCCTTATTTCTGTTGTTAATCTGTTGACTTGCTCTATTGTTCCATGGCTTTCTCGAAAGCCAAATTGATGTGCTGGAATAACGTTGTGCTCTTTTAGATATGGGATGATGCGCGTCAAAAGTCATTTTTCGAGCAGTTTTGACAGACACGAGAGTAAGCTTATCGGTCTGTACGAAGCTGGTGTTGTGTGATCTTTCCCTGGCTTTGGGATCATTATGATTACCAATTTTTTCCATTTTTTTTGGGAAATAGCCAAGTCGTGTTATCCCGTTAAAGAGTTTACAATTTCGTTTAACATTTTGGGAGTTATTTGATCACCGCCTGGGGCCTTTTTTGGTTTCAATTGCTCGCTGATTACTTTTGCAACTTCATTTGGTTGAAACAGAATTGGCTCAGTCTCAGATTCAATTCGAATTGACGGCGACGGTAGTGCGAATGAATTAGTTGCAGGGTTTGGCTGAAAAACATTTCGAAGGTGTAAAGCAAATGTACAAGCTCTGTCTTTGTCGCTTCTGGCCCAGCTGCCTGAAGAGTCTCTTATGGGGATTACTGTTTCGGCCGTCGCACTTAGATTTGGGTGGGCCCTCCACAAGGGATGCTTAGTGCTGGTGGGTGAAAGTTTCTCAATGTACTGACGTTGTGCTTTTTCTTCTTCTTGCCTTAGAGCCCTGGGTCACAAGGCGGGTCACAAGGCGGGATCCCCAGTGCGTGTGCTTGGCGTTGAAATCTCCTGCTGCTATGAATCGATCTCCAAGTGAATTGTAGAAGTCCATGAATTGGTCTTAGGAGACTGTAAAGCGAAGTGGGCAGTAGACAGCGGCAATGGCAAGGTTGCAGTTGCCAAACTGTAATTTTATCGTTGTAGGTTGCAGATAATTTTTTGCAAACCGTTGGTGAAAGTGGTGTTTGACGCGGTCTCTTATAAAGATTCCAGTTCCTCCATGCGCTTTACCATCTGGATGATCGGTGCCGTAGAACGTGTATCCCCGTATTTGAAAGTTATATTTGCTGGTGAGATGCGTTTCTGACAGCAACATAACGTCGATGTGGTTTTCGTTCAGAAATTGAGTTATTTCAGGTTTATGACGCGAAACACCGTTGTCGTTCCACAGAGTTATTCGAAGGCTAGGCATGGTTTATTTGGACTGCTGGGCTGCAAGCATTTGTAGTAAGATATTTTGGTTTTGCATAAGGGTTTGCATGGTGGTTTTCATGAAGGACATAAATTCCATCATATTTTGTTGCAAAGTAATCATCATGTTACTTTGTGGCTGTCCCATGGCCTGCTGGATGTTATCAATTTTCGGCTCTATGTGAGCTGTGCCTGATCCTAGAGCACTGGCGTAAGAAATTCCGTTGGTGGTAATTGAAGGGCCAAGTGATGATCTGGCTGCTTTTGCGAAGAAAACTTCCGGTGTCGTTTGTGATCTCATGTGTGTTCAGGGAGCGTGCCGTTGTCGCTCGTTGCATCCGACTTTTCATCACCTTGTGGACTGGACAGCCTCTGTAGTTAGCTGTGTGGTTTCCTTGGCAGTTTACACACTTTTTAGTGAGAGAGTCTTCCTTGTTGGCAGGGCAGGGTTCGGAGCCGTGGCAGTTTCCACAAACTACACATACTGACCTGAGGGTGCAGTAAGCCCTGGTATGACCGTATTCCTGGCAATTTGTGCATTGCACTGGCACTACGGTGCAGAAGGTACTGCAACTTGTAGATCGGGTGCACTGGGTTTTTTTTCAAAGTTCTGCTGTCTGGCTCCAGCTCGACCTTGAAGAGTGGTTGCGGCTTCTTGTTTTTGTTCATAATGTTTACTTCGACACTGCTCGGAAATCGTCTTCGGTTTTGGTTTGGAGTTTAGTTTCGCTTATATTCCCGTTCATAAGCGGAATAACATGAAAGTTATCTTTTCCGACAAGCTCAACTACTTTGTTGACTAGGGCATTCGAGATCTTCTCCCGTATAAAAATAGGTGGGGGCTTTAGTTTCTTTGGGGCTAATTGTTCAGACTCTGTTTCAGGCTTCGCCAGAAAAAAATCTATTTTCATCTAATGGCCCGGGACTTGAAGGGCCTTTGTTGGAACGATTTATTTTGGGCTTATTGCCGTCCGAGTTTTTTGGGGGGTGTTAGCTTGCGCTTGGAGATATTTATGTAGCGATCCTGTCTGCATGGCCGAACCCACTTGCAGAATTGTCATTTTTTCTACCGTAGCTTTGTTTTTGCCGTTTGCACCGATTTTTGCTTTACCGGCAGCACAAGAAGAGGGTGGAGTCGTTATTGCATTGTTGGCGTCAGAGACCGTTGTAGTAGTCGTAGTAGTTTCTGTTGTTGTTGCGCTAGGCGGCAGAAGCTCTGCTGGAGTCTTGCATTGCTCACTACATGGCGTTTGAGCGGTGAAGAGCAAGGCGGAAGAGCAAGAGTTAGCTCTCTGGTTTTCGGCGGTCAGTAAACTTGCACCTTCAAGCACTTTCGGTTCTATAGTATTACTCGTCACCGTAAAATAAGCGTTGTTACGGGCCAAAGAGAGACGACGTTTGTCTTGCTCTCTCTGCATTTTTTCACGGGCTTCGTCTTGTTGTTTTTGTCGTTGAGTGCGCTGATCCACGTTCTTACTCATTTGTTTATCGTTAGTGCGTAAAGATTAATTATTTAATTAATTAAAACTTTAGTTTACGATATGCGATTTGCATCGCGAAACGCAAAGCCTCGCGCTTATTAATTTGTTCGAACGTTTTCGACTGATTGGCTAATTGTTTTTCCGGAGCGTTAATAAAATACGTCTGCACGCAGCCGAATTACGATACTTCATGATTCTCTTAGGATCTCCTTCCACGGCACATGATACGAGCTTTGGAGATGTTCGAGGCGGAATATAAATTCGGACACGGGCATGCTTCCATCGAAACTTAGCCCCCACTTCCGCAGCTGGCTGACTTGGAAAGCTGAATCGCCTGCTGCCCCGCTCGGCCGACGTTGACCTTGTCCTGGATTAAAGCTGTGCTGTGTCCAGCCGTTTCCGGGAGGAGGTTCTGGCGGTGTCGTGTGAGACCTATTCCATCTTCTTTGCTCCTGATCCGTCGACCAGGCGGCTTGTCGATACCATTCCGATGCGTGACGGTTCATCTCCTGCTTCTCGGATAACGCCCCAGATATTGGCGGCGGGAATCCCATACGGATCCCTCGGATCAAACGGTGCCATCTGACTCGGATTTGACAACGGGTGTGTTGCTATGCCTGGAGGTTCCCGAAAAGGGTATCTGGACCTCTCCAAGTTGGTGTACTGCAGCCTGACGGACCTGCGTAGATGCCTGCCATGTTGCGTTTTCCTTTATGAGATCCCTGCGTCACTCCGCCATGAAGTCATTGATGTCCTTCATGAACTGCATCATATCCTGCTGCATCTGCTGTTTGAACTCCTGATATTCCTCATATTGCATTGTCTCCTTTCTTATTTATATTTGTATTTTTGCTTGTTTTTTTAAATTTTTCTAATCTATAAGACGTGGCTTTTTATACTACCTACTAACTTTTCTCTCCTTTCCTTCAGTTCTCAAGCTGTTCGTGTTAGTTTTAAATAACTATTTAAACTATATTATTAATTTATTTTTATTCTTTCTCTACAGGCTGCTCTACTTGCGATTTGATGGGCATCGATGTCACACTTTGTTAATAGTGTACATGGACCACATCAATTCCAAACTAAGACAACAATTTTAAGATAAGTTATTAAAAATTTACTTTACCACAGACAAAACATAAAAAAGATAATAGTTTTTCCTTTAATTTCAGCTACTGATGATCCCTCTATGGCCATGGGTCCACTTCTAGTCGGTCCTCTTTTCTCACCAAGGATTGTGCTTATCAGAAAGGACCTTCCAGGTCATACAATGGGTTCGACATTCTTAGCCTTCCCACGGTCCAAACAGCTGGTTTCTGATGTCGGTTTCTATTGGCACATTATCGTATTTATAGTATTTACTTTTTACGGTATGTTTTATTACTTTTGTTAATTCACTTTTATAAATTTATATATTTTTAGATTGGGCGCCATTTGTCATGTCCTGTATTTCTTGCGGTGGAGTTGCCGGCTAGTCATCGACTGTCCCATGGAGGGGAACAACCGCAGCAGGATTAACAAAAAAAAAATCGGAATTTCAAACTGGGACAACACTATTTTGACGACGGATTGCGAACATCTGGACTGGACTACACGGCTTTAATAGTAGTCCTTGGAGTCCCTCCCAACCATGAGCGCATACTTAACAACTTGCGGACACATCTCCCAAATCTGTGTTGTGGGTCGTATCACATCGTCTTTCTCATCTCATTCATCCCAAAACGACTCTCTACTCAGATCAATTAATTTAACTAGCACACTGTATTTCAAAAAATGTTTCTTAGATGGTAACATTGATTAGGCTACCTACGGTACCGAAGGACTTTTACAAGGAACTTGCATACAGATATAAATAAATGAATAAATAATAATGGGTAATTTGTAAATTAATAAATTATATAAATGATGTTTTGCATAGAAACAAATCACAATAATTGGGGCGGGTTACATAGTTAAAAATTTTTAGTTTTCTTTTTATATTAAATTGGCTTAGTATTTGACGCTCGCACTTTTTCGCGACGTTTAATTTTAATGTTATAAGCCTAAGACAAGTCTGCTGCTGTACAAAGAAATTAATAAATAAACCCAAAGTTCATTTAAGAAGACTGGCAACACTATGAAATTTTCTGGTAATTTTTTCGTCGATCTGAGTACAGAGGTGAAAAAAAAGCCTGACTTAAAGTGAACGCCAGCTGTTTGCCTCTCGCTCTCTCTCATGACTTTCGTACAGTTTTCGTCGATCTGAGTACTAGGCTATATGAATACTGGAAGATATTTTATAGCTAACAAAAACCTGTGGCCACCCAGGAATGAGTGGCCAATTTTTTTGGTGAAAATTTGTCCTCTTCTTGGTCTTCTTCTTTTCTCCACGAATTCTCTGCTCCTGATTCAGTCCTATTCCCTCCGGAATATTCTATAAATATTTTAAATTTTAAACTCACTTACTTTAACAGTTTTTACTTCTACCACTCACTGTGTCGAAACGTGAACTATCTAATAAAAATTAAGTATCTGGATTTTTTAACATAACCGTCTCCGACCACTGATTTTCGCGCTTTAATTCCCCTTGCTGTTCAAATTTTATACTTCTCTCTTTGCCCACATACCACTCAATATTTTCGGACTTAAACCTCGGTTCATTTGGGAGTCTTCCGGCTTAAGGAACCAGTTCCTTAATTGGACTCAGTTGCCCGACTCCCTGGACTCACGAGTCGTCGATAGCCGGTTATTGAATTTATGCCTATTGTTATCTGGACTAACGTAAACAACTTAGTTAAACTTGTGCTTTGTTTATTTTTCTGTAATTTTCGCACATAACAGGCATACTACGGTTTCGATGCTCGTATCGGAACAGGAGTGAAGGATGTGCGTGTGCTGCTGGTTGCACTGCTCAACGTAGCTGCTGCGTCGCTCCTGGCCCGCGGCTTCGGGCATGCTGCTCCGGGTGACTGAGATCGGAACGGCTCCACTGAGACCCTGGTTGTTATTCGAACTTCCCTACCGGGGCCGGCAAGGTGTATCGCCTAGCAGGTAAAACAATGTTTCGCCTTATCGCCTAGCCACCTTTATCGCAGGCTCCCGGAGTTCAGTCTGGACGTTGTCGGCAAGGTGTATCGCCTAGCATGTAGAACTAGGTTCACCCTTATCGCCTAGCCACCCTTATCGCCTGACAACGCGCAAGGACTCCTTAAGTTCGGTTTGACCACGACCTAGCACCGTTGGATCTCAGCGTTGTAGCCTCAGCCTTGTAGACTTGTCGTCATTCGGCGTCTCGACTCTGCGATCTTGATCTTTGGGCACTTGGGTTTTTATTTTCTTATTCCGCGTTCACGCACTGGCTTTGAGTCTCGCACTCGTACTGTCCCTGAGCTGCGCTTGCACCGTCCTTTTATAGGCGCTGGAGGTGCTGTTATTTCCCTCGCCGAGTTCGGGTCCGAGGTCCACTCCTTCCCCTGTCTGTTTCCCCGTTCCCCAGACAGTTCCCCGTTTCTTAAACAGTTCCCCGTTCCGCAGACAGTTGCCTGCGTGAAAATTCGAATTTTCCTCCTCGCAGCGGCCGCTGTTTGCCTGTATTCACATGCCGCATCTTACATATAACAGGCGAGTCAAAATCTATTATTTTGAACGGCCCTTCGTATTTTGGTGCTAATTTCTCCGCGAATCCTTCTGCTGCCTTGGGCAGATGGTGTTTCTTGGCCCAGACTGTGCCCATGGGCTGCCTTTTCTATGTTCCGCCGCACCAGCTCGAAGATTTCCTTCAGCTTCTGTGCGTTTTCGGACGGAGTTTGTGTTTGCCTTCCGGTCCCTGTTGTTCCTTTTTCGTACAAGGCGTTGGGTAACCTTGGGCACGCCGTATCTCGCGAGGATCCAGCACCAGTAGCATAGAATTCCCGTGCTTGGAACGGGGTAGTGGTCCAACGAAATCTGTGCTTTGCCCTTTATCCGTCGACATGTTTCTGGCAGTGGCTTCCGCGACGGTGCGTCTACCAACATATTGAGCTGGCCCTTTCTATACGCGATCTCAAAGTCATATTGTTGCAGTTCCAGCGCCCATCGTGCGATTCTTCCGGATGGGCTCTCGATGCTATTCAACCACTTCAGGGCCATGTGATACGTTATCACTTTTAAGTGGTAGCCCTCCAAGCATTCCTTCTCAGTCGCCGAGAAATTTCTTTCTGATCCATTCAGGGACCGGCTTGAATATGAGATCACCCTCTCACCTTGTTCGGGATTCTGTGTGAGAATAGCGTCGGTCTGCAGTACAAACGTCTTCGTAAATCCAGGGCATGCTAAGATTGGCATCAGGCCTTGACGGCTTCAATAGCCTACTGATGGTCATCTGTCCACTCCCACTTTGTGCTCTTTCGGAGAAGGGCGTTCATTGGATACTGAAGGTCGAACAATTTAAATTTTCTTATGCTAGGAAAGTATCATCATTTAAGATTGGTATTCCTTGTGCTCTTTTTGCATCTGTGTGCACCGCCAATTTCCGGCCCGAGGGCATATTTGTAAAAGAGTACGAAGCTAAGAGAAAAAATAATAGTTCAGGGGTAATGGAAAATACCATTAAAGAACCTGTAGTATGTTCACATATCGAATGCACACTGTACTCAGTGTTATGCATTAATATATGTTCAAACATATTGTAGCACTTGGCCACAATATTTACATACAAATCTGCAACCCAAGCAGTTTCCACAGTGCACGGTAATATGACCACTCTTGAGTGCACTGGGAGTAGACATTGCAGATTCAGAATAATTGGCATGCGCGACCGCTCTGTCACCTAGTGAACATAGTACCTCTCTCTTCCGCGGCGGCCCTCCATTAGCCAGCGTCTCTGCCGGCATAGCTGAGCGATCGAATTAAAGAACATTCAAGTAAAAAGTCTGAGCAGCTATGGCTCTCTCCTCCCCAAGTAACTTAATTTACAAGTGTACTAATGAAAAATAAGATTTAATAAAGTGGATACAAAACAAATACCTGCAAAACTACAAAATGGCGAAGATTTAATAAAGTGGATACAAAACAAATACCTGCAAAACTACTAAATGGCGACCGTGACAATCTTCGGAAAAGTTCAAAGAAAAAGAAGATGACCAAAAGAAAATTCAGAAGAAAAAAATCTTTCTATCTAAAGAAGACAGTCCGCCAATTTTTTTTTAAATTTTTTTTTAGTTATAAATATATCCATTGGCGTTGCAAAAATTTATAATTAACACAAATTGAGCAGATCAGGCAGTTTCCAGCTGCGGGTCTTAATTTTTTTTACCTAAATAAATGTCAAATTTCAGATATAATTTCTCAGAAAACAGAAAATATATAAGATATATATATAGAAAAATATATAAGAAAATTTTAATCATATACTTAAAACAAAAATAATTCACTGCAGATGCCTAATGCAGGGAAAATTCAAAAGAAAACGAGGACGGAAGCTAACTTCGGCAAGCCGAAGTTTTAATACCCTTGCAGACTTTGCCGAAATTGCTAAAATTGAAAAGGTAGCGAAAGGAATAAGGTATACATAAATAAACTAGATTTATGTCATGTCAATAGCTTTTATACTGCAAAAATATCATATAAAAAAAGAAAAAAGGGATATTTTCGGAGCCTTTAACAATTTTTCCTACGGAATCTATAAGATATAGACGTCCGATCGGCAAGCGCTTATACCCTGGTCAAGATATGCGTAAATAAATTAGACTTGGAAAAATTTATGTCAATAGCTTTTACACTGCGCGAAATATTCTGAAAAACATTAAATTTGGAACGAATTAACCCTATTGTTCCTATGAGAGCTATAATATATTTACCTTGATCAAGGTATGCATACAAAAATACGATTTGGAAAGATTCATGACAATAGCTTTTACACTGCGCGAAATATCATCAATTCTTGCAAGGTATATCCGATTGTTCCTTTGGGAGCTATAGGATATAGACGTTCGATCGGAACGCGATTTTACATTGATCAAGGTATGCATAAAAAAATACGATTTGAAAAATTTCATATCAATAGCCTATATACTGTGCAAAATATCCTGAAAATCATAAAATTTTAACCGATTTCACCCTATTGTTCATATGGGAGCTATAGGATATAGACGTCCGATCGGCACGCGCTTTACCCTGATCAAGGTATGCATAAAAAAATACGATTTGGAAAGATTCATGTCAATAGCTTATACACTGCGCGAAATATCATCAATTCTTGCCAGATATATCCGATTGTTCCTATGGGAGCTATAGAATATAGACATCGGATCGAAGCGGTTTTCAAAATTGATCTGCGTACACATGTTTTAGGACAACTGTGAAAGTTTCAGATCGCTAGCTTTTAAACTGAGCTCGCAAACGGTATTGAAACAGACGGACAGACGGACGGACGGACGGACGGACAGACGGACATGGCTATATCGACTCCCCTATTGATCCTGATCAAGAATATATATACTTTATAGGGTCGGAAACGTCTCCTTCACTGCGTTACAAACTTCCGACCAAAATTATAGTACCCTCTGCAAGGGTATAAAAAAGATTAGCTATACGTAATCAATTCCATTTTTAAATAGCGGTTGTAGCATGAAGTTGTCTGATTGGCAACAACTTCTACCCTGAGCAAGGACATACATAAATAAATAAATTAGATAAATAGATAAATTGCATAGTTTCATGTCAATAGCTTTTATACTGCAAAAATGTCATACAAATAGGAAAAAAGGGATATTTTTACAGCCTTTAACAATTTTTCCTACGGAAGCTATAAGATATAGACCTCCGATCGGCCAGCGCTTTTACCCTGATCAAGGTATGCGTAAATAAATAACTTGAAAAATGTATGACAATAGCTTATACACTGCGCGAAATATTCTAAAAAACATCAAATTTTGACCGATTTCACCCTATTGTTCCTATGGGACCTATAGGATATAGACGTCCGATCAGCACGCGCTTTTACTTTGATGAAGGAATGCATAAAAAAATACGATTTGAAAAAATTTATGGAAATAGCTTTTACACTGCGCGAAATATTCTGAAAAACATCAAATTTGGACCGATATTTCCCTATTGTTCCTATGGGAGCTATAGGATATAGACGTTCGATCGGCACGCGCTTTTACCCTGATCAAGGTTTGCATAAAAAATACGATTTGGAAAGATTCATGGGAATAGCTTTTACACTGCGCGAAATATCATCAATTATTGCTAGATATACCCGATTGTTCCTATGGGAGCTATAGGATATAGACGTCCGATCGGCACGCGCTTTTATCCTGATAAAGGTATGCATAAAAAATTACGATTTGGAAAGATTCATGTCAATAGCTCTTACACTGCGCGAAATATCATCAATTCTTGCCAGATAAATCCGATTGTTCCTATGGGAGCTATAGGATATAGACGTCCGATTTTCAAACTTGATCTGCGTACACATGTTTTAGGACGAGTGTGAAAGTTTCAGATTGCTAGCTTTTAAACTGAGCTCGCAAACGGTATTGAAACAGACGGACAGACGGACATGGCTATATCGACTCCCCTATTGATCGTGATCAAGAATATATATACTTTATAGGGTCGGAAACGTCTCCTTCACTGCGTTACAAACTTCTGACCAAAATTATAATACCCTCTACAAGGGTATAAAAAAGAGAATTATAATTTTGAAAGGAAATAAAAATTATTAAGATCTTGAAATGAATAAATTGCATTAGAATTACTATCGGCAATCAACCAAATTTCGAGAATAGGGTATAAGCCATAGTTAGAACCAGAGCAGAGCCCCTATTAATTTCAGATTTTGAAAATGAGTATATGAATAGGTACAATCTAGCTTTTTCCCCGCTTATTCATTGCAGCCGCACTCAAAAAGCAATAGTACTGTCTACCGTCAGAAACTGTAAAGTATTCTCGGAAATAGACATACACCCAGTGTTAGGACACATGAATTTGCTAAAAATAATGCACAATTAATACAAAAAAAATGAATGAATAAAATTTTAATAGGGAATGGGAGCAATCAACTCTCCATATCCGTGAAATAAAAGACAAATTCGATAAGTCTTACAAATGTATAAGTCAAAATAGGCCAATACATAAAGACACTATTAATAAACATGCAATGATTCTTGTAGATTCTTTCAATAAAGCAAAAACTCTAATAGATGAAAATAGGGAAGCAATAAATAGAACGAATTGGTCAAAATTACCTAAATTATTGATCAAGGTACGTACAAATCTAAAAACTATCAAAGACAGGTATAATTTAAATATCAATACCGACAATTTTAAATACCCCTTTGACAATAGATCAAGAAATAGACCTAACGAAAAATGAAGATTCCGATTCGAGCGGGGAAATTGAAATTAAAGAAAAAGATCTACATGATTATAACAGTAACAGAAGCAGAAGAAGAAGAAGATATAGACTCAGACATAAGTAAGCCAGACATAAAAGAAAACATAATGGCAGATCCAGCAGCCCAAAGGGCATATATAAAAGATATCTCGATTGCCATTCCGGAATTTAACGGACAAAAATACACATTCAAAGATTTGTAACAGCTTTGAAGCTAGTTAACCTGACTAAAGGCACATTCGAAGATTTGGCTGTAGAAGTCATTAAATCAAAGATTATAGGATCTACTATACAAGGTACAGAATGAATTAACAATAAATTCAATCATAAAAAAATTGCAAGACACTATAGTCGGTGAAACATCCGACGCAGTCAAAGCAAAAATGGCGAAAACGGGCCAGAAAGGCAAAACAGCCCAGAAATTTACAACAGAAATAGACAACCTACGAAAGCTACTTGAAGCTTCGTTCATTGTCGAAGGCCTACCAGCCGAACACGCTGAAAAATTCACCACAATGGCTTAAAATTGTGAGCATTGTCGCCTAAAAACAACTATGAATGAAGCCGTCACTAAGTACCTACAATGCAGTACTGAAATGACGGGCAATCCCAACTCAATATTGTACACACAAAGAGGAAACACATATCGCGGTAACAATTTCAGAAATAATTACCGCGGTAGAGGTAATTACCGATGTAATTATCAGAATAACGGATATTAGCAAAATAATGGCTATAACGGTTATAACCCAAACTATAATAATCAGACCAACAACACTTATAGAGGTCGTGGCAATTTTAGTGGAAGCAACCGTGGTGGCAACTCCAATAATAACAGAAACAATAACTACAATAACAATACATATACAAACAGTCAAAACAATTGTGAGGAGTTAAATAACTCCTCACAAATAAATGAGAGTTTGGAGAATACGGCTGGAGAGAGTTTGGAGAGAACGAGGAAAGAGAGTTTGGAGAGAAGGAGTAACGGTAAAACGCGGCGGACTTTGGACCCTAGTATGGTGTCGTGCGCAAAACCGAAAAAGTAGAAGCCGAGAACTAACGGGATACGCCGGCCTATATAAGCAGGCCGAGCGCATGAAGAGGGGGCAGTCGATCACAAGGAGTCAATCCAGCAAGATCAGTAGACAAGCAGCACATCAGTGAACAACACAAGTCAAGTCAACATCAGGAGGAAGCAGAGCCGCGCCGAGTCAACAGGAGCAAGATCGCTACATCAAGACGTTCGGGACTTAGAGTTGAAGTCTCCGAGCTGAGAAACAGGTAGCTGAGGTCCTTGAGGCATCACGCGGCTAAGTCCAGGCGCTTTGTTGTAATTCTTGTCGCGACTTGAGCTTGGCGTATTGCTCGGCGAGACCGACAGAAGTGAATAGAAAGAGTCCTTCGACAAAGAACCGTGGGCTCGAAAAGGAAGTTGTCCAGAACTAGCGGCCGTTACGCCTGAACCGACAGGCGAGAATTGTGCAGGCCCTGGTGCGACTAGCCACGCGCGTCTGAATCACGGGTGTCTCGAGAGGCGTATGCGTCGAGAGCACGGTAATTCACCGCCAGAGTCCTAGACAGGCAACTGATCGAATCTCGAGAGCCAAACCCCCGCTGCACCTAGTCTCACTAGAGCACGCAGACCACGCCACCAGGACTTCGCACCGTGAGCAGAGCAAGGACATCGAGGACACAAGGAGCGACGAGCAGTCATCGCAGGCCCAGCAGCAACCAAGCCATACTACAACACATCCAGTCCACGGCTAAGAGGCGAGGGCGGAAGCGTTCGTCTTGAACCTAGCGTCCTGCCACAGGGACTGCATTGGCGGCCTTCCGGCGTATGCTTGAACCGTCAGGTGGAAACTGTGTAGGCGTCTGGTGCGACCGGCCGGGACAGATCCAGGGACAGGAGGCTGTGGCTGCGAAAGGCGTACGCTTTGAGAGCCCGGTGCCTGTTCACCCTAGTCTGGGAACGGTGACGCATCCCTAGACCCTCACAGCCCCGAAGCCAGCGACAGCGGAGGCGTTCCGGAGCAGCGAGCAGCGAGACAGCGGAGAGCGACGGTGGAACGACCACAATTCTTCAAGGAAGGAGCTGAGACAACCATCTGTCACCATTAGTCCCAGGCCGAGGGACAAGTCGGCGAATAAAGATCCTAATACAAACACCCTAACTTTCTAAGCGTTCTCATTAGACAATCGGGCGGTCACGTTTATATAAATTTGGTGGGACGAACAACACACATCTTCTGAGCTAGCCGCACGATACTCGTAGCGAGCAGACATCAAAAATCAGTTCGTTACATCTGGCGCCCAAAACGTGATTGTCCGGTCGGTGAGAATCAGCAAATAATCAGAAAATGGGGAAAGGGTGGATATATCTCCTTAAGAAAGAGGATTTCGCCAAAATAGAAGCCAAGTTAGGCATCACTTTGGAGGGAAGAACGGATGACATGAGGAAAGCCCTCTCAGAGTACCTTACAAGGAAACAGGATGACCCAAGAGTAGCAGAGATCTGGGCTGAGCTGGCAGAGAAATACGACGATAAGCCAGGCCCAACAATCAAATTGCTGAACCCTGACGCCGAGGAGCTCATAGCAAGTCTTGGAGTGGACAGCATGAAGGAAGCTGGCAGGAGTCGAAACCCAAGCCAAGAAAGAAAATCAGGGCAGCAAAGACCTAGCACACCAGATTACGCCAAAGTCGCAAAGCAAGTGAGAGAATGGTCGATCGATGGCACAGAGAAGCCACTGGAATTCCTAGAACAAATGGAATGGTCCGCAAACACGTACGGTCTGAACCTGAACATGATCCCACGTGCAATGCCAGAGCTATTGCAAGGCGAAGCACTGAAATGGTTTATTTCAAACAATAAACATTGGAGAACATGGGGAGAGTTCAGCGAAAGTTTCCAGACGTACTTTCTGCCGAGAAGGTTCTTCTCGAAGTTGGCAGACAAGGTGAAACAGCGGAAACAGGGTTTCAGGGAACCGTTCAAAAATTACATGGTGGACATGCAGACTTTGATGAGGCCACTCGGGTACTCGCCAAAGGAGACCCTAGAAATAATCAAGGACAACTGCAGACCAGACCTGAGAATTTCATTAAGAACATACAAAGTGGATGATCTGGACACATTAATGATCCTGGCTGACGAGAATGAAGAACTGGACAAAGAGCGAGAAGAGTTCGTTCACGAACACAAGTTCTCACGAAACAAAACTGCAGCACCACCACAAACTACAAGCAGGAGATGTGAAGACAGCACGGTAAACCAAACACCGTCCTTTGGCCAGTGGACACCGGCCAATGTAACACAGCAGAAACCAAAGACTACTGTTCTGCTGGGTGTGCGGCAAAATTGGCATCAGGAGTGAAGAGTGCTGCCAAAAGGCGGGAAATGGGCAGCGATCCCAGTCGCAGAGAGGCGCACAGGGGTCGCAAAGTGTCTCCTCTCCAAACTAACTGGCAATTTGATCGAGGAAGAGCAGCAGTTATCCGCGTACGTTGAAATTGGAGGCGTCGCATACAAGGCCACAATTGACACGGGAGCAACGTCAAGTTTCATCAAGATGCCTACCCGATGCCGCGGATCAATTATATCCTGGACCAACTCAGAGAGGCGAAATATATAAGCAGTCTAGACCTGGAAGACGGATATTGGCAAGTCTCTTTGGAGGTAAATAGTCGGCAATATACAGCGTTTGCAGTACCCGGCAAAGGCTTGTTCCAATGGAAAGTAATGCCTTTCGGACTACATTCAGCATCGGCCACGTTCCAAAGGACTCTGGATCAGGTAATCGGCCCGGAGATGTCACCATACGCGTTTGCATACCAAGATGACATCATTGTGATCGGACGCACGCTGAAAGAACACGTGGAGAACCTAAAGGAAGTGTTTAGGCGCCCCAAGGAATTAACACAAACAAACGCCGATAAATGCAAAGCAAGAGTCGCTTTACCTAGGACACCGCGTTACTAGCGAAGGGATAGGCACAGATCCCGAGAAGGTAGCGGCCATAGCCGAACTAGAGCCACCGTCGACAGTACGCGAACTACGGCAATACCTAGGCGTAGCTTCATGTGCCAGATTTTGCGCGTATAGTAAAACCACTGAATGATCTTCTACGCAAAGGCACAAAGTGGATATGGACGCCGGAACACCAACAGGCTTTCGAAGGGGTAAAGGCACGACTAGTAGCCGATCCAGTGCTGGCGTGCCCAGATTTCGAGAAAAAGTTCATCCTTCAGACGGACGCCAGCGACTATGGATTAGGTGCAATCCTGACTCAAGAGACAAAGGACGCCGAAAGGGTCATTTCATACTCAAGCCGGACACTAAACGGCGCGGAGAAAAATTACTCCACAACAGAAAAAGAGTGCTTGGGCAATCAGGAAGGTGAAGCCGTACTTGGAGGGCTACCATTTTAAAGTGGTTACAGACCACATAGCTTTAAAGTGGTTAAACAGCATAGAAAGCCCGTCTGGAACGCAGTATATAAGTCGGAACGGCCAGGATCGGACAACTATATCCTATAGCTGCCATAAAACTGATTGATCGGAAATGCCATAACTTTAGTGTTTGTTAAGTTAGGAAGTTGGGATTTCCTATGAGTATTTTATTTGGCCAGTCAATCCGACCTACCAAATTTCATAAGGATCGGCCGACTATATCCTATAGCTGCTATATAACTGATTGATCGGTAATGCCATAACTTTGGAATTTGTAAAGTTAGGAAGTTGGGATTTCCTATGGGTATTTTATTTGGCCTGTCAATCCGACCTACCAAATTTCATAAGGATCGGCCGACTATATCCTATAGCCGCCACTTAACTGAACGATTGGAAATGCCATAACTTTGGTGTTTTTAAAGTTAGAAAGTAGGGATTCTTATGAGTGTTAAGAATGCATCATATGAATAATTTTGGAGAACATAATTTACAGAATATTCTGCAAGGGTATTTCAACTTCGGCTCCGCCCGAAGTTAGCTTTCCTTTCTTGTTAAACATCTTTCCGCCTGTTTTGTCTGCAAATTATGACGTTTAGGAACAATTTTTTTTGTTGATCAGGTGGTATATTGTTGTACTTTTTTAAGCCTCCGAAATTAGTAGTACTTTGAATTTTTTTTCATTTTTTGCTCATTTAATTTTTCTGTCTTGATGCAATAACCCTGCAGTTCCGTTTATCACCTTTTAATTGATGAATCATCACCAAAAATTCATCACTGGTGATAAGTAGTCATTGAATTTTCATACAGAATAGTGCTGAATTGAAGTGAGAGAATGGTCGTTCGAATTCGATGGCACAGAGAAGCCACTGGAATTCCCAGAACAGGTGGAATGGTCCGCAAACACGTACGGTCTGAACCTGAACATGATCCCACGTGCAATGCCAGAGCTATTGCAAGGCGAAGCACTGAAATGGTTTATTTCAAACAATAAACATTGGAGAACATGGGGAGAGTTCAACGAAAGTTTCCAGACGTACTTTCTGCCGAGAAGGTTCTTCTCGAAGTTGGCAGACAAGGTGAAACAGCGGAAACAGGGTTTCAGGGAACCGTTCAAAAATTACATGGTGGACATGCAGACTTTGATGAGGCCACTCGGGTACTCGCCAAAGGAGACCCTAGAAATAATCAAGGACAACTGCAGACCAGACCTGAGAATTTCATTAAGAACATACAAAGTGGATGATCTGGACACATTAATGATCCTGGCTGACGAGAATGAAGAACTGGACAAAGAGCGAGAAGAGTTCGTTCACGAACACAAGTTCTCACGAAACAAAACTGCAGCACCACCACAAACTACAAGCAGGAGATGTGAAGACAGCACGGTAAACCAAACACCGTCCTTTGGCCAGTGGACACCGGCCAATGTGTTACAATGTAACACAGCATAAACCAAAGACTACTGTTCTGCTGGGTGTGCGGCAAAATTGGCATCAGGAGTGAAGAGTGCTGCCAAAAGGCGGGAAATGGCCAGCGATCCCAGTCGCAGAGAGGCGCACAGGGGTCGCAAAGTGTCTCCTCTCCAAACTAACTGGCAATTTGATCGAGGAAGAGCAGCAGTTATCCGCGTACGTTGAAATTGGAGGCGTCGCATACAAGGCCACAATTGACACGGGAGCAACGTCAAGTTTCATCAACGAGGAGCTAGCGGATAGACTGGCTGACAAAGGAATGATCACAAGGAGAAGACGGCAAGTTAGGTTGGCAGACGGCAGATGCAGCAGAATAAGCTCACAGCTCGAGATCACGGTGAAATTTGGAAACAAACAATTGGAGATGAATCTGCTAATACTTCCAGGAGTAGTGGATGAACTAGTGCTGGGATGGAATTTCCTCACGGGAGTCGGGCGGAAATAAAATGTGTCGGGCATGAATTGCAAGTACCGGCAAGAAAACGGCACAATGGATGTCTGGAAGAAAGGCTGTCGGTGGCTGTGATTCACACTTAAGTGATGAAGAGGACATTGAGAAATTCCTCGGCAAACAGTTAGCAGATTTCAGCACCATGTCGGGAACATCTACAGTGGCCGAGCACAAAATCACCATGAAAGACGACAAGCCAATCAAACAGAGGTATTATCCTAAGAACCCAAGAGTCCAAGGAGAGATCAACGCAAAAGTGGACGAGCTGTTATAAATGGGCTTCATAGAACATTCAAGAAGTCCATACAGCTCGCCCTTCGGAATGGTGAAAAAGAAGACGGGCAAGTGGAGGCTATGCGTTGATTTCAGACAAATAAACGCGAAGTCCATAAAAGATGCCTACCCGATGCCGCGGATCAATTATATCCTGGACCAACTCAGAGAGGCGAAATATATAAGCAGTCTAGACCTGGAAGACGGATATTGGCAAGTCTCTTTGGAGGTAAATAGTCGGCAATATACTGCGTTTGCAGTACCCGGCAAAGGCTTGTTCCAATGGAAAGTAATGCCTTTCGGACTACATTCAGCATCGGCCACGTTCCAAAGGACTCTGGATCAGGTAATCGGCCCGGAGATGTCACCATACGCGTTTGCATACCAAGATGACATCATTGTGATCGGACGCACGCTGAAAGAACACGTGGAGAACCTAAAGGAAGTGTTTAGGCGCCCCAAGGAATTAACACAAACAAACGCCGATAAATGCAAAGCAAGAGTCGCTTTACCTAGGACACCGCGTTACTAGCGAAGGGATAGGCACAGATCCCGAGAAGGTAGCGGCCATAGCCGAACTAGAGCCACCGTCGACAGTACGCGAACTACGGCAATACCTAGGCGTAGCTTCATGTGCCAGATTTTGCGCGTATAGTAAAACCACTGAATGATCTTCTACGCAAAGGCACAAAGTGGATATGGACGCCGGAACACCAACAGGCTTTCGAAGGGGTAAAGGCACGACTAGTAGCCGATCCAGTGCTGGCGTGCCCAGATTTCGAGAAAAAGTTCATCCTTCAGACGGACGCCAGCGACTATGGATTAGGTGCAATCCTGACTCAAGAGACAAAGGACGCCGAAAGGGTCATTTCATACTCAAGCCGGACACTAAACGGCGCGGAGAAAAATTACTCCACAACAGAAAAAGAGTGCTTGGGCAATCAGGAAGGTGAAGCCGTACTTGGAGGGCTACCATTTTAAAGTGGTTACAGACCACATAGCTTTAAAGTGGTTAAACAGCATAGAAAGCCCGTCTGGAACGCAGTATATAAGTCGGAACGGCCAGGATCGGACAACTATATCCTATAGCTGCCATAAAACTGATTGATCGGAAATGCCATAACTTTAGTGTTTGTTAAGTTAGGAAGTTGGGATTTCCTATGAGTATTTTATTTGGCCAGTCAATCCGACCTACCAAATTTCATAAGGATCGGCCGACTATATCCTATAGCTGCTATATAACTGATTGATCGGTAATGCCATAACTTTGGAATTTGTAAAGTTAGGAAGTTGGGATTTCCTATGGGTATTTTATTTGGCCTGTCAATCCGACCTACCAAATTTCATAAGGATCGGCCGACTATATCCTATAGCCGCCACTTAACTGAACGATTGGAAATGCCATAACTTTGGTGTTTTTAAAGTTAGAAAGTAGGGATTCTTATGAGTGTTAAGAATGCATCATATGAATAATTTTGGAGAACATAATTTACAGAATATTCTGCGGAAGGGTATTTCAACTTCGGCTCCGCCCGAAGTTAGCTTTCCTTTCTTGTTAAACATCTTTCCGCCTGTTTTGTCTGCAAATTATGACGTTTAGGAACAATTTTTTTGTTGATCAGGTGGTATATTGTTGTACTTTTTTAAGCCTCCGAAATTAGTAGTACTTTGAATTTTTTTCATTTTTTGCTCATTTAATTTTTCTGTCTTGATGCAATAACCCTGCAGTTCCGTTTATCACCTTTTAATTGATGAATCATCACCAAAAATTCATCACTGGTGATAAGTAGTCATTGAATTTTCATACAGAATAGTGCTGAATTGAAGTGAGAGAATGGTCGTTCGAATTCGATGGCACAGAGAAGCCACTGGAATTCCCAGAACAGGTGGAATGGTCCGCAAACACGTACGGTCTGAACCTGAACATGATCCCACGTGCAATGCCAGAGCTATTGCAAGGCGAAGCACTGAAATGGTTTATTTCAAACAATAAACATTGGAGAACATGGGGAGAGTTCAGCGAAAGTTTCCAGACGTACTTTCTGCCGAGAAGGTTCTTCTCGAAGTTGGCAGACAAGGTGAAACAGCGGAAACAGGGTTTCAGGGAACCGTTCAAAAATTACATGGTGGACATGCAGACTTTGATGAGGCCACTCGGGTACTCGCCAAAGGAGACCCTAGAAATAATCAAGGACAACTGCAGACCAGACCTGAGAATTTCATTAAGAACATACAAAGTGGATGATCTGGACACATTAATGATCCTGGCTGACGAGTACGAAGAACTGGACAAAGAGCGAGAAGAGTTCATTCACGAACACAAGTTCTCTCGAAACAAAATCGCAGCACCACCACAAACTACATGCAGGAGATGTGAAGACAGCACGGTAAACCAAACACCGTCCTTTGGCCAGTGGACACCGGCCAATATAACACAACAATGGCAACCAACGAACACATTATGGAGGCCACCAAACACCACTCAGGTGGCACGCAACCCAATGCCAAGAGCCACCAATACACAGACCCACTTGATAAACCCACAGGAGGCATTTCGCCGTTGTGGAGGACACGAACACTGGGCACGAGGATGCAGAAACCAAAGACTACTGTTCTGCTGGGTGTGCGGCAAAATTGGCATCAGGAGTGTAGAGTGCTGCCAAAAGGCGGGAAATGGGCAGCGATCCCAGTCGCAGAGAGGCGCACAGGGGTCGCAAAGTGTCTCCTCTCCAAACTAACTGGCAAGTTGATCGAGGAAGAGCAGCAGTTATCCGCGTACGTTGAAATTGGAGGCGTCGCATACAAGGCCACAATTGACACTGGAGCAACGTCAAGTTTCATCAATGAGGAGCTAGCGGATAGACTGACTGACACAGGAATGATCACAAGGACAAGACGGCAAGTTAGGTTGGCAGACGGCAGATGCAGCCGGATAAGCTCACAGCTCGAAATCACGGTGAAATTTGGAAACAAACAATTGGAGATGAATCTGCTAATACTTCCAGGAGTAGTGGACGAACTAGTGCTGGGATGGAATTTCCTCACAGGAGTCGGGGCAGAAATAAAATGTGCCGGGCATGAATTGCAAATACCGGCAAGAAAACGGCACAATTGATGTCTAGAAGAAAGGCTGTCGGTGGCTGTAGATTCACACTTAAGTGATGAAGAGGACATTGAGAAATTCCTCGACACACAGTCAGGAACATCTACAGTGGCCGAGCACCAAATCACCATGAAAGACGACAAGCCAATCAAGCAGAGGTATTATCCTAAGAACCCAAGAGTCCAAGGAGAGATCAACGCAAAAGTGGACGAGCTGTTACAAATGGGCTTCATAGAACATTCAAAAAGTCCATACAGCTCGCCCATCGTGATGGTGAAAAAGAAGACGGGCAAGTGGAGGCTATGCGTGGATTTCAGACAAATAAACGCGAAGTCCATAAAAGATGCCTATCCGATGCCGCGGATCAACTATATCCTGGACCAACTCAGAGAGGCGAAATATATAAGCAGTCTAGACCTGAAAGACGGATATTGGCAAGTCCCTTTGGAAGCAAATAGTCGGCAATATACGGCATTTACAGTACCCGGCTTGTTCCAATGGAAAGTAATGCCTTTCGGACTACATTCAGCATCGGCCACGTTCCAAAGGGCTCTGGATCAGGTAATCGGCCCGGAGATGTCACCATACGCGTTTGCATACCAAGATGACATCATTGTGATCGGACGCACGCAGAAAGAACACGTGGAGAACCTAAAGGAAGTGTTCAGGCGCCTCAAGGAAGCAAACTTAAGAATAAACGCCGATAAATGCAAATTCTTCAAGCAAGAATTGCTTTACCTAGGCCACCGCGTTACTAGCGAAGGGATAGGCACAGATCCCGAGAAGGTAGCAGCCATAGCCGAACTAGAGCCACCGTCGACAGTACGCGAACTACGGCAATACCTAGGCGTAGCTTCATGGTATCGACGATTTGTGCCAGACTTTGCGCGTATAGTTAGACCACTGAATGATCTTCTACGCAAAGGCACAAAGTGGACATGGACGCCGGAACACCAACAGGCCTTCGAAGAGGTAAAGGCACGATTAGTAGCCGATCCAGTGCTGGCGTGCCCAGATTTTGAGAAAAGGTTCATCCTTCAGACGGACGCCTGCGACTATGGGTTAGGTGCAATCCTGACTCAAGAGACAGAGGACGGCGAAAGGGTCATTTCATACTCAAGCCGGACACTAAACGGCGCGGAGAAAAATTACTCCACAACTGAAAAAGAGTGCTTGGCAATCGTGTGGGCAATCAGGAAGCTGAAGCCGTATTTGGAAGGCTACCATTTTAAAGTGGGTACAGACCACATGGCTTTAAAGTGGTTAAACAGCATAGAAAGCCCGTCCGGAAGGATAGCAAGATGGGCCCTGGAATTACAGCAGTACGATTTCGAGGTAGAAAAAGAAAAAGAGTGCTTGGCAATCGTGTGGGCAATCAGGAAGCTGAAGCCGTATTTGGAAGGCTACCATTTTAAAGTGGGTACAGACCACATGGCTTTAAAGTTTTTAAACAGCATAGAAAGCCCGTCCGGAAGGATAGAAATATGGGCCCTGGAATTACAGCAGTACGACTTCGAGGTAGCGTACAGGAAAGGACAGCTGAACGTAGTGGCAGACGCCCTATCCCGACAACCGTTGCCGGAGACACTTAGGGCCATAAAAGACGCATCAGAAAAACCTACCGATAGCTGCAGCTGGATCAGGGGTATGTTGGAGAAAATAAAAGCACAACCACAAAAATATCCACATTATGTAATGGAAGGCGAGTCACTCTATAGGCACATTCCTCACAGAGCGGGCTATGACGATGTCGTGGCTTGGAAACTGTGCGTTCCGCAGGGTCTAAGACAAGCCGTACTAGAAGAAAACCATGACTCCCCATACGCCACACACATTCGAAGAAAGAGCGGACGATTCACAGCAAACAGAAACGGCACAAGAGCAGACGGCGGACACATCGGAGGACTAGGACAAGGATTTCACATTGATACAGACTGCGAGGCAACAGGATTAGGCGTCAGGCCGAAACAAGAGTCATCCATACGCCACGCAGAAAGGACAATCACAAGGATAAGACACTGAATATAAATGGAAAAGGATGCTAGGGACCCCGACTACGAGGCAGACGGATTCAGCGTCAGGCATACGCCCGAGTTATCCATCGATACGCCGCGTAGATAAGGTGTAACAAAAAAAAAGGGGGACCCATTCAACGAGGCAGTCGGATTCAACGTCGAGCATACGCCCGAGTCATCCGCCTATACGCCGCGTAAATAGGGTACCTAAGGAAAAGAAAGGTTGCATAAAAATCCCAACGAGGCAGTCGGATTTGGCGTCGGGCATACGCCCGAGTCATCCGCCTATAAGCCGCGTGGAATAGGCTTATAAAGCACGAGCAGCAACGCCGAACCCGTAGCGTCAGTAGACTCTATACGGAGTAGATCAGGCTGAAGCTACTGGCTGCCGAAGAAAGGGGAGAGACGGCAAATCAGAGCTGCACCGTACGATGCAAGTAATTAAAAAAAATAATAATAATAATAACAATAATAAATAAGAAAATATATAAACATAGAAAACCCTGGCACAGGGAACACAGAAAACACGGGCATAGCAAACATAACAAACGCGCACAATACAAGCAAATAAATAACACAAAATAAAACAAGCGGCATCGGTCCTCCCGTATACGACATCGAGGCCCTACGGCCAAGGGCGACTGGAGGGTAAAAGGCTAAAAGAGAGAGTAAAAAAGTGAGAAGGGTGAAAGTGGAGAAAGAAAGGAAAAAAACTTACCTTTGAAACCTTTTTGTCATGTCGCTCTTAAAGGGATGGGGGCGCTTTGATAAATAAGCGGACGATAGTGTCGATCGATGGGCACAGATCACTGGAGATGGGTCACACAAAAAAAAAAATATCGTCACCACCGGATGGCAACGCTGCGATAATTCAAATCATCGAGATCGGCTAGAAAACCGATCGGAAAGGCGGTAGTGTGATCAGACAACGAAGGAAAGGAGATGCTTAGAACGCGAAGCATAAGGGGGAAACATCTTGGGCGGGACATTCAAAATAGATACGAAGAACGCGAGAATTCTATGGGGGAAACATCTTGGGCGTGGAACTCAGGTACGAGCTGTAAGCGTCGAGGGAACCATTTGGAGGAGCAAGAGGACTCGAAGGCTACAAGGATTTACAAGGAAGACAGCCGGAGAGAAGAAAATCAAGTCTATGGGGGAAACATCTTGGGGCGGGAAATAAATAAAACGAGAAGGAGCGACGTCGAGGGAAGGAGGACCAACATCAGCGATCCGGAACAGCGGATCTAGAGAGAACTCCAAGATAACAGCCGGAGAAGAGGTGCAAGTCTCATTTCGTTCCCGAAGAAAGGGGAGAATGTGAGGAGTTAAATAACTCCTCACAAATAAATGAGAGTTTGGAGAATACGGCTGGAGAGAGTTTGGAGAGAACGAGGAAAGAGAGAGAGTGTCGTGCGCAAAACCGAAAAAGGAGAAGCCGACAACTAACGGGATACCCCGGCCTATATAAGCAGGCCGAGCGCAGGAAGAGGGGGCAGTCGATCACAAGGAGTCAATCCAGCAAGATCAGTAGACAAGCAGCACATCAGTGAACAACACAAGTCAAGTCAACATCAGGAGGAAGCAGAGCCGCGCCGAGTCAACAGGAGCAAGATCGCTACATCAAGACGTTCGGGACTTAGAGTTGAAGTCTCCGAGCTGAGAAACAGGTAGCTGAGGTCCTTGAGGCATCACGCGGCTAAGTCCAGGCGCTTTGTTCTAATTCTTGTCGCGACTTGAGCTTGGCGTATTGCTCGGCGAGTCCGACAGAAGTGAATAGAAAGAGTCCTTCGACAAAGAACCGTGGGCTCGAAAGGGAAGTTGTCCAGAACTAGCGGCCGTGCGAAAGCAATTGCCTTGTCGAATTCCGGCGTACGCCTGAACCGACATGCGAGAATTGTGCAGGCCCTGGTGCGACTAGCCACGAAGAACGCGCGTCTGAATCACGGCTGTCTCGAGAGGCGTATGCGTCGAGAACACGGTAATTCACCGCCAGAGTCCTAGACAGGCAACTGATCGAATCTCGAGAGCCAAAGACCCGCTGCACCTAGTCTCACTAGAGCACGCAGACCACGCCACCAGGACTTCGCACCGTGAGCAGAGCAAGGACATCGAGGACACAAGGAGCGACGAGCGGTCATCGCAGGCCCAGCAGCAACCAAGCCATACTACAACACATCCAGTCCACGGCTAAGAGGCGAGGGCGGAAGCGTTCGTCTTGAACCTAGCGTCCTGCCACAGGGACTGCATTGGCGGCCTTCCGGCGTATGCTTGAACCGTCAGGTGGAAACTGTGTAGGCGTCTGGTGCGACCGGCCGGGACAGATCCAGGGACAGGAGGCTGTGGCTGCAAAAGGCGTACGCTTTGAGAGCCCGGTGCCTGTTCACCCTAGTCTGGGAACGGTGACGCATCCCTAGACCCTCATAGCCCCGAAGCCAGCGACAGCGGAGGCGTTCCGGAGCAGCGAGCAGCGAGACAGCGGAGAGCGTCGGTGGAACGACCACAATTCTTCAAGGAAGGAGCTGAGACAACCATCTGTCACCATTAGTCCCAGGCCGAGGGACAAGTCGGCGAATAAAGATCCTAATACAAACACCCTAACTTTCTATGCGTTCTCATTAGACAATCGGGCGGTCACGTTTATATAAATTTGGTGGGAAGAACAACACACATCTTCTGAGCTAGCCGCACGATACTCTTAGCGAGCAGACATCAAAAATCAGTTCGTTACACAATAATAATGTCCGACCGGTACAAACCACTTTGGAAAACCAATAAAGACCCTTAAGATAAACGAGGACGGAAGCTAACTTCGGCAAGCCGAAGTTTTAATACCCCTGCAGACTTTGCCGAAATTGCTAAAATTGAAAAGGTAGCGAAAGGAATAAGGTATACAGAAATAAACTAGATTTATGTCATGTCAATAGCTTTTATACTGCAAAAATGTCATATAAAAAAAGAAAAAAGGGATTTTTTCGGAGCCTTTAACAATTTTTCCTACGGAATCTATAAGATATAGACGTCCGATCGGCAAGCGCTTATACCCTGATCAAGATATGCGTAAATAAATTAGACTTGGAAAAATGTATGCCAATAGCTTTTACACTGCGCGAAATATTCTGAAAACATCAAATTTGGAACGAATTAACCCTATTGTTCCTATGGGAGCTATAGGATATAGACGTCCGATCGGCACGCGCTTTTACCCTGATCAAGGTATGCATAAAAAAATACGATTTGGAAAGATTCATGTCAATAGCTTATACACTGCGCGAAATATCATCAATTCTTGCCAGATATATCCGATTGTTCCTATGGGAGCTATAGGATATAGACATCGGATCGGGGCGATTTTCAAACTTGATCTGCGTACACATGTTTTAGGACAACTGTGAAAGTTTCAGATCGCTAGCTTTTAAACTGAGCTCCCAAACGGTATTGAAACAGACGGACAGACGGACATGGCTATATCGACTCCCCTATTGATCCTGATCAAGAATATATATACTTTATAGGGTCGGAAACGTCTCCTTCACTGCGTTACAAACATCTGACCAAAATTATAATACCCTCTGCAAGGGTATAAAAACCCAGTAAAGAATACGGTTCAAACTATCAACCTAAACTTCAATCTTTTTGTTTCACATAAAAATGAACACACAAATAAATTATATACATTATTAGTTGATACAGGTGCAGACATCTCTTTAATAAAAGAAACTTCAGACTCATTTAACAATGTTAACTATAAAAATATTACCCAGATATCAGGTGTTGGTAAAGGAACAACCAATTCAAAAGGATTAGTTTTAATAGAACTTCTTTCAAGCAACTATGCTAAACCGCATAATTTTCATATAGTAGCATCAAATTTTCCTACTTCATGTGATGGAATTATAGGCATAGATTTTATGAAAAAATACAATTGTCCTCTTCAGAAGTCGTCAAATGCAGACGTGTATTTATTGTGCTCCGGGAAAAAAGTATTCAATAAAATCAAAAAGGGGCAGTGACCGTTTTAATAAATCTATTATAACGCGAAAAGACGCTTTCTGCGATGAAATCACGAATGTTTATATTGATTGGTCATTTAATTAATATAAAACTTAACACTTAAAACTCTAATTAACTTTACCACGAATACAATGAGTCTGAACGACGTTCGCACACAACGTCAGCGTGAGCAAGACGAGAGACGGCTCTCAGTACAATAAATTAAGGGGTACTTCTCTTTTAAAGCAACCGAAAATAATGCAAGCTCTGATCAAGCGCGGGCAATTACCCTCAATTTGACCGAATTCTTAAACGTAGCGAGCGAGAACCGCGTTCTTGATCCGACGTCTCTGCTGCCAAAGAGTTCTGAATGTGCTCCAACGCAGGTATGCAATAACCTAAGCTCATCAACAGTAACTAGCACAGCAATTTCTTTACCGACGTAAACTGTAACTACAACAACAACTGCAACTGTATTGTAGTATGTTCACATATCGAATGCACACTGTACTCAGTGTTTCGCATCGATTTAAGTACAGACACCTTATTTGGCATTTTGCATTTGGCCACAATAACAAAACACAAATATATAAACCTAGCAGTTCCCGAGTGCCCGGTTATATGACCGCCCTCGAATGCGTGGGAACTGCAGTGTTAGCATATTTGATATGTGCGACCGCTCCGACGGCCAAGTGAACATAGTGTCTCTCTCTCTCTCATATATAAAGACAATTATACATAAGCGTCGACCGCAGCTCTGCCGGCGTCTCTGCCGACATAGCCGGCCGACCTTAGCTTTATGCAAACATGTAATAGAATTAAGAAATCAGAATTGAAAATAAAAAGCTTGGGAGCGTACCTCTGAGTCGCTCCCAATTCAACCGAAATTATTTAACTATACACTCATAAAGAAAACCTAAAAAGTTCCAATGTTCTTGTCAACAAAATTATCGAGCTTTTGGAAAGGATAACTTTCACATAATACCTCTAGTAAAGGGCAACATCCAAGAGACAAAGGTTCAAATAAAGTCTGAAGAGAATTACAAAGTATTATCGAAATATCTCACCGAGAATAAAAAGAACTTTTACACGTAACAGATAAAAAGTAGCAAGGGCCTACAAGTCGTACTTAAGGGCATAGAGTCCGACGTAACGCCTGCAGAGATAACAAAGGCGCTACAAGAGAAGTGATTTAGCGCTAAGACAGTCTTCAACATCCTTAACAGGGATAGAAAGCCGCAGCCACTCTTTAAGGTTGAGCTCGAACCAGAAAATAAGCCCCTAAAGAAATACGAAGTGCACCCCATTTACAATCTTCAGTTCCTGCTACACAGCAGAAATACAGTTGAGGAACCGCACAAACGCAATGGCCCGGTACAATGTGCGAACTGCCAAGAATGTGGCCATACAAGGTCATACTATAAACTGCGCCCGGTGTGTGTAGTTTAAGGAGATCTTCATGACTCCGCACACTGCCCAGCGAGCAAAAATGACTGCAATTCGAAAAAGTGCGGCAACTGCGGTGGCAATCACACTGCTAACTACAGAGGCTGCCCTGTTTATAAGGAGCTGAAAAGTCGCATTCTCCAGAGAGGAACTGCCGCGCGCACCGAAAATAAACAGATGACAGCTTCGAGATCAAACCCTGAAGTCTTCTTATGCCTAATGCCTCTCGGATCTTTCATCTGATCACTCGCCTGTCCTTTTTATTCTACTCCGACATCCAGTCGCATTGGAGCAATCGCTTAAATTGACATCACAGAAAACCAATTGGGTTAAATACAAGAAATACATTAGCTCACACATTGAGCTAAGTCCTCATCTCAACGATGAAGCCAACGTAGACAGCTATGTTAATACACTGGAGTCTGTACTCGTCTCTGGAGCTCGAGTTTCAACACCTCAAACTGCAAGTACACAATGCAACCAAAAAAAGACAAATCTACAAATAGAACAGCTCGTCCTCGACGAGCAGTAAGCGACACTTACGTCGAGAGTGGCAACTCCACAGATCGCCATCTGCTAGGCAACGCTTAAAACATGCCTCACGTCAACTCACAAAAGCTTTACAGCAAGAAGAAGCACATGACCACCGACGCTACATAGAGCAATTGTCAGCATCGAGTACAAAACACTCACTATGGAGAGCTCACCCAACTCTAAGCTCACCGAAGGTAACCGTGATGCCTATTAGAAATCCCACAGGCGGCTGGGCGCGCAGCGATGCAGACAGAGCCAGCACGTTTGCCAACAACTTTAAAAATGTCTTCCAACCAAATCCTGCCACTAGTGTGTCACTTTGCCGACTTTACCATATGAGCCTCAGCTTCAACATGAGCCAATTGAGTTTCGCCCAAACAAAATCGTTAACATCATCAAAAATCAGCTGAATGCGAAAAAATCCCCTGGCTGCGACCTCATAACTCCCAAAATGATCATTGAGCTCCCATATTGCGCCGTTTGCACTATCACCCAGCTTTTTAATGCCATCACAAAACTTGGCCACTTTCCAGTCGATTATTATAATGATAGCAAAGCCGGGAAAAGACCACACAATTCCCACGTCGTGTAGACCTATAAGCCTACTTTCATGCTTATCTAAACTCTTAGAAAAATCCGTATTGACTCGGATAAACACATACCTAAGAATCCAGGAAGGAATTCCGTCACATCAATTTGGGTTTCGTTAAAAGCACGGAACAATTGAGCAGGTCAACCGGATAACATCAGAAATTCGGAACGCGTTCGAAAAACGAGAGTACTGTACTGCCATATTTTTAGATGTCTCTCAGTTATAACAACATCTACGTTTGCTGATGATACAGCTATTCTCAGCCGCTCAAAATGACCGATGCAAGCAACTGCGCAGCTAGCTCTTCATCTGGTCGATCTTGAAAAGTGGCTATCAGATTGGCGAATTAAAGTGAACGAACAAAAATGCAAGCACGTGACGTTCACCCTGAACAGGCAAAACTGCCCGCCGCTCATGTAAAACCATACTACTCCCGCAAGCAAACGAAGTGACATATCTAGGAGTATACCTCGACAGAAGACTCACATGGCGCCGGCACATTGAAGCCAAAAGAACACACCTAAAGCTAAAAGTCAGTAGCCTTAATTGGCTTATCAACGCTCGATCTCCCTTTAGCCTTGAATAGCCAAGCTATCGTTGCACCCTAACCACCTGGCGACAGGTCTTATTATACTGTTAGTTAAATTTTAATGTTAAGATTCGTAAACTTATTGTTAGTCTCAAAATTAAGAGAAGATTCAATAAATAAAAGCAAAGTTTAAGACAAAAAAAAATAGATTTAAAACCATAAAATGATTGGATCATACTGAGACCAGATAACCTCTATACTCCCATTCATATTCCAATAAACCATACACTCGAAAATAATTTGACAATTCTACCAGCAAGATCCGAAGTCGTCCGAAAAGTTACAATAAATTCAGCAACCAGGTATATATTAATACCGAACCAAGAAATCCAAAATGAAGTATTCATTGGAAATTCCATTGCAGATTCTAAAAACACTTTTGTCCGAATTTTGAATACACTAAAAGTTGAACCATTGGATGTTTATGACATAATTAAATCTAATAAAAACGTAAACCAAGTAGAAATCTTAGAAAAATTGAAGAAAAATTTTCCACCTCAGTTCCAAGATATTCTTAAAGAATTATGCACCAAACACAGATATATTCGGAATAGAATCCGAATCGAAAACAACTAATAATTTTTATAAACAAAAAATAAAAATGAAAGATGATGAACCGTTAAACATAAAGAATTATAAAACTCCCCACAGTCAAAAAGAAGAAGTAGAAAAACAAGTAGAAAAATTAATTGAAGACAGTATTGAAGATAGTAGAACCTTCAGTTTCTGAAAACAACAGTCCATTATTAATCGTCCCAAAAAAATCATTACCAGATTGCGATACTAAAAGATGGCGTTTAGTAATTGATTACCGCCAAATGAACAAAAAATTAAAAAAAAAAACTACCAAGAATAGACGATATTCTTGACCAATTAGGCAGAGCTAAATACTTTTCATGTCTAGACCTGATGTCAGGATTTCATCAAATAGAACTCAAAGATACGTCTAGAAATATAACGTCCTTTTCCACGAGCAATGGCTCCTATCGTTTTACACGATTACCTTATGGTTTAAAAATAGCGCCAAATTCTTTCCAAAGAATGATGACAATTGCATTTTCAGGTATCGAACCTTCTCAGGCATTCTTGTATATGGATGACCTAATTGTCATCGGTTGTTCAGAAAAACACATGATTAAAAATTTTACAAACGTTTTTGATCTATGTAGAAAAAACAACCTTAAACTGCACCCAGAGAAGTGCACATTTTTCAGACACGAAGTGACCTTTCTTGGACACAAGTGTACTGACAAAGGTATTTTACCAGATAGTAAAAAATACGAAGTAATAGAAAAATACCCAGTCCCAACGGACGCAGACAGCGCTAGAAGATTCGTTGCATTTTGCAATTACTACAGACGTTTTATTACAAATTTTTCCGATTACTCACGTCACATAACTAGATTATGTAAAAAGAATGTTGAATTTGAATGGACAGATCAATGTCAAAAAGCATTCGAATACCTTAAAATTCAATTGAAGAAACCCACACTACTGCAGTATCCAGATTTCAATAAAGAATTTTGTATAACAACAGATGCAAGCAAACAAGCGTGTGGAGCTGTTCTTACTCAAGATTACAATAACACCCAGCTACCAGTAGCCTATGCAACAATATCATTTACAAAAGGGGAAAGCAACAAAAATACAACAGAACAAGAGTTAGCAGCCATCCACTGGTATGGAAAACATTTCAAAGTCAAAACAGACCATAGGCCATTAACTTACTTATTTTCAATGACAAACCCTAGTTCAAAACTAACACGAATGAGATTAGATTTAGAAGAATATGATTTTGCTGTGGAATATCTTAAGGGAAAAGACAATCATTTAGCCGACGCGCTTTCAAGAATAACTATAACAGACTTGAAAAATATTTAAACGAATAATAAAATTCTGAGAGTCACTACCAGAAACCAAAGTAAACAGAAAAATTCCTGCGCAGGAATAGAAAAAGAAAAAAAGATTTGCCTATGCAAACTCTAAATAAAGCTTCTCAGCCCAACGTATACGAAGTCATTGTAAATGACGAGGTACGAAAAAAAGTGACCTTGCGAATAACAGATTCACTATGTTTATTAAAGCATGGAAAAAAGTTATAGCAAGAATTTATGTTAGCGATATTTCGGACGTTGATGCACTATGATCAGCGCAAACAAGTGGCCCTTACGACACCAAGCAGTGCTTGTTACGCGCGGAGCCCTATAGGCGTATAAACGAGATCGCAAGAAGTGAAAAAGGACAATATAGAAGCGGACAGACTAAGTTAGAAATACGTACAAGACTAATACTAATACTAATTTTGCGCTTAGTAAGATAAAATTAATGCTTTTAGGCTTGGCAAAGAGTCGGTAGTAGAAATAATATGGTATAGTCTATTATAGTCGTTACACAGTACTCTAAACGGTTCATGCATATCATAGTTAGTGTTAAATCATTTCGCGGTATTAGATAAACATTAAATTAAATCATGAAATAAATAAAATTGTAAGCAATGAAGTAAAACAAATGTAAACACATAATGTTAAGATCAGAACTTATGTTAAGCTTTCCTCTCTTGTATTTGCACACGCAGCCGCTGCGCTCGGCTAAAGCTCTATGGATATGAGAAGTTTATTAAAGCTATACTCTACAGATCCACACCGTGTCCCTCATTTTCATGCTGTTTCCTGACGGAAACAGATTAATAATAGTTATTAATTTCTGACTAGTCATTTTGGCGCCCCCGGGTGGACCACACGGATTCCTTGGATTTTGGATTAGACTTAATGCACACGGCAGCTCGCCAGTACTCAATACCAGGTAACATATTGCAGTGTTATTTGAGCAAAATAATCAAATTGAAATTCTGTTGTTATAATAAATCTTAAAATTGTTCATTTGAATTTTGGCATATAAGTGAAATTTTGGTGACATAGTGGAAAAATACCCGCACAACTACGCATACACAGTTGCATAGCTGTATATAATTAGCGGAGCAGAGTCTACACACACATGCACCAGCCCGAAACGGTTATCTTTGATTCCTCTTTAAGAGCGGTAAACTCGTGAACGGAGAAGTAGTACAGTTCTGTGGCCGGCTCATATATAGTGAGCATTACGAGGGTAGTTCAATAAGTTTGTCGTTTTCACATATACCATGCCTCCTAAAAAACAAAGTGGTAATAACTCGTCCTTTGTACAAGATGACGATGAATTGGAACTTCTTCATCAGCGAGATATTCTTGTCACCAATATAACGCGAATTAAAGTATCAATAACTGAAGGAACTTTAGAAAGAGACCCACTACAGATAGAGTGTCGATTAGATGTGCTTAACGCTTACGTGGAAAGGGCATTTAATATACAGTGGTCATTAGACAAAATTAATCCGGAGTTGGCATCGAGTGAAGAACTGGAAGATTTATGTGTTACTACTCGGGCTCTTCTTCAATCGCTTAGAAGCTCAAATCAACAACAAGATTTAAAAGACAACACACTAAATACAACTGGTGGACATTATAGACAGCTACCGCAAATGAAGCTGCCAAAATTTAGTGGCGTTTATTCAGAGTACAAAAACTTTATTGGACTGTTCGAAACTCTTGTGCATGCATCAACTATCAAACGTAGAGAAATTTAATAATTTGCTTGGCTGTCTTGAAAAAGAAGCATTGCGCACAGTAAAGGCATTCCAGGTAACGGATAGCAATTATAAAAAGGCTCTCGATGCGTTAAAACGAGTATATGAAAATGAGTGCCTAATATTTTTCGAAGGTGTTTCAAGGCTATTTGATTTATCTTGCATACCCAGTCCGTCTGCTTCGTCGTTGAGAACTTTGATTGACAATGTTAGGGCAATTTAAGAATCATTGTTGTCTGTTGGTGACGACAGTAAAATTGTTAACGTCATGTTGATCCATATAGTCATGTCAAAGGTAGACGCAGGAACGCGAGCTAGATGGGAAGAGGGGCTTGATTATTCGAAGATTCGATTATTCGAAGACATGAAAAGATTGTGAAGATGAGATGAATAAGCGGTATCAACATTTGTCAGTTGAAGAATCTTTATCGAATAAAGGGAAAACCAATACGGCTTATCGAGATAACCGGCCATAGAAGAGTGGTACTACATTATTAGCAGTTAATCAAAGGGAGCATCTTCAGATCACCAAGTGTGTGTTTTGCAAGTCGCAGGATCACGCGATCACTGCCTGTTCCTCATTTACTGCGCTTCCGGTTGCCAACCGCTTTAGATTCGCCAAGGGCTCGCGACTTTGTATTAACTGCCTTAAACGAGGGCATAATGTTTCATGTTGCAATTTATCACATTGCCGAGTCTGTAATAATTCTAATAATTAGAAAGCCGATCCGATTGTTTGGAATAGGGAAGTCAAACTCCTTAACTGAGACCTGTGTACAAGCCTCAATATGTTCTCGCACCAACAATTTCCAGATGTCAGCAGAATTATGCGTTTTGCCATCCATTTCGTCATATCAACCAGAAAAGGCAATTCGGAACTCGGAGTTAGGCATTCCACAGCACCTTTCGCTAGCTGATCCATTATTTTACAAACCCCAAAAGGTAGATTTACTATAGGGTGCAGATGCATTCTTTGACTTGCTAGCTGAAGGCCACATTAAAGGAGCCAGTGATAAGCTGTCATTGCAAAACACTGTGTTTGGGTGGGTTGTATCAGGTCGATATAAATCCCTGACTAGTCAGCCAAAAGACTTTAACTGTCATTTAACCACGCTCCAAGATCAATCCCTCGATGTCAGTGTGCAGAAGTTCTGGGAGCTTGAGGAAATTCCTAACGTCGCATCAACAAAACGACATACCCCAGAACAACAACTTTGCGAGAAATTATTTAATCAAAGCGTTACAAGATTACCCTCGGGTCGGCTAAGAGTTTCTTTACCCTTCAAATCGAGCCCTGCGAGCTTGGGCAATTCCTTCGAAACTGCCAAACGAAGATTTTTGTCTTTAGAGCGAAGGATTCAAAAACAACCTGAGGTCCAAGCTTTATACGTTGCATTCATGAAGGAGTATTTAGCCTTAGGGCACATGTCACTAGCCGACAGTGGTATTCCCAGTGAACCACACTATTTTATCCCGCACCAGTGTGTGCTGAGACCGCAAACGAAATTACGCGTTGTTTTTGACACATCGTTTAAGTCGTCAACCCAGCTATCTTTAAATGATTTGCTTATGGTTGGGCCAACAATTCAACCATCTCTCTTTTCTATCTTGTTACGCTTTCGTATTCGTGCATATGCAATATCTGCAGACATAACAAAAATGTATCGGCAATTCGAGATCGATGAGAGTCAGCGTCAATACCAGATGATTGTATGGAGAGAAAGTCCAACAGAACCTGTGCAAGCATATCGACTAAATACGATTAGCCGTCAGATGTCTTCAATACCTTAGTAATTTGTATGCTAGCTCTCACCCTCGCGGTGCCGAAGCTCTGTCCAGAAACTTTTATGTAGACGACTTACTAGCTGGAGCTGAGACGCTAGAAGAGCTTCAGGTTATGCGCTAAGAACTGGAAAACATTTTAAGTTCAGCAGTCTTTGGCGAAATGGTCGTCCAATGTTGCATCGGAAAACATTAACTCGTCAACAACTATTATTCTTGGCGACCAAGATGACATTAAAACATTAGGTCTAATATGGCTGTAAGTCCAACCGAAGTTCTCACAAAGCGATCTATTTTATCTTTCTCAGCACGCCTTAATGACCCTCTTGGTTTACTAAGCCCAATAACAACGAAAGCTAAAATCCTTGTACAACAACTTTGGTTGTGTAAACTCGGGTGGGACGATCCACTTCCGAAAGACTTCCGTCAAAGTTGGGAATCAATGGCCCCCTGTTTCCTTGATTTGGATAAAGTGTCTATACCCCGACATACTGGAGTTACTAACAAAGGGTCGACCCAGATCCATGGATTCGCAGACGCTTCGGCAAGGGCATTTGGCTGCTGTTTGTATGCGCGTGTTGTTACGCCCAATGGAATCTCAGTCCGGCTTATCACTGCGAAATCAAGGGTTGCGCCATTAAAAACTAAAACGATCCCAAGGCTGGAGTTATGCGCCGCGCATTTGTTGGCAAAGCTATGGCAAACCGTAAGAGAAGATTTGGATTTCGCAGTAGAGAGTATTTTCTTTTAGTCTGACTCCGAAGTAGTTTTACACTGGTTAGAACAGCATTCGTCCACCTTAAATGTATTTGTTGCAAACAGAGTTGCTGATATACAAGAAATGGCAGCGGAAGCGCAATGGCGCCACGTGCCAACTAAAGAAAATCCAGCAGATCTTATGTCTCGCGGATGCCCAATTACAGAGCTGAATGATTTCTAGTGGTTCAGTGGCCCATCATTCCTAAGTGAAAAATGGAACTTTGGCCTCAAAATCCACATTTTACGCTTTCAGAGGTTGAAAAACGACTAGAAAAACGTTCCTCGGCAGCGGTCTTAGTAGCAATCAATCATCAACCTGACGAGATTCTTGCCTTACTTGAAACTCAGTCAAGATATCTGAAAATCTTGAGAATTGTCGCGTACATACTACGGTTCGTTCGAGGACGCATAGCTGAGCAGTATACATCAGTTGTTATCACGGCCCAAGAATTAAGACATGCCTTTCTCACAATAATACACAGCATACAGCAATTCGAATTTGCATCCTTGCAAAAGCTAACTCCATGTATTTGGAAGCATCAAGATGCACAACGAAACCTTCCTCTTCTACGGGTCGGTGGTCGTTTGTTAAATTCGCCACTGCCATACGATGCAAAGCACCCTCTTTTATTACCAAAATCTTGTAAATTTGCTAAACCATTCGTAGAACATCTTCACAGGTCCAACCATCACGCAGGCCCACGCATACTTGTCGGTTTACTTCAGCAACAAATCTGGCTCGTCAACGCACGTCAGTTATGCAACACGATTGTCAGGCAGTGTACGCATTGCTTCAGATATAAACCTCGATTACAGTCACAAGTCATGGGAAATCTACTCGCTGACAGATTAAACGGACAATTTCCATTCGAAGTCAGTGGTGTGGACTTCTGTGGTCCAATTAAGGTTTCGCTAAAGTTGCGTGGCAAGACACCTGTGAAAATGTATATTGCAGACTTTGTGTGTTTTATCACCAAGGCGGTGTACTTGGTCGTTGTCACAGATTTGACTTCTAACTCTTTCATTATGTGTCTCTCCAGATTTATAGGACGACGAGGGCCTGTTGCTCGGCTATACAGCGACAATGCAACGAATTTTGTTGGAGCAGCTCGCGAACTTCAAGACCTAGTCAAGGCTTTCACTGGTCACAGCTGCGCAATGGTAGAACATGCTGCAACGCACGGGACAGAGTTCGTCTTCATTCCCCCTCGAGCCCCCCACATCGGTGGCTTGTGGGAAGCAGCAGTGAAGGTCGCCAAGCATCTTCTCATTCGGACCATCGGCAGCGCTTTGTTGAGCAAGGACGAGCTCGACACAATCGTCGTGGAAGTGGAAGCTATACTGAACACCAGGCCAATAATAGCCGTCACCACCAATCCGAACGACAAGCCATAACCCCAGCACATCTACCAGCTGGTCGAACGCTAGGTGCGCTGCCAACCGTGTTCGTGCAACGCGTCAACGACGACAAGCTCTCTTACTTGAGCAGATGGCGGCTCGTGTCCGCCATCAAGGAGCGCTTTTGGACCAGCTGGTTGAGAGAGTACCTCCTCAGCCTTCACCAGAAGCAGAAGTGGACCAAAGATCAGCACAACCTCGTGAAGGGCACCATCGTATTAATTCACGAGGACAACATTCTGTTGCAAGCGTGGCTGCTAGGCGTCGTCACTAAAGTATTTCCAGGATCGGATGGAAAGGTTCGAGTGGCAGAGGTCAAAACGAAAAACGGTCATGTCAAACGATCGACTAGCTCCGCTCCCTATTAACTGATTGAAGTCTGGAGACTTTCAATGTGGGCGGTGTTAAATCATTTCGCGGTATTAGATAAATATTAAATTAAATCATGAAATAAATAAAATTGTAAGCAATGAAGTAAAACAAATGTAAACACATAATATTAAGATTATAACTTATGTTAAGCTTTCCTCTCTTGTATTTGCACACGCAGCCGCTGCGGTCGGCTAAAGCTCTATGCATATGAGAAGTTTAAAAAGCCAGTGAAGGCAGTTGAAAAATTATACTCTACAGATCCACACCGTGTCCCTCATTTTCGTGGCTGCTTCCTGACGGAATCAGATTAATAATAGTTATTAACTTCTGACTATTCAGTTAGATCTACAAATATTTAAAGTAAGAGGAACATAGTTTCTGGTTATTCTATTAGGCACGGAGAAGTCCCAGTAACTCGGGACTCTCCACATCCCCGTGAATAATTTTATAAATAAAAGTTGTGCCAAGCATCGTTCTACGGTTTAATAAAGATGTTAGATTAATTAGGAGAAGTCTACTAGAGTAGGATGGTAAAATAAGGCTTGCATTCCAGTTAAGGCCCCGTAAAGCAAATAATAAAAAGTTCTTTTGCTCAGACTCTATCTGGTCTATATGTACACCATACTGAGGACTCCAAACTGCAGAACAGTACTCCAGAATTGGACGGACTAGTGAAACGTACGGAGTCTTTGTCGAATTCCTTTGACCACCTTTTAATAAATCCAAGTACTCCCCTCGCCTTATTCACCATAGAAGTAACATGGTCACAAAACTTAAGTTTTGGGTCAAGAAGGACGCCAAGGTCATCAACATGCGTAATTCTAGACAACGCACAGCCACCCAGCGTATACGTGGCATATTGTGGGTTCACCCTACAAAATGTCATTACACTTAGCGCCATTTAAATCCAAAAGATTTTCACAACACCATGTTTAAAAAGCATTTAGGTCCGATTGTAAGTCTGAACTGCTGGAAATTTCGTTATATTGCAGGCATAACTTAAGGTCATCTGCGTACATAAGGACACGCGACCTTCTCAAGATTAGAGGGAGATCGTTTATAAATAAAGTAAAAAGTGTGGGACGCCTGAAGTAACTCGGATCAAATTAGAGACCGAGTTTTTAAAGAGCACTCGTTGAGTCCTACCACTTAGATAATCTGGCTTAACTTTATGGAAATCCAAGAGAAGGAAGCTTTCGCTTAACCTCGAACAAAAATTAAGTTTGACTTGGCTATGGCATTTGAATAAGATGGATTTGGACGGGATGAAACAGGACAAACAGATCGGCAATTGCATGATCAGTATTTGCCGTAGAATTTTCAAATGATAGCGATGCTGGGTAACAAGCTGGTTTACGCTTAGTGTTAAAAAATTTATAAAACTGTTTTGGATCTTGTGGAAATTAGACCCTACAACGAGTCATATAGCTTTTATAACACCGGGCGTTAAGCACGGTAAAATTTGACCGAGCCCTTAGGTATCGAGAGAAGGCAGATTGTGAACCGCACATTTTAAATTTATTGAAAAGTCTGGACTTAATATTTTGTAGGTGTGACAACTCCTTAGTAAATAGCATAACTGAACACACAGATAAAAGAAGGAGTTCAATGCATTATAAAAGATATTAACGGCCTCAGCCATGTTAGTGCATGAATAAAACTCGGACCAGTCATACCCGGATATAAAAGTGTTTAAAAGATGAAAGTTTGCTTTACGAAAGCAGTAGATTCGTTTAACCATCTTTTCGGATTTTTTATTCAGCTCTGTTCTTGCATCTACAGTCAGCTCTAGAGTTGGATGATAATGATCTTCCGGTTGTGTTAGTGGTGATGTTCTTAATAGAGAAACGCCTTCTGAATTTGAAACAAACAGTAAACGTCCTAAAGAGTTTTTAACATAGTTCACTTGGGATAACGCAATGTCAAGCAAGCCGTCAATAAAGTCATGCTGCGCTAAAGGAAGTAAAATGTTAGAGTTTTCGTCAGGGGACCATGTCGCACTAGGTATATTAAAATCACCTAATACTATTAACTGATCTCGATCTGACAGTTTTTTGGAAATGGACTGAATAACGGAAAGGTGATGGTGGGATATATGAAACAGTAATATATACAAAACTACCGGGAAACGATAATTTTATACCTAGGAATTCGATGTCATAAAATTCTTCGAAAGTTAGTAATTCAGACGAAAAAGTGGAGTCGACAGCGATCAGGACTCCACCTCCCCGTCTGGACTGACGATCAAGCCTGTAAATTGTGTACTTACCCTGGAGAATTTCGGAGTTAAGAATATCCGGCCTTAACCAGGTCTCTGTACATACCATAATATTATATGGTAATAAAAAACTATCCGAGTAGAATTTAGTCAGCTTACTAAGTAAGCCTCTTGTATTCTGATAGCAAAGAAGAAAAGAGGAGGCTAGTTTTTTGGGTTAGAAGAGGATGTAGATATATACACCAATGGAATTCTCGACTTAGGTCAGTTCTTTCAAAGGCTTGAAAAAGAAGCCGGTATACTAAATATCAGCCAGCTCAAAGTGGCACCGAGCGAAAGGATCTTTGACACAATCTCAATGGCATCTTATAAAATAATGGGCAATAAAAAGTTACAATCTTTAAGAGCAGCGCTAATCAAGCTACGATCCAATGCAAGGAGGTCATACAGGCATAACTAGAACATTAGCAAAAATAAAAAGGCATTATTACTGAAAAAATATGACCAGAGATATAACAAAATATATAAGAAAATGCCCAAAATGCCAAAAATCAAAAACAATAAAACACGCAAAAACACCATTGACTATTACTGAAACGCCACAAATGGCTTTAGACAGGTTAATTGTGGATACGATCAGTCCTATCTAAATCCGAACAAGGAAATTAATATGCAGTAACCCTGATCTGCGATTTAACTAAATATATTGTGGCAATACCAATTCAAAACAAAAGTGCGAAAACAGTAGCAAAAGCTATATTCGAAAACTTTATTCTTAAGTACGGTCCAATAACGACGTTCATAATGGACATGGGAACAGAATTTAAAAATTCGATAATTGAAGATTTATGTAAAAATTTAAATGTCAAAAACATAACTTCTACCGCACACCATCACCAGACTGTAGGAACTGTGGAGCGAAGCCACAGAACATTTAAAGAGTTCATCCGTTCATATATTGCTCCAATACTTCGTATATTGTTTCAACACAACACCATCTATGGCACATGACTATTGTCCATATGAGTTTGTTTTTGGTAAAACTTCAAATTTACCTCAACATTTCAATAGTATAGACAAAATAAAACCACTATATAATACAGATGACTATGCTAAAGAATCTAAGTTTAGACTTGAACAAGCATTTAAAGAGCTAGATTAATGTTAAGCAGTTATAAGCAGAAACAAAAAATTAACTATGACAAAAATAGATTTGAATTTAAGAACAGGAGATCAGGTTTTATTGAAAAATGAAACAGGGCTCAAGCTAGACTTTAAATATACCGGACCCTATAAGGTTGAAAGTATGGAAGAAAAAGATAATTTCAAATTATAAAAATAAGAAACAAACAGTACATAAGGATAGTCTTAAAATTTTTACTTCATAATCACTTTATTTCCCTTATATATATATCACGTATGGCCATAAGAAGAACCATTATTACAATGGACAATAGATACAAAAAAAAAAAGATTACCTTTTGATTTAAAATAATACTTTCTGATTCGAATAAGAAAAAAAAATATATAAAATAATAATATACAACAAAAAAAAAAATTGAAAAATAAAATAAAAATGTTCATTTATATTTATATACATATGTTAACTAAGAAAATAACTCCATAGAATTACGTTATTTTTCAAAAGGAGGGAGATGTAGTATGTTCACATATCGAATGCACACTGTACTCAGTGTTATCACTAACCATACAACATATAGACTGGTCATTTCATACAAGCAATATGGACACTCAAAAAACTTTGCGGGAGGCCCCACAGCTGTTTGCGGCAGGCCACGGACACTTCGTGTGCCTTCGGGTTTTTTTCGCTCTCATTCTTATTCTCATTTTAACGCTCGCGCGCTCATTACTCGAGTTCGGTCGTTCAGTCGCAGAGACGCGCATTTTGAAGAAGGTTGCGCCTGCGCATGAATTGGTCTTTATATGTATGCGTGCATACATACATGCATTCTCATACAGGGATGCATGTGTGCGTTTATTTCAATTCGATGCGGCAAGAATATTTTGTCTTTTGCTACTTTTCAGACTTGGTACCCTAGCAATATGGGCGTATTCACTATTGGGTTAATGATAAAAATAAGAATTTTATATGTTATAGTATAATTTTTAATATTTCCGCATATATTTCATTTTGGCTTACTAATTCAAATCAGGGGTAGCAGAAAAATGTTTTGCATATATGTATGTATTCCAATTAATATAAATCAATCTAATGAGATAGGAACAGGGCACATCGCAGTCGGTGTCTGCGCTTAGTGGTTGAGAAAACTTCAAACCAAATCAGCTTTGGTTGTTGTTCTGCGAGCGGAAGGTGCCTGCATACCCTACCGACGACTGAATTTTAGGGCGGACAGAAACAAGCGTTTTCTCCGCTCGAAAAAAACATAGCATACGAAAATTATCCATTTTATAATGCTATCCTACCAAAAATCTACGGTAATATGACCACTCTTGAGTGCACTGGGAGTAGACATTGCAGATTCAGCATAATTGGCATGCGCGACCGCTCTGTCACCAAGTGAACATAGTACTCTCTCTTCCGCGGCGACCCTCCGTCAGCCTTACACATTTATACACAAGCGTCGACCGCAGCTCTGCCAGCGTCTCTGCCGGCCTAGCTGAGCGATCGTTACCCATATGCACCAAGGCAATATAATTAAAGAACATTCAAGTAAATAGCCTGAGCAGCTATGGCTGTCTCCTCCCCAAGTAACTTAATTTAAGGCCTACAAGTGTACTAATGAAAAAAAGGATTTAATAAAGTGGATACAAAACAAATACCTTCAAAACCACTAAATGGCGAAGATTTAATAAAATGGATACAAAACAAATACATGCAAAACTACTAAAAACCATCCCCAGCGCCCTCCACATCCTCTTCTGTCCCAAGAAACTAGCCTCCTCCTTTCTTCTTTCCTGTTAGAATACAAGAGTAAGCTGACTAAATTGTAATCGAATAGTTTTTTTTTCCCATTTAATATTATTGTATGTAGAGAGACCTGGTTAAGGCCGGATATTCTTATACTCTAATATTTTACTTCTTTAGCGCAGCATGACTTTATTAACGGCTTGCTTGACATTGCGCTATCCCAAGTAAACCATGATAAAAACTCCTTAGGACGTTTACTGGACTTGTGTTTTGTTTCAAATTCAGAAGGCGTTTGTCTATTAAGAATATCACCACTTACTCAACCGAAAGATCCTTATCATCCAACTCTAGAGCTGACGCTGATGCTAGAACAGAGCGGAATAAAACATCAAAAAAGTCGGTTAAGCGAATCCGCTGCTCTTGTAAGGCAAACTTTCATCTCTTAAATACTTTTATATCCGGCTATGACTGGTCCGAATTTTATTCATGCACTAACTGGCTGAGGCCGTTAATATCTTTTATAATGTATTGAACGCCTTCTTTTATCTGTGTGTTCCGTTATACTATCCGTCAATTTCAAATAAACCTCCATGGTTTACTAAGGAGTTGTCACACCTAAAAAATATTAAGTCCAGACTTTTCAATAAATTTAAAATGTGCGGTTCACAATCTGCCTTCTCTCGATACCTAAGGGCTCGGTCAAATTTTACCGTGCCTAACGCCCGGTGTTATAAAAGCTATCTGACTCGCTGTAGGGTCTAATTTCCACAAGATCCAAAAAAGTTTTATAATTTTGTTAACACTAAGCGTAAACCAGCTTGTTACCCAGCATCGCTATCATTTGAAAATTCTACGGCAAATACTGATCAGGCAATTGCCGATCTGTTTGCCCAGTTTTTCCAGACAACACATTCTGTTTCATCCCGTCCAAATCCGTCTTATTCAAATGCCATGGCCAAGTCAAACTTAATTTTTTGTCCGAGGTTAAGCGAAAGCTCCCTTCTCTTGGATCTCCATAAAGTTAAACCAGTTTACTCACCTGGTCCGAACGGTTTTCTTGGCTGCGTGCTTAAATACTGTGCTGGAACTCTGTGTAGACATCTGCACAATTGTTTACCCTGTCGTTGAAAACTTCTCATTTCCCACTTATCTGGAAGGAGTCATTTGTTACTCCCCTTCATAAGAAAGGAAATAATTCGAATACAAGTAATTTCAGAGGTATATCCAAATTATCCGCCTTTCCAAAGCTTTTCGAAAACGTTATTACACCCCACGTGCAACATCTTTGTAGATCAATTATATATCCATGTCAACATGGATTTATAAGTCGAAGATCTACGACGACAAACCTTTTGAGCTAACGTCTTTTGTAATAAATGGCTTCAAAAAAAACATGCAGACTGACGTAGTTTACACTGATTTTAGTAAAGCGTTTGATTCAGTAAATCACTCGCTTCTTGTATTACAGCTAGACTTATTAGGGTTTCCATGTGATATTTTAACATGGATCTTAAGTTATCTAAGTGGTAGGACTCAATGAGTGATCTTTAAAAACTCGGTCTCTAATTTGATCCGAGTTACTTTAGGCGTCCCACACTTTTTACTTTATTTATAAACGATCTCCCTCTAATCTTGAGAAGGTCGCGTGTCCTTATGTACGCAGATGACCTTAAGTTATGCCTGCAATATAACGAAATTTCCAGCAGTTCAGACTTACAATCGGACCTAAATGCTTTTCAAACATGGTGTTGTGAAAATCTTTTGGATTTAAATGGCGCTAAGTGTAATGACATTTTGTAGGGTGAACCCACAATATGCCACGTATACGCTGGGTGGCTGTGCGTTGTCTAGAATTACGCATGTTGATGACCTTGGCGTCCTTCTTGACCCAAAACTTAAGTTTTGTGACCATATTACTTCTATGGTGAATAAGGCGAGGGGAGTACTTGGATTTATTAAAAGGTGGTCAAAGGAATTCGACAAAGACTCCGTACGTTTCACTAGTCCGTCAAATTCTGGAGTACTGTTCTGCAGTTTGGAGTCCTCAGTATGGTGTACATATAGACCGGATAGAGTCTGTGCAAAAGAACTTTTTATCATTTGCTTTACTGGGCCTTAACTGGAATGCAAGCCTTATTTTATCATCCTACTCTAGTAGACTTCTCCTAATTAATCTAACATCTTTATTAAACCGTAGAACGATGCTTGGCACAACTTTTATTTATAAACTTATTCACGGGGATGTGGAGAGTCCCGAGTTACTGGGTCGCATAAACTTCTCCGTGACTTATAGAATAACCAGAAACTATGTTCCTCTTACTTTAAATATTTGCAGATCTAACTATGATATGCATGAACCGTTTAGAGTACTGTGTAACGACTATAATAGACCATACCATAGTATTTCTAAGAGCATTAATTTTATCTTACTTAGCGCAAAATTAGTATTAGTATTAGTCTTGTACGTATTTCTAACTTAGTCTGTCCGCTTCTATATTGTCCTTTTTCACTTCTCGCGATCTCGTTTATACGCCTATAGAGCTCCGCGCGTAACAAGCACTGCTTGGTGTCGTAAGGCCACTTGTTTGCGCTGATCATAGTGCATCAACATCCGAAAAAAAAACTTGCACTTTTCAGCGTTTACTTTTAGGTTTGCAGCCCGCAGCCTTCTGAACACTTCCTTTAGGTTTTCCATGTGCTCCTCTAGCGTCTGTCCTATGACGATAATATCGTCCTGATACGCGAAGGAGTGCCGCATCATTTCATGCCCAATAACCTGGTCCAATGCCCGCTGGAATGTTGCCGACGCGGAGTGCAGACTAAACGGCATCACTTTCCTCTGAAAAAGTCCTTTCCCTGAACTCCATACTGCCTGCCTCCAAAGGCATCTGCCAGTACCCGTCCTTTAAGTCGAGGCTACTGATGTACTTCGCCTACCACAGTTGGTCCAGAATGTAGTTTATCATCGGCACTGGGTATGCCGCCTTCATGGGCCTCGCGTTTATTTGCCGGAAATCTACACACAGCCTCCACTTTTCCTTCTTCTTTGTCACCAAGACTATTGGCGAGCTGTAGGGACTCCTAGACTGCTCGGTGCATCCTTGTTCGAGTAGCTCGACCTTGGCATTTATCTCGCCATGCATTCTCGGGTTTTTAGGGTAGTACCGCTGTTTAACTGATCCTGTATACGGCCACGTTGGATGTCCCCTTTCGGCCTTCCAGTTTTTCCAACTCGGCCTTTAGAAACCCCTCCACATCCTCTTCCGCAATTTTTTGAGTCTTTCCACTATTGCCACCTACAGTTTCTTCTCCAGCCATCCTCCGCGTCTATCCTTTGCCGGTATCGACACGCTGTGTCCTGCGCACTCGACTTCGGCCCCGATTCTGGTGAGGAAGTTCCATCCCAACACCGATCGATCAGTCCAGGTGAAATCAGCAGCTCCATTGACACTGTTCTCTTGCCAAGTCCGATGTTGGTCTCTAGCTGTGCTTTTATTTTCCCGCGACGACCGTCTGCCATTCGTACTTGCCTTCTCGTGGGTCCGACCTTTCCTGCCGCCTGCAGCCTGTCCGCCCGATCTTCGCTGAAGAAGCTCGCCGTGGAGCTGGTATCCACCGTGACCTTAACTTTTTTGTCACTTATGAGCACTGTGGAGGACAGTTACATTTTTTTCGCCTGCAGGTCGCCCATCAATTTCGAGAGGCAGCACCTTGCGATCCCTGGTCGCCCCTCAGAGGCTCGGGTCGCTGGATGTTTCCCGACCCGGAACAGCACTGAACCGTCAGGACTCCTATTTTTCCGCATCACCAGCAGAACGAAAGCCGTTGATTTCGGCATTCTTTAGCCCAGTGAACTGGACCCCCGCATCTGCGGAAGGCCTCGGTAGGATTCGTTACGTATCCGCCGCGATTGTTTTCTAGTTCGTGGCCGCGCGGCGTACTTCTTGGTTGTGTGTCCGTGTCCTCCTGGCACCGCCTGCACACCGTACCTTGGTCTGTTCTTGGCCTTCGTACTGGATGGCTCTGGACTTGGTGCATATGGCAGAGTTTTTCAAACTGGTAGAGTTCTTCAAACTCGTCTGCCAGCGCCATCAAGGTGTCCAAGTGTCGACACTCGTACGGGCGAATGAACATCCGAAGTTCCGGCGTGCTGTTTTCTTTTATCCTGTCCAAAATTTCCTTGTCAGACATGTTCAGTGGCTGTATCAGGGTCGCACGACCATCATGAAATCCTGGAAGCTTTCCCCGTAGGTCTGCTTCCTTTGCCTGACCTAATCCGCCAGCCTCGCCATGTATCCTCGAGGAAGGAAGTAGGTTTGGAACCTGTAGATAAAGTATCCCCAGGTCTTCCAGTGCCGATTTTTGGCTATGAACCACTTCAAGGCTCTGCCTTGTAGCAGCTCCGGCATTGATGGTGGGATCTGATTTGTGTCGAGACCGTACGTCACGACTGACCACTCTACTTGTTCCAAAAACTCCAAGGGCTTGTCGTTTCCGTCGTAGCAGAAGTTCCACTCCTGCTTTGCTACCTTTGAATAGTCCTGCGTGTGCGTCCTGGTGCTCTCCCTCCATCCCCGTCTACTCCCCCGCTGCCGGCCGTTGCTTGCGATGCTTTAAACATCCAAGCTCGCTATCAAACCCTCGGCACTCGGGATTGTGAGCTTGAATTTTTGTGTGGGCAGTTTCCGGTATTTCCTACCCAGGCCCGCTACCAAGTCGGCGATATCCGGCTTCTCTGCCGTCTGGTCGACGAAGTCTCCCAGAGTCTTCCTTATCGACTCGACTGAGCCTTCAAGTTCTACTCCCAGGTCTTGGCTCACCTCGTCGAAATCCTCCAGATGTAACGACCTGATTCTTTAATTCTAGCTCGCTACGTAAACGTGCGGCTAGCTCAGAGAGGTTGTGAGTTCGTTCCACCAAATTTATAATGAGTGACTGCCGGTGACCAAAGGGTAACGCCAGAAAAGATTAGGTTGGTGCTGGCATATTGCTAATGCTTCTGCTGCTCGTTGTCGCTGTTCTCTGCTGCGCTGCTGCGTCGCTCCTGGCCTGCTGCTGCGCGGCTTCACGCTTGCTGATGACTGAGATCGGGACGGCTCCACCGAGACCCTGGATGTTGTGCGAACTTCCCTACCGGGGCCGGCAAGGTGTATCGCCTAGCAGGTGAATGTGTGTAATCCCTTATTCTTGCAGCATATTCTCAAATTATTCAAATCTTGAATACAAACTTCTGCCGTTGTCCGTTTGGATCGTTTCTGGAACTCCAAATTGTGTGAATATTCGTTTTTGCAGGAATTGGATTACGGCGGTCGATGTGGACTTGGGCATCGCTTTTAGCCATACAAACTTGGTTAGGTGATCCAACGCAATAAACAACATTGTATTTCCTCGGCGAGACCGCGATTACTTTCGTAGGAAATCCAGGTACAATTTTTGAATGGGTCGATCTGTCCTTTCCCATCATTGGTCGCTTTATCTGCGTTGTGTGTTATTCTCCTTGCAGTTTTCACATGCTGCCACAAATTCTCGTACTTGAACTACCATTTTGTGCCAGTAATACATTTGTTGGAGTCTCGCAAAGGTCTTTGCCATACCTCCGTACATTGCAATGTCGGGATAGTGAGCTTGCTGTATTAGAGTCAGTGCTTCAGGAATCCTCGATTTCCATTCAATTTCATCGCTTTCTTCTCTATTGAAGTGTGTTTTATTGAATAGAAGTCCTTCTTCAACACGTAAGTCCGGAAACTTATCCTTTCCATGCTCTTCGACTAATTGTTTTCTTTCCTGGTATTCGGGACTCTTAAACTCCGTTGTCTCAAAGTCGAAGAACTCTACTTCGGCGGTTTCATTCGGCTGGATAGCATGTCGGCCACGATGCTGTCCGTCCCTTTTCGGAGCTCAATGCTGAAGTCAAATGCATGCAATGCTTATGACTACCGCGCCAGTCTCTCGTTCAAATCCTTGAGCGTCATCAGCCTTTGCAGGCTCGCATGATCGGTAACGATTGTAAACGCCATCAACTCCACATAAGGAAGGAATCTTTCCACAACTTTTACTGTTACGCTGTAATGGAGTTGCGCTCCTTTCAGCTTCGCCGAAAAGAATGCTATCGGTCGGTCCGATCCTTCTACGTCCTGCTGGTGTCAAACTGTATCCAGAAGTGTTTCCCAAAATACGGATGAGCTAATACCGGCGCACAGGTAAGTGCTTTCTTCAGCGTTTCAAATGCAGTAGATGCTTCCTCGGTCCAAGTAAATTTTGCTTTATTTTTCAGATAGTCCGTGAGCGGCGCACTTACACCGGAGAAATTCTGGATAATCCTGCGATTCCAGCCTGCGGTTCCTAAAAGCTGCGGAGTTGTCGCGTATTTTTGGGCACTTATATCTTCATAATCGCTTCTACTTTTATCGGTTCCACTAAACAGAACGCGTACTTTAGATCGATACTGCTTATGAAAATCGTCTCCTCTACCCGGCTTAAGATCGACTCAATGTTTTGCAATGTAAGTGTAAGTGTATTTAGTTTCCTTGCACAGCCTAATCTTTCCAGGTTTCTGTACCAGCGTCGTTCTGTTATTCCAGGGACTTTCACTTAACTTGGTGACTCCTAACCGTAGCATTTCATCGATTTCTGCAAACAGTAGTGGTTGTTTTGCCGGAGAAACTGGAAATAATCTCTCCTTGACTGGTACGGCTCGTTCAACTAACTGGATCGAGTGTTCTTCCACCTTGGTAAGTCCTAATTCTTGACTTTCGTATGTCAGAAAACGTCCTTTTGATTCTTCCAGTTGCTCGGCCTGTTCAGGGGATAGGATATTCGCCTATATCGGTTCTCCTCTGGCCATAAATTCGGATTCCACCTGGTGTAAGGATTCCACATTCACTACCTCTGATGCCGATTTCCTCCAGAAATTTATGCCAAGGTATAATTTTTGTTTCAAGGAAGGGCAAAGGAGTATTGGCTATTGATGTGCTAACCCATTGTACGAGATGTTGGGTTGAATCTTTCCCACTACTCGGTGCTGAATACCTCCTGCTGATTTCATGATCGATTGTGAGCTCTCTAATCTCTAACCATTCCACTATTTCAAGGCAAACTTCCCCAAACAAGCTTACTGATGCCCCAGAATCCAAGAGACCCACGACCTCCAAGTCTTCTATCTTGACCTGTGCTAATGGCCTACTGTCGTTTTCCACAGCAGCTCTGATGGCCGAACAAATCATACTTCTTTCTGTCTTTCAATATTTACCTTATAGCTATCCTTATCAAAAAAAAACATGCAATTTAACGAGGCTTTAATTTGTTTGTGGCGAACGGATTGGAGCGTGGTTCCTCGATCCTGCCCAAGCTCCTCCCACCGTTTCCCGTTCGGCATCGCATAGATCTCGGAGTCCTCACACCGGATAGCCCACACTTAAAGCAGAATACCTTTAATACCTCAGATTCCAAAATTCCGTTAGGTGAGTGGCTGTCGTTCTCTGCTGTTCTCCCAGTGTCTAGATAATGCCTCCACTTAATCTTGTTCATTCACCCTCGGACAGTCCTGATATTCCCGGTTAGTTTCGAGGTTGCTTGGATGTCGTGGCATTCATGTCGAAGTTGATCCAGCCTTGTTATGTATATCGGGTATATAGTTCTCGAAACCTCGAAACCTTTATCAGGTCGAAGTCGGAAAACGACATCTTTATTCGAGATCTGACAGCATGATCTGGATATACACCTCATTAGTTTCTCCTGGTTTCTGCTTTCATTCCCGCAGCTCGTACTCTGTCTCGAAGTTTGATCGGTGACTCTGGAACCGCCCAATACTGTTTAAATGGTAACAAATATGTGTGTTTTTTGTTTCATTATAATTATAATTTCATTTTATTATTAAATTAACTATCCAACGTTCTTTAATTCTTTGATTTTCTCAACAGATCCAACAAATCGGATTGGAATTTAGTTTGGCTGTCTGCCATCCTCGACATGATTACGTTTTGCTTTTCCTACTGCTTCATCCTTTTTTGAGATATCTCCAAAAGCATGTCCTTGTGGTCCACCCTTGCACGCTTTGCAGGGGCTCAGTCCTGTCTGAGGCTTGACTTCCACTGCAGATGTCATCGTGCTCCATGTCATTGGTGTCCCCATCCAAGACCTTTACAAAGTATTCTTTAACACCTGCAAAAATAAATACATATTAGTTAACTGTAAACCACAAACCGCATGGACCATTCGTTCTACGGAGTAATACCCTCTTCCCAAAGTCCATCCGCTCGAAACGGTTGGGATTTTTGACAAATGTGAAACTCCGATTCCCACAGAGCTCATTCACCATCCGATAACAGCTGATCTGAACAGCTGTGGCTAATCATTTTGGCCTGTTGCATTTTGCACAACATTTAAAATGAGCGCTTTAAATGATACTTGGTAACAGACTGCAAGTTACCTACGCGAACAACCGAATCGGACTAATATGTCTGCAGACTTTTTCCAGCCAGCAGAAAAAATAAGAACAGCTTCAGCTTAATATTGTTTAAGTGGTAACAAATCAAGCGTTGACTTCCTCTGCAGAAGTTTTCCGTCATATTATTCACTGTCAAGAAGAAGAACTCAGAGCTGCGCCGAAAAAAACATCGCCTAACTGTCGCATAACAAAGGGGGAACTAACTGGGAATTTTCGAAACGGCAAAACCTTATAGACCATCCGTTCAACGGACGGTGGATGTATCTGTGGGAATACGGCACAAGGAGCTAAAACAAAAGAAGTAGTAAGAAAGTATACCCAGTATAAATTTCTACACTGTATCGTTTTTTGTGAAAATAAGTTTTGTAGGTCAACTGCATTACATAATTTTTACATTAAGCTTACATACATTTCCCACTATTTGAAATGCAGAATGTATGTCCGGCAATTCAAGAGAACCGTATTCGTCATCCACTAGCAATTTCCGCCACCAAGTTTCCGTCTTGTTAAAAAACATCTTTAACAAAATTGGGGAAAACAATGATGAAGCGAACAAACCTAGCCTGGGAGCGGTAGTAACGCAAGGACAACCGTGGCAATGATAATTTATAAATGATTAACTAGATGGTTGTACTGAGACTGGGACTAATTTTATTGAACAAACCTCAAAGTCTTTGTAGATAGACATTTGTTAGAGGAAAATTATTGTTATTCTGGTGCATGAATTTTCTTGCATCATTCTCTGCCCCATATACGAAAGTATGATATCAGCTTATTTCAATGTGTAAGCAGATTGTTGACGGTTTATATTGGCAGAAAGTGTCGTCATATTGTATACTTTATTTGCTCTTGAAAGCGGAGCCTTAATATCTTAGGCATTATTTGCAGTATGATCCAATTAGTCATAGATAGTGGATTAACGAACCTAACCGTAATAAACGCTATAAACGCTCAAAGCTATATTTTAAAAGTTAAGATAATCTTAAAATCATTATTTTATTGCATTTCAAAAAATTATAACAGGGAAATTTATGTTTTCAACAGTATACTATGGATTACAAATAAAAGTACGATCGTAATCGTGTCTCGGTGTAACAATCTGTCGAAACTCCAATGAACTCTGTGGGACTTGGATATATTGGGAGCTTATTATATTTTATCTGAGCTGATGCGAAAACCTTAAGAACATGCTTACACCTGGCAACTGCGAGTTTTAGTTAAAGTAGAGTCTAATGCCGTCTTCCCACAGAGATCCATCCACCTACCATGTTCCCCATCCAAATTTGACGGACTTTTTTATGCGATAGTTGGGCATTGTTTTTTCGGTGCAACTCTGAGTTCTTGTTCTTGACATTGAAAATTGAAAAATTCACTACGAAAATTTAAAAAATAATGCCGGGTACCTATTGAAAAAGGAAGGCGCAAATTAAATAAATGCTGTTTATACTTGTGATAATTATTTAATTACTGCTCCATCCGTGTGGCAGCATTACAGTTGCTCCAGGCGCATACTGTACTCACAACATGGAGCAGAACACCTTGGAGAACGAGAGTATGTCCCCAGACATATATTTGTGATTTACTAGGGAATACTTTGTGAAGGTCTTAGACCTGGAAGACTCTGCAGCAGAAGCAACGCTCAGGCTGCTATTCGGCCCTGTTAAGCGAGCAAAGGTGGACCACAAGGAAGAGCTTGAGAAGATAGGGCTCGAGAAAGGCAGGAGGAGGAGCTGAGGAGCCGAGATCATGTCATTGATCTGAGCTTGGATGTCTGCCATTCTAGAGACTAAAAATATAATTTAATTTAATATAATAAAACAAAAAACAAACATATTTATATTTAATGAACTTGATTTGTTACCATTTATGCTTTCTTCAAAATGCAAAGGGTAAATTTATTAGCCACAGCTGTTCAGATCAGCTGTTATCGGATGGTGGATGTGCTCTGTGGGAATCGCAGTTTCACATTGGTCAAAAATCCCAGCCGTTTCGAACGGTTGGACAACATGGGAAGAGGGTATTACAATTGGATTGCAATATTTCATTGATGCATAAAGCCTAGTCATGGGAGAGAGCGAGAGGCAAACAGCTGGCTTTCACTTAACGTCAGGTTTTTTTTCACCTCTGTACTCAGATCGACGAAAAAAATACCAGAAAATTTCATAGCTTTGCCAGTCTGCTGAAATAAACTTTGGGTGAACCCTAGCGAAAAGAATAAAAAATTTAATCTTTTGGCGTGCGCTTCTCACTGAACATTTTAGAAAATGCAGGGTAAAAATTTAAAAACCTGCAAAAGTCGATTACAGGAGTTTACATGGAGTGCCTCTTTTCAGAGCAAAGTGTTTCTTATGTCAAAATGGTACGAAAAAACATAATAAAAGTGCAGCTATGAACTTTAAATTAGCAAATAATTATCAGTAAATAAAAATAAACAACTGTTAAATTTAAATTGTATTGTATTTTTTTTACATAACTTAACACGTTTAATGTCCTTCATTAAGCCATGTTAATAATTATGTATTATCAAATTTCAGCCATTTCGAAGGACAAAATAAATCTAAAAACAATGTCATATATAGATCTTGCTTGCAAATGACAAATGATGTCTGCCAAACATACCTCGAAAACACTTTCTTAAATTCGTTGATGTACTAATAGTGTAAATCTGGTATAAAAAGTGGCGTTAAGATAATTTGAATATAGTTTGAGTAAAATCATGCAAGTATAAGAAAATCTCGATAACGATATAAGGAAATTGGCCTCTATATGTGTATGCATTCGTAAAATTGTCGAAATTTAAGTTTGTTTGGAAATATTTGTTGAAATGGCTTCTGCAGGTTGGAAATAATTTTAATTATATTGAATATTATTTTTTTTGTTTTCTGTATAGCTGTAAGAAAAATATCATGGGTGTGCCAATTGAAAATAAAATTTTGAGGCTCCACATGGTTTTATATTTGACACGTAATGTGAGCGTACATGTGTACATACATACATATGTGTCTAAGATGGGTGCTTCTGATTTTTTTTCATGAATACCAACATACATATTTGGTTTCACTGCTACTTTGCTTAAGAAAATTAATTTAAAATCAATGTTATAATAATCACAAAACGAAGTTACATATTTAACAAAGCTATTTATTAACTATTAACGAATGTTTTGGTTCCCTAATAATTCACATTCCTATATTAACTTGTACATAAGAATCGAATTGTAAGTAAGCTTTTCTCTTAAACCATATAAAATATTCGTACATTTTTTAGCCTTTATAAATCAAAATACATTAAAATCCTTTTTTTTTGTAGGAAAAAAGGGTAAAAAGAATAAAGGAACCGTTATATCTTTGCAATCGTTCCTATCAGATGCTGATACACCAGTCGGAACCACACAAGTCTCTAAAAAAATAAGAAACTTAGACGGCGAAGACAGTGATGACGGTAGTAGTACATTGCCTTTGGTTTATCAGCTTCCAACAGCTCCCCGGGCGAATCGAATATTTGATGATAATTCTATTCCTCATAAAGCCCCGTTTATTGCGTATATCAATAACTTGCCATTTGATGCCAATGAAGATGATCTTTACGAGTTTTTCGGATGTATTAATTTAATTTCTCTGAGACTACCTCGGGAAGATGGCGAAAACGGCCGTTCAAGGGGCTTTGGCTATGTTGAGTTAGAAAATCGAGATGATTTAATTCATGTACTTAGTTTGCCAGATCCATCTATTAAAGGTCGTCGCATTAGAATTGAGCTATCCAATGAAAACGATCAGCAAAACCGACAAAAAAACCGGCGGTTTGATGGCTTTGGTAATAGTGGAGATAATAGAGACTCTGGAAATTGGAGGCGAGATAGTCAAAATAATGGAAGTAGTTTTGGATATTCTTCCAATTTTGACAGAAGTTTTAATAGAGAAAGAAAACCTTTACCAGAAAGAGAAGAAACTAACACCCCTGGATCATGGCGCACAACCGCTAGACCGCAATCTATTGATTCTTCACCGACTCGAAGAGATGTGGACCAAGTATCTGAAAAATATCGCGACGGTCGTGGCAGAATTGCAGAACGATATTCACGAGATGATACATCCAAATTTGAAGAAAGACCAAAGTTAAATTTAAAACCACGAACTCTACCATTACCAGATATAAATAAAATGGATTTCGAAAAAACTGACGTTGAAACAAATTCAGCTAAACAAAGTGGATCATTGTCGGTAAATGTGTTTGGCTCCGCAAAACCGGTAGATACAGCAGCTAGGGAATTGGTGATAGAGGAACGCTTAGCTTTGGCTCGAAAACAAGATCAGACTCGCAAAGAAGATGATTTTTTGAGTGACAAGTTTTCCGAAGTCCAAATGGATAAAAATGATAACGAAAGTATAAATGCAACAGTGAGCTGGCGTCGGAATCAAGACAATAGGGAGGACGAAAAAATTAATATGTGTCAAGGTAATTACTATCTTTATTTATAATCAATCAGTATGGGAAGTGGAGAGCAATTCTTCTTGTTCAACGTTAATGGACTATCAACAATACAAAAAAGTGGCCCTACTAAAAGAAGCTTGTTACGATTGGAGCCTGTTTTTCATTTTGGTCGAATAAAAACTAGTTCGTGATAAAGAAATATTAAACAATTGGAGGCAATATACAAACTTAATTATTGACACAGCAAGCATGTTAAGCTTTAAGTATATTTTTTTTTTTTCTAATATGCTGATATTTAAATAAAGCAAAATATTTTTAGATAGAATCATTAATTTTTTGTTAAATACAAGTGACTTCATTAATTTATCTCATATAAATAATTTATTAAAAATAAAAAACCAAACAATGGACCAAACTTCCCTGAACAAAATTATTGGCACACTTGGGTTTTAATTAACTATTTTGTTAAAACTTTATCGATTTGGCCACTTTTTTTTAAATTATCACGTTTGCTCTATAATCTTAATGGTATAATGATTAATTTTATAACTAAAATTGTTTTAGTGCCTTAAAATAAAGGAAAAGTTGTTTGGCTTTACAAGGTAAAAATAAAATCAACCGCATGTGTCCAAAAATTAAAATTTAATGAGCAGGATCAATGCAAATCGAATATCAACATTGGGGAAAGGATGCCCAGAAGCCATTTTTCCCATTCGAAGTCCTTGCGACATTTTAAAGGACCCACGCAGTTGCAAAATGCAGGGCACACTGACCAATCCATGGCTTTGAGTGGCCAGGAAAGCGTAAGGATCGTATAAAAGGATAATATCAACCCCAAGATCTCCTCCACACGTATTAAAGTTAATGATAAGAAGGACTTTGGTAAGGATATTCAGCCAACATCCTTTTTTCAGGCCCTGCATGATGGTTTCTACAAACGAATTGCTCCTAGAAAAAACCCAAGTGGTCTAATAATTTTGTTCAGGGAAATTTGGTCCATTGTTTGATTTTTTATTTTTAATAAATTATTTATAAGAGATAAATTAATGAAGTCCCTTGTATTTAACAAAAAATTAATGATTCTATCTAAAAATATTTTGTTTTATTTTAATATCAGCATATTCGAAGAAGAAAACAAGAGAGAACGCTATAGTCGGGTGCCCCGACTATCAGATACCCGTTACTCAGGTAAAGGGAGTGCGAGGGAGATGGAGATAGAAACTTTGATCACGCATAACTTTTTAACGAATGGTCCGATTTGAAAATTTTCTTCTACGATTCGATAGGTATTGATAAACACAATAAAACTGCATTTTTACTTTTCCGAAATATTTAAATTTTTAAAATCGTATATAAGCGATTGTGGGTGTTAAAGGGGGCGTGGCACCTTTTTGAAACAAACATGCGCTGCGAAGGAACTCCTAGAATCTGCATGCAAAATGCCAATCTTCTAGCTTTTATAGTTTCCGAGATCTCAGCGTTCATACGGACAGACAGACAGACAGACAGACGGACAGACGGACATGGCTAGATGGACTCGGCTAGTGATCCTGAACAAGAATATATATACTTTATAGGGTCGGAAACACTTCCTTCTACCTGTTACATACTTTTGCACGAATACAATATACCCTTTTATTCTACGAGTAACGGGTATAAATAGACTTAAAGCTTAACATGCTTGCTGTGCCAATAATTAACTTTGTCACTGTGCATACACATTGGACATAATATTGTGTACACAGAGCTATGCAAATTTTAACATTTGAGCACTGATTTTTTTTTAAAGTTATTGTGCACTAGGTATTATAAAATGTTTTTACTACAATTTTTGATACTCTAAAAATTCAAACTTTCTCAATTTATTTGTATAAATGTTCCTCAAAGTTTTCGAAGGTCTTCCATTTGTTGGTGCATTGGGTGTTTTTATACCCGTTACTCGTAGAGTAAAAGGGTATATTGTATTCGTGCAAAAGTATGTAACAGGTAGAAGGAAGCGTTTCCGACCCTATAAAGTATATATATTCTTGTTCAGGATCACTAGCCGAGTCGATCTAGCCATGTCCGTCTGTCCGTCTGTCTGTCTGTCCGTCTGTCCGTCTGTCTGTCCGTCTGTCTGTCCGTATGAACGCTGAGATCTCGGAAACTATAAAAGCTAGAAGATTGGCATTTTGCATGCAGATTCTAGGAGTTCCTACGCAGCGCAAGTTTGTTTCAAAAATGTGCCACGCCCCCTTTAACGCCCACAATCGCTTGTATACGATTTTAAAAATTTAAATATTTCGGAAAAGTAAAAATGCAGTTTTATTGTGTTTATCAATACCTATCGAAATGTAGAAGAAATTTTTCAAATCGGACCATTCGTTAAAAAGTTATGCGTGATCAAAGTTTCTATCTCCATCTCCCTCGCACTCCCTTTACCTGAGTAACGGGTATCTGATAGTCGGGGCACCCGCCGACTATAGCGTTCTCTCTTGTTTTTTCTGAAATACTACATCTAATCTTCGTCATAAACTCTTGTCATAAACTTTTGTCGTTAAACTCTCCAATAAGTTTATGGCATGCTCAGATTAATTAAAATAAAAATAGTTTAAATGTTTTCTCCCCTTTTCTCTGGTCTTTTCTTTGATCCTAACCGATCCTAATTTATAATAAAGAACAAAATTTAAAAATATTTGTTAGCACCAAAAACATTGTTTTAAAATGAATTATTTTTCCAAGTGCATTTATGGTTTTCTAATTAATAGTCTAGGGATTTTTTTTAAAAGCAATGCCCTGCTGCTTCGAAACCAAATTGTCACAAAAAAAATTTTGTATGAGTTTCACATGGAAGGAAGTTAGATTACAAGTATGTGTATTTTTCTCTTTCCTGTGTTTTTTTTCAATATTTATTTTAAACAATCATTTGTAGCAAAATAAAAATAATAATAAGATAAAATAATCACACTTAATTGTTTTCAATTAAATAATTTCAGTCAAAAGTTTGCAACGCAGTGAAGGAGACATTTCCGACCCTATATATATATATTCTTGATCAGCATCTACCCATGTCCGTCTGTCCGTCCGTCTGTCCGTTTCTACGCAAAACTAGTCCCTCAGTTTTAAAGCTATCTGCTTGAAACTTTCCCAGGTAGTATTTCTATTGCAGGTAGTATATAAGTCGGAACGAGCCGGATCAGGCGACTATATCATATAGCTCCCATAAGAACAATCGGAAAAAAATTAAATAAAATCAGCCTACAATATAATATAGCTGCCATTGAAACGATGGCAAAATGCAGCGCAAAATCGACATAGCTTCAATGTTTTTAGTAATATAGCCATGGAAATCGAAATGAGGTCTATTTGTAATAACTGCAAGGGTATACAAACTTCGGCTTGCCGAAGTTTGCTTCCTTTCTTGTTTTAGTAATATAGTCATAGAAATCGAAATGTAGTCGTTTTGTAATAAAAGAAAGGGTATATAAACTTAGACTTGCCGAAGTTTGCTTACTTTCTTGTTTATGAGTAAATTCGAAATTTTTTCTTTAATAATCACATCGCAGATCTACGGTTTAATTGCTAGAAAATTACAATTACATACATAGAATAACAGTGTAAATATATTTTTATTTCAGATGAAAAGCACCATGAAGAAGGGAATCATAAATTAAATCAGCCCCGTGAGCGATTAGACAGGTACATATAAATTTTGCATTTGAAAAAATTCTAATAATATTTATGATGAGACATTTTTATACCCTTGCAGAGGGTATTATAATTTTGGTCAAAAGTGTGCAACGCAGTGAAGGAGACATCTCTGACCCTATAAAGTCTTGATCAGGAACGCGTCCGGAGTTGATATAAGCATGTCCGTCTGTCTGTTTCTACGCGAACTAGTCTCTCAGTTTTAAAGATATCGAATTTAAACTTTGCACACTCCCTTCTTTCCTTTGCATGCAGTATATAAGTCGGCACGGCCGGGATCGGCCGACTATATCCTATAGCTGCCATATAACTGAACGATTGGAAATGCCATAACTTTGGTGTTTTTATACCCTTGCAGAGGGTATTATAATTTCAGTCAAAAGTTTGCAACGCAGTGAAGGAGACATTTCCGACCCTATAAAGTATATATATTCTTGATCAGCATCACCAGGAGAGTCGATCTCCGGAAAGTTCGGAAAGTTCAAAATTATTTAAACATATGATAACATATCTTCTTACTTTTTTGAGCTGTATGTAAATTAAAAACTTTAAAACTTTATTTAACTTCCACGTACTTAAAATTGCACTTAAGGGTCCATTCTGATTAGACAATCTTCTGGAATCTTTTTTGGACAAAGAAAAAAACATAGTTTCCTCAAACTTTAGGTATTTTTCTGATATTTTAAAGATGATTTTGTAAAGATTTCAAAAATTTTGAAGTATTTCCGGAAGCAGGACACAAGGCGACGTAGGCCAATGCCCGAAACAGGAACCCTGCTGGCAACTATTCTACAGGTCGTAAAAATCGTCTGAAACAAAAAATTAAAAAATTTTCTTGTTTAGTAGGAGTGTAATTATAAAATAGACTACTTTTATCGAAATCGAATTAAAAAAAACAAAATGGCGGCGTTTGAAAAATTTAGTGTCGTTTTTATACCCTTGCAGAGGGTATTATAATTTTGGTCAAAAGTGTGCAACGCAGTGAAGGAGACATCTCCGACCCTATAAAGTATATATATTCTTGATCAGGATCACCTCCTGAGTTGATATAAGCATGTCCGTCTGTCTGTTTCTATGCAAACTAGTGTCTCAGTTTTAAAGATATCGAATTAAAACTTTGCACACACCCTTCTTTCCTTTGCACGCAGTATATAAGTCGGAACGGCCGGGATCGGCCGACTATATCCAATAGCTGCCATATAACTGATTGATCGGAAATGCCATAACTTTGGTGTTTGTTTTTATATTTGGCCAATCAATCTGACCTACCAAATTTTATAAGGATCGGCCGACTATATCCTATAGCTGCCATATAACTCAACGATTGGAAATGCCATAACTTTGGTGTTTTTAAAGTTAGGAAGTTGGGATTTTTTTTAGTGTTAAGAATGCATCATATGAATAATTTTGGAGAATGTAATTTACAGAATATTCTGCAAGGGTATTTCAACTTAGCTTTCCTTTCTTGTTACTGAACATTTTCTCACTTTTTTGTCGATAAAAAATCCAATGTGTAAGCAATCTATGTAATTATAGTCCATTACATGGACAATTTAATTACGCGTATTTAAAAAAAACAAAGATTCGTTAAAAATTGACTAAGATATGACAGTCGCCAGCTCGAAAAATGTAGTTTTCTAGAAAACGCGTTTTAAAAATACATACATACATACATACAAACTTATATCGGTAGTGCGTCTTCCGGGTATAACGACGTAAAATGGTCGGTCTCATGAAAGTTGCTATAACTGGATTCTAGTGTATTACGTATTTAGATTTCCCCTTTTAAAATGATATTCTAAACACTTGTAGCTATCGAAAAAACAAAAAAAAAATTGTTTAGGTCGAAGGAATGCGAATAAGTCCATAATATTTACTGATTTCTTATATTTCTTACTCGCCCTTTTGGCGCGTGCCACTATTTTTAAACCCTTTCGAAGTTGACAACTACCCGACTATTCGACTGTATGTGAGGATAATTTTTTTATTTTATTTTATAATAATTCTATTAAATAAATTGTACATTCCTTTTCAATTAATTTTTGTTTTAGGAAACCAGTAATTTTAAAAATTGTTTTGTTCATATGATTAAATACCAAACACTTTTTGCGAGAACTGCGTTTGGCTCTTGCAGAACATAAGGATCGAAAAGAAGAGGGAATGGGCGAATGATTATGCGTGTCGGCCAGCGCCTGAATTCAGAACAATATGAAAATATATCTATCTTTCTTACGAGCACGATTACGTCCGCAGCAGTTTAAGCTGCGCCTAATTCGCCAGTTTTTTCTGCTAAACTAAAAGGAAGTGACGTCGACTCCTTTCATCCGTGAAAGCCGGGAAAAATTTTAAAACTTAAATTTGCTTGCATCTCCAATTGCACTAACGTTAAACATTATGGTCTGAGAAAAATGTGATGTAGAAACGTCCATGTAGTGTCATAACTAATAGCACTTATAAATATTTTTAAAATCATAACAATCGTCTTTATATTTGTTTTTAGGCTTGAACATATGAAAGAAAAAGTTAATACGAACGGGGAGAGCAATGTTCAAGAGGATTACAAACATAAACGAGATTCTCTTAATGACCGTTCACTGCCCAAGAATATTGCATCGAATGAACCAGTAAGTAAAATATTTCATTTATATTATTTTTATTTATTTAAATATACGTAAAAGCTTATGTACAGGCTGTGCAAATAATTCCGAATTTTTTCAGTACTTTTTTTAAACTATATTATGTTCTACAAAAAACCGAGTTCTCAAAACTGGTTTTAAGAAAATAAGTTTGTTATGCTACAGATAAAAAAAAACAAATGTAAATTAAACCATTTATTTAAATGATTTTTGTAATATTAATGGATTTAAGATCAACATTCAATGAATGTTAAAAAAATAATAAGAAAAATCTTCCCACTTGAACTCACGGCCAACAGATTACTAGTCTGACACTCTATTGAGCCACGGCAACCCAAATTGTTTGAAGACATATAAATAAAATATGTAACCACAATTATGAATGTTACTTGTTAAAACAACAAAATACATGAAAAAACTGAGAAACTCATTGCCTCGACTATAAAATACCCGATACTTCGCTAACCAATTGAAAAATAATTATCCTCGCAGTAAATGGCGCATTTCGACAATTTTGGGTAGCGACATCTGTCGAACTTCAGTTCCAACAGCACAAGCTGGGTGCAAGTCATCTGATTTTGATTAAACTGACGAAAAATGAAATAAAACCATAATTTCTACGAAAATAACAAGAATAAGTTAATTTTTGTAAACCATACAAATTAATCCTGTTGTGAAGATGCCAGCTAGGACATATGCACACATTTGAAGTCTAGCATTTGAACTAAGCTCGGAAACGGTATAGAATCAAACGGACATTGTAATTTCAAATCGCCAAATAATACTGCTCAAATCTTAATTACAATTCTCAATTAATTTTTTTTAAGTGATTCAAACTTTGAATGCTAAAATTTTTAAATATGTAGACCAAAAATGTAGCTTTTGGCACCTTTACCAAAATCTATATAATTTTTTTCAAGAGACGAATATTTAATTTGTGTCATGTGGTTAGGGCTGCAAAAAAAATTTGTTTCCTTGTGTTTTTATTATACCCTTGCAGAGGGTATTATAATTTTGGTCAAAAGTGTGGAACGCAGTGAAGAAGACATCTCCGAATCTATAAAGTATATATATTCTTGATCAGGATCACCTCCTGAGTTGATATAATATAAGCATGTCCGTCTGTCTGTTTCTACGCAAACTAGTTTCTCAGTTTTAAAGATATCTAGTTGAAACTTTGCTCACACCCTTCTTTCCTTTGCACGCAGTATATAAGTCGGAACGGCCGGGATCGGCCGACTATATCCCATAGCTGCCATATAACTGATTGATCGGAAATGCTGATTTGGTGTTTGTTAAGTTAGGAAGTTGGGATTTCCTATGGGTTTTATATTTGGCCAATCAATCTGACCTACCAAATTTCATAGGAATCGGAAATGCCATAACTTTGGTGTTTGTAAACTTAGGAAGTTGGGATTTTTTATGAGTATTAAAAATGCATCATATGAATAGTTTTGGAGAAAATAATTTACAGAATATTCTGCAAGGGTATATCAACATCGGCTCCGCCCGAAGTTAGCTTTCCTTTCTTGTTATACCCTTGCAGAGGGTATTATAATTTTGGTCAAAAGTGTGCAACGCAGTGAAGGAGACATATCCGACCCTATAAAGTATATATATTCTTGATCAGGATCACCTCCTGAGTTGATATAGCCATGTCCGTCTGTCCGTCTGTCTGTTTCTACGCAAACTAGTCTCTCAGTTTTAAAGCTATCGAATTGAAACTTTGCACACACCGTTCTTTCCTTTGCACGCAGTATATAAGTCGGAACGGCCGGGATCGGACGACTATAGCTGCCATATAACTGATTGATTGGAAATGCCATAACTTTCGTGTTTGTAAAGTTAGGAACTTGGGATTTTCTATGGGTTTTATATTTGGCCAATCAATCTGACCTACTAAATTTCATAAGGATCGGACGACTATATCCTATAGCGGCCATATAACTGATTAATCGGAAATACCATAACTTTGGTGTTTGTTTAGTTAGGAAGCTGGGATTTTTTATGAGTATTAAGAATGCATCACATGAATAATTTTGGAGAATATAATTTACAGAGTATTCTGCAAGGGTATATCAACTTCGGCTCCGCCCGAAGTTAGCTTTCCTTTCTTGTTTTCTATCAAATTGAAATTTTTTCTTCTAAGAAATATCGTTAATCAAAACGATACACAATAGGTACTCCTAACTTGAGAAATAACTTAAAACTCGTTCTGCGCAAATCCTTTACATAAAATATAAATTTGTAATATTTAACCTATTAATAACTCATTATTGTATCCTTTATTATAGGTCTTGCAATCTTCTAATAAATATTCTGGACTTGACGATGAAGGATCGGAATAAAATATTTGTATGTTTCTTATAAATAAATAAAAATAAACAAAACATATAATAGCATAATTCACACACATATTTTATGGACTTTTTTTTGCCTTGGGTAAAATAAATTTATTAGTTCCTGCCACAACTTGAGTAACCCCGAGAACGCGACAGCGAAGATACAAATGGAGAAACTGCTGGCCCGACTCAAGTTCCGAAATCAAGAGCATTCTTGGCGTGAAAATATTTCGCCTGCGATACACATTAAATTCTTTCACGGAACGGAAAGACGCTGGGGACGTTTAATAAATCCACTTCGTCTAATTAAAATAAAATAGTGATAAAACAGCGTGTAGCTTAAGGTTAAGTCTCTTAACTCCGTCAAAAATTTGCTGATGTAGCGTCTTGACCGGTCGCTTGTGCTCGCAAACACAGAATATTAGCGTGGCCGCTGTTAGCTTTAAGTTTCATTTATTAATTCAGTTCATTTTGAATACACAAAGCCAAGAGCACAAGCTCATTTGGAAAACAACTCCGGCAATCGCCGTTAGCCGATTTTTTATTTCTTTTTGAGAGTCTCTAGGCCAGCAGATTAAGAAGGGCCGCTACTCTTCCATCATATTCTTCCTAATTCATAAATAGGCGATCTATATATCAAGCAACTGCACTGTGATTGCTGCGCGCGACCACCTTGGTATTATATACAAAATACTTAATTAACACAAAATTACCCACAAGGGAAATAAATTGACAACCCTTCAGGAAATAGTGCAGATAATTTTTTTGGAAAATAATTTACAACACACATAGTGAAAAACACCAATGGTTACACTTTTTTGGGTCAGTGAATAACAACAAAATATTTTTTTTTGCCAGCAATACTTTCATCAATACGAAAATTAATTAGAGTGCTAAATCTGAATATTCTAATTTATGAGTTTCTGGGAAATTGGTTAATATCTGTGGTGCGAATGAAATACATATTAAAAATTATAACCGTCAAAAAAACGCGTTAGCTTTGCATTTTTGTTGTTTTAACCCCCCTTTCTCGATTCATTCGATCGGCAGCGCACACATTTAAGCTGCAACTCTGTTTTATATTGTGTCTATGTTCAAATCAGTCTCCCCGCAATTCCTGGACCATTCTATATGTAGTGTTTGTAGCTTTGTACGCTTATTATTGGTTTTAAAGATTTAATGTAGACACCCAAAAATATGGGGATAATAAACAATAGTCCAGAGACTCAGAATTCTATCCACACCAAGACCCATCACACCCTCACTCCAACCTACTGTCAACAGTATGAGTTTGGAACCCGATCAACTCTGGGCCTTGGCAGAGCAGGCTGCTGCAGACCTACAAAGGGAATAAGAATTGAACAGAGCCCTAGAAATAAAAAATGCACCGCTATTCAAATAAACGTTATGTTTAATGCAACGAACCTTTGGATGCTGTAAAGCACAAGAAACTTACGTCTCCTGGCGACAGGCGGCCACGGCCTCCTACCACATTTGTAGACGGTATGATGGTAGCTCGCGCCACTACCAGACAGTTATTATTATTAGAAGCAAGAAGCAAGGTTAGAGGCCCCGCCGACGCACAGTGGGCGATTTGGTCTCGCTAGCGGCATTTAATTAATAACTTCTAAACTAAAATAGATGTCTTCAGTCGGTTTTTTCACTGATCAGAGAAAAATCAGAATTTTTTAAGTTAAGGGGGTCTTCTAGTCTAGAGGCTCGAATTTCGAACTTTTTTTAACAATTAATAAAAAAAGCAATAGATATTTTTACTATCCGTTTTTTTATCATTTGTTTATTAAACTTAAAAGAGTACATAAAATAAATTTCAAAAAAAAAAATTAGTTTTCATTGAGTTATTCCTTCTTGAAGAAGAGGGGGAAAAAAGAGGGCGTGTCTGTCGTTGTCTCAAAAAAAAAACAATGATAGATTCTTAATGAGTACGAATGTCGCTATGGCATGAAGCACAAAAACAAAAAAATTTTTTTTTTCATGAAATGGCGGCAACTCAAAGAAAAAAGTTGATTTTTTTCACTAATTTTTCCACTTTGTCGAATTTTTAAAAATATTATAAAACTAATATTTTTTTTTTGTTGGTTCCGGCGATAGAATATTAAAGAATATTCATGCCAAATTTCATGTAAATCGACTGATTAGAACTTGAGATATAGTGGCGACCGCATCAAAAAAAGTAGTTTCGAGAAAAACGCGTTTAAAGTTCCAGTCGTTCGCTCAACCGGTCTAGTTGCCACGTCACTAAAACGGCTATAGCTTTGAAAATAATTTGAGTTTTGAAAAATCCTTTTATGGAGATATTTGTGAATATAAAAACTATCGAATTAGGAAAAAAATTTTTTCGATTTTCTCAAATTTCTAGACTAGAAGACCCCCTTAAACAAATTTTTTTTTATAAAAATAAAATTGTGTTTTACTTTTATTTTTTTATACAAATATAACTTAGAAAAGCAGATGATCTTGTCGTAAAAGCAAATCTGTTTTCTCGAAGTCTGAAATTTATTTGAATGATACATTATGCATAACATACAGAGTTCTGTTAAGCAAAGAATTGTAGCTCAAGCAAAGGATTGCATTACATACTGAGTTCTGTTAAGCAAAGAATTATAGCTCAAGCAAAGGATTGATTTAATTGAAATTAGCTAACATTTTCTCAAGGCTAATGTTGGTAAAATATTTGATATTTGGCTTTTAATATTTTCACTTTCTCTGCGAATTAAGTCTGCCGATTCTTTCTCGCAAAGTATCTTAATGGGTCGACAATATCGAGTAGAAGTAGGTCTATTGTTTTTCCATAAAACTATCGCACTGTTAATGGCACCATACAAATTGAAAATAAATATTGATTTATCATGTTTCCATCAAAGTCATCAAATGGTTGCCTGTACGTTGAATGGCCGCTGCTGCCATCACAGCCCTAATTGTATGCAGCAGTTAATTGGGTGCTATTATTGTTTTCAATATGGGATGAAAAACTTTCTGGGTGTGCTTCAATAATCCTAGCAATCGTTTGGTCCACTAAGCTTTGTAGTGCCACTTCAGCGAAATGATCAGTGACCGTGATGACACTGGGATAGCATTTTTTTGTCGCACAACGCAGTTTATGGTAGAATGGATACATATCAGCGTTTTGTCCTTTGGCGACTCTCTTTAAAAAATTCCATGTGTACTTGGTATGTACATCATCTACAAATGAGGCCAGTGCTTTTTCATCAGAAAATTTTGACGGTAGACGCTGTGGGGTAGTCATAGTTTTCATTATATTACCGCTAAACTCTTCGTCGGCGATTACAATTGAAACCAACTGTGAAGCACTGCGTTTTCCAGCTTTATACGAGGGCAGTCCGATAAGTACTTAGCCTCACCGCCCGATGGCGTCACTATCGCAAGAGAAATTTACTATCGTGTAGTACATTCTCGTAGACGGCTACTGTCGAGAATGAATTTCAGCCGAATCGGACTCGTAGTTTTGTTTTGACTGCGTGTGGAGTCGGACGTGTCCGCGGATTTTAGAAAAAAGAAGAAGGAGCAATATCGGTCTGTGATTCGATTCTTGTTTTTGGAAGGGAAATCGACCAGCGAAATCAAAGAGCGCTTGGATGCTGTGTACGGTGACTCTTCTCCTTCGATGGCTACCGTCAAAAATTGGTTTAACGAGTTTCAACGTGGTAGCACGTCGGTTTTTGATGAGCCACGCCCAGGTGCCCCGAAAACGCTACCACGGAGGATAACATGACAAAAATCCACGATCTCGTATTGGCAGACCGCCGATTGAAGATACGCGAGATAGCTGAGACAGTAGGCATGTCAATAGACCGCGTGGGTCATATCCTGCATGAAATTTTGGGCTTGATAAAGCTGTCGGCGCGATGGGTGCCGCGTTTGCTCACTCCGGACAACAAACGCAACCGTGAGACCAGTTCAGAGCAGTGTTTGACGCTGTTTAAGCGCAATCCGAAGGAATTCTGCGTCGTTTCGTGACCGTCGACGAAGCATGGATCCACTGGTACACACCAGAGACCAAGGAACAGTCGAAACAGTGGACTTCACCCGGAGAACCTGCTCCGAAGAAGGCGAAGACTGTCCCATGGGCCGGAAAGGTGATGACCACCGTCCGTTTTTTGTGATTCACAAGGTGTGATCTACATCGACTACCTGGAGAAGGGTCACAAAGCTGTACTACGCCGAATTATTGGGCCGATTCGCCGCCGAATTGCAGAAAATAGGGCACCATTTGGCGAAGAAAAAAGTGCTCTTCCATCATGACAACGCACCGGCTCACACTTCCGTCCTCGCCAAGGCCAAACTGGTTGAATTGGGCTACTAACTGCTACCCCATCCACCATGTTCTCCAGATTTGGTCCCGTGTGACTTCTTTTGGTTTTCAAGTCAAGTCGTCGCCGCCACAGAGGCCTATTTTGCAGACCTCGAGAAAACGTATTTCTCAGACGGGTTAAAGAAGTTGGAGCATCGCTGGGTCAAGTGTATCGAGCCAAAGTTTTTCTTTTGAAGGCTAAGTACTTATCGGACCACCCTCGTACAAGCTGCAGCTTGTAGCTACCAACAATGCATCTGATGGGACATCTTCAGTTAGGTATGACAATTTGTTGACTTGAGGTTTTTTGCAACAATTCGCAAAATCTTTTGGTGGACGTCCATTTTTGAAAATGATATTTCCATTAATACCAGCGGCGTATCTAGCCATTCTTGGTTTTTGGTTTCGAAAAAATTCTTATTTCTTCCACAGTCTTTCCACTTTACCATAAGCTTTCTAGTAAAATTTCGCAACTATTTGCCAAACTCGCACTGCTCTTCCAGTGTATATTTAATATTTTTCACAACAGTAACAAATACAAAGTTTTCCATGAGTGCCATACTAAAAAAAGATCCCTTTTTGCTACTGACATTGTGTTTAACAAGTACATTAGTTTGAAGGCTAGCAGGTAATAGCAGTTCATATTACACATTTTGGACGCCACTGATTCACACTTTCGGCTAATAAAAGAGTTAGACTGAATTCACTTGAATCCGGTAAGTTCGACTCCACGAAAGACAGGTGTACGCTTATCCGGGCTCGTTGTTACCACTACGTTTTATGAGCTACACATTTATAGACCGGTCACAAACATTGATTTTTTTTTGTAATACATACCTTAAAGATAATAAAAAGCCAAACTTTTAATAAATTCAATAAAAATTGTAAACTTCCGAGGAACTCGAAATCAATGCGCGCAAAAAAACGAATTTTGTAAAGCTCTTCTTCTTTTTGTAAATATCAACGCTTTTTTAAATTTGAAAATTTGAAATAAATGCCGCTAGCGAGACCAAACTCACCTTATTGACAAATAAAGTCAACATGGCACACGAGCCGTCAATGGCTAAGATTTTTCGCGACTATAACCGTGAAGACGCTTTGCGCGTAAGTAGGAATCAGGAATAAGCCAGAAGAGCAAGTAGGAAGAGAGACAAGGAGCGGTTGTCGCTTCTAATAAAGTATACCGAGAACGCGAGAGAATCGTTAGAGTAGAACTCAAGAAGTATCAGTCGGTGCCAAGATCTCAAGCGCCACGCATGCAAAGAAGCTTAAGTTTGTTTGTTAACTCATTAAAGTTAAAACCACAATAATTTGTTAATCGGATACCAAATAATAATAATCAATAAACATTATAATAATACATCACTTCGTCGTCTCAAGAGTTGTTTGCATCATTGCGGAATTCCTGGGGCAACAATTTTGGGGATCAACCGGGATGTTTGGATCGATTACAAACTACAGTCATAAAACTGAGTTGTGTGTTTAAAAACTTACTTAACTTTTTGCAATGCGATGGTAGTACCAGTTACTACAAAGAATTTCGAAAGTAATAGAAAAATTCAAAGAATTTGCAAAGAAAAGGCAAAATAGCAGAAATAAAACAGATGTGAAATTCGATTTTGTGATACGCAAAAGAATTTGCAGAGAAACCGACCAAAAGAGCACTGACGTGGGCAATGTAGAAGGCGATTGATCAACGAGTACCAAATCTGGAAGCAACGCAATAGCTTTGTGGTGCACGTCAACAAGCAAGAGGCAGGATTGTTGGCAGTGGTCATCTGGACAAGAGGCAAGGCGTGGATCAGTTACGGTAGCAGGCAGAAGGATCGCCGAAGTTGTGCGTCAGGAGAAGACGAGGACAAAGGCTTCAAAGGCTGGTTAAAGCAAGAGAAGGAAGCGGAAAAGTGTACGGGAGGAGATCGGCGGTCAAAGCGGAGGAAGTTCTGGAAAAGTACCAATTGTGGGTGTGCAGCGAGAAGTCCATTCTGGAGCAGTACTAGTGACCTGGCGTGGCTAGAAGACGAATTCAAGGCCGTGTGCAAATTAAATTTATTAGTTGATTGATTTTTAAAAAAAATTATTTTTATTTTATTATGACATTAACTTTTTATTTTCTTAAATTCACTTTCACAAGTCACTTATATCTTAACTTAGATTTTCGCGACCGATCGAGTCGTCCCCAAGAAATGAACTCCTTGCTTTGATAAGTTATTAATCATGAAACCTTGGCTTAAGAGAATCTTGCTCAGAAGAGATTAGGGAAAGTTAAGAAAGTAGGACAATTGGCTGATGAAATAATTGAGGGGTAATTGAAACTCAATAAATCGATTATTTTACAAAAATTTGGTTAGCAACTGGCTCGGACTAGATCGGACCCTAAGTGGAAAATTTGGAAGCTTTGTTTATGACTGGAGTCATTTGCTTACAGTAGCCCGGATGTGGTTCTCACAGGGCTCGGTTTGAGTGAGGGGAGATTCTGTTAACGAAGCTAGAATTTTCAGCGGTTGCTAAGATTGGAAAGGGTCATTGGTTTACAATAGCCCGAATGTGGCCGATTTGAGTGAATATGAAGATTTTGCTAGCGAAGCTTAGATTTTTCAGCGGTTGCTACGATTGAAAATATTCATGGGTTGGATAACATGCATCAGGCAACGAGAAGTCCAGCTGTATTGGTAAGACAACAGGAAGAATACAAAACAGTATTTGTGTGCTGGCGAGAAGTTTAGCTGATGGAGTATTGGTGAGTGACAGGAAGGCGAGACAAGATATTTGGCGATTTGAACGGGCAGAAATTTGCGAGAACAACAAGACGAAGAGATCGAGACAAACTGCCAAGAAGACAATATAAAAGTTTTTGGATTGCTGTTCTGCAATCGTGCTGTTGTGTTTACAGCCACGTAGAGTTAAGTTTTCATTCTTGCATAAATTCAAGCAGTGCATAAAGCTGCTATGTTAAAGTAACGTAAAAACGTAAGTTGGCGAGTTTTCGTATTTGATATACATATTTTATTTGATAAGTATTATTTTACTCTTCTATTTTATACGATTATATTTAAGAATTTAAAATGATCAGGCAGAACTACGCGAAAAATTGCTAGGATTAGGAATGGAAGGAAAATCGAATTGCAAAATAGACTGCTTGCTCACTATGGTTTGTAAATTGATGAAGAAAATGAGGAAGGAATTGAAGTGGCTGATTATGAGGGCGGATCTTTTTTTTCCGGACCCTCACAGGCCCATGAAAATGGTGGATCCAATAGGAAATTAATTGTGCAAAATCGTCAGGGTGAAAGTTCTAATTCGGGTAGGTCATGGTTTACTTTAAAGGATGTGGAAGGAAGTGTGTCACAGTTTTCGGGAAATAATTCACCAGACATTAACCAGTGGATTGAGGAACTTGAAGAATGTGCACTAACTGTGAAATGGAGTCAGCTGCAGGTTTTTATTTACGCTAAACAACTACTCAGCGGCTTAGCTTTTTATTCGTAGTCAACGAGATGTTCGGGATTGGAGATCTTTAAAGAATTACTCAACGAATTTGGTGTGAGGGTGTCATCAGCAGAGGTACATCGCAGACTTGGCAAAAGGCATCAGAGAAAGACCGAATCGTTTCATGAGTACCTGTATGCATTAATGAAATTGGCAAAGCCAATAGATCTAGATGATGAAAGCTTGATTGAATACTTTGTCGACGGTATTCCAGACTCTAAGACAAACAAGGCTTTACTTTACCAAGCAAAAAAAATGAGGCATTTGAAAGTAATAATTGAGGCATATCAGAAGATGCGAGTATCTGTAAAGCAATTCAATAATAAAAACAGTCGAGAAAGTAAGGAAAGCATTTCCTGTGGGGACGAATCTCATATCAAAAGAGATTGCCCGAAGAAAGATAATAAGTGTTTTAGATGCAACCAACCAGGACATAGAACAGCTCAGTGCAAATTTGAGATGGTAGCTAAACAGGAAAAGACAACAAACTTAGTACAGACGGAAGACAGGGCGAAGCCAACAAGCACATTTACGTCTTCAGGATTGGAGTTAAAGTACATTTCATTTGGAAAATTTATTTTTAAAGGATTGATAGATACGGGAGCTGATTTGTGCTTTATGCGTCGCAAAGTTTTCGCAAAGCTCGGAGTGGAAAAATTAACAGGAAACGAAAAATGTTTGACAGGAATCGCTGAAAGCCAAATTGTGACTTTTGGAAGTGTGACAATCCCAGTACAAATAGATGGTATTAATCTCAGCGTAGAATTTCATGTCATATCGGATGAGGACATGGCTTTTGAAGCTATTTTAGGTAGAACTCTCTTAGATAGTGTGGATATGAAGATAACAAAGGACAGTCAGATAATCACAGGACGAAAATGTCAAATTCTCGAACAAAAACAAGTAAGTTTATGCATAAAGTTGTTGAAGGAGTTTCAGAGCTTGCGTATGCTAACTATAGAGCAGACGGAAAGTAAGCAGGACATTTGCCACATTGTTTAGAGGTGTCGTGGAACAAATAATTGATGAATACAAGCCGAAACGGAATGTTCGTTTCCCGGTCGAGATTTATCGGTATTTCAACACCTCGACGTATTCTTTATACTGAACAGAATATTGTAGATGCGCATGTTGAAGAGTGGCTCAAAGAGAAAATTATCAAAACAAGTACTTCAGAGTACGCTTTTCCAATCGTTCTTGTGTCGAAAAAGAATGAGCAGAAACGATTGTGTTGCGACTATCGTAAATTAAACGAGATTGTGAGAGATAACTTTCCGCTGGTACAGATGGATAGCGTTATCGAGAAGTTACAGGGAGCGATGATATTCACAACACTAGATTTAACAAACGGTTATTTTTATGTTCCAGTTGAGGTTGAATCTCGGAAGTTTACATCATTTGTTACACAAAACGGACAATTTGAATTCTTGTATGTGCTCAGGGACCTCATTAAAAACGGTGACCCAGTTGTCTACATGGTCGATATTATTATTTCCAGCAAAGATATCAGAGAGGGAGTAGAGAAGCTTAAAAAAGTGCTTGAAGGAAATGGATTGAGGATCAACTGGACCAAGTGTCAAATGTTACAGAGCAGGTTTGAATTTCTAGGATATAGAACACGGTTCGATCACACCTATCAAATTTTTCAGTGCCCTCTGATCGTAAAGCTATTCAGCGATTTCTTGGGTTAACGTCGTATTTTAGGAAGTTCGTGGATGGATATGCAGTTATAGCGAAGCCGTTGTCAGATTTGCTGAGGAAAGATGTCAAGTTTGTGTGTAAAGAGTTGCAGCAGGTTGCATTCGAACAATTTAAGGCAGCATTGATTAGAAAACCAGTGAAAATGTTTGACTACTAAAATACACACGAACGCGTCTAAGTTTGGTTTTGGGGCAGTCCTTCTGCAAAAGGACCTAGAAGACTGTCAACTACACCCTGTTATGTACATGAGTCGTAAAACAAAGCCATGTGAGGAAAAATATCACTCATACGAGCTGAAAGTGTTTGCAGTCATTGCAGCTTTGACTAAATGACGTGTATATGTTTTGGGAACGAAATTAAAAATCATCACTGATTGTAACGCGTTCGCCATGACGATGAAAAAGAAAGAAGTTCCGTTACGAGTGGCTAGATGGGCAATGTTTTTGCCAGATTATAATTACGAGATAGAACATAGATCAGGCACGAAGATGAGGCGTGTAGACGCGCTTAGTCGAGTTGCTTGTTTCGTATTGACAGATAGTGTGATGCACAGATGAGTGGACAAGAACCGTCCGAAGCTTGGTTGAAAATAAGGGGCATGAGGATTATTGCGTCGCCAATCAAATATTGTTCAAAGACCCCGACCGAGAGTTAATAGTAGTCCCATCTCAAATGGAAATCGAAATCATACAAATTGCTCATAGGCAAGGCCATTTTTCGGCGAAGAAAACGCAAGTATCCAGAGTAGTAGGCAGTTGTGTGGAGTGCATTATGGTAAACGCAAAAATGGGAAAGCAGGAAGGATATTTAAATCCTATTGATAAGGGGGACAAGCCTTTAGTCACTTATCACATTGATCATGTGGGACCAATAAAGATCACCAAGAAAAAGTATAATCACATCCTAGTTGTCGTAGATGCATTTTCTAAATTCGTTTGGTTGTATCCGACGCGCAGTACAGAAGTCGAAGAGGTGCTTAATTGCTCAGAGAGGCAAGCAGTAACCTTTTGTAATCCGTTCAGGATGGTATCAGATAGGGGTGCAGCGTTCACCTCGCACTTATTAAAGGAATACTGCGACAAACAAAAGATTCAGCATTTTTTAATCGCTACAGGTGTACCTCGTGGTAACGGGATTCGAAAGAATCCATAAAATCGTGGGGCCAATGTTGTCGAAGATGAGCCTAGAGAATCCAGGAAATTGGTACAAGCTTGTGGGTAAAGTGCAACAATTAATCAGTAATATCGAGCCTAAAAGCACAAAAGTAACTCCGTTTAAGTTTTGGACAGGTGTCGATATGCGTGTGGTTGACAAACCAAATCTGAAAGAACATGTACAGCAGTCTTTGATTCAAGAGTTAGCCGATAACCGAGAACAGATACGCAAAGAAGTCAGGGAAAATATTCAAGCCCTACAGGAAGAAAACAGGCGATCCTTTGACTCGAAGAAGAAAGATGAAAAGCTCTACAACTTGAACGATTAGTAGTAGAACGATTAGTAATAGTAGAGTATGGTGTAGGCCTAAAGTTAATAGGAAAATATCTTGGTCTTTATAAGGTAGTTAAAGTTCACAAACATGGCAGGTATGATGTTAAAAATGTGGGAGATAGCGAGGGTCCTTTGAAAACATCCACTGTAGCTGAGTTTATGAAGGAGTTCGGGACGAACATCACGTCAGGAGGGCGGAATGTAGGAATCAGGAATAAACCACAAGAGCAAGTAGGAAGAGAGATAAGGAGCAGTTGTCGCTTCTAATAAAGTATACCGAGAACGCGAGAGAATCGATTGAGTAGAACTCAAGAAGTATCAGTCGGTGCCAAGATATCAAGCGCCACGCATGCACAGAAGCTTAAGTTTGTGTGTTAACTCATTAAAGTTAAAACCTTAATTATTAATCAATAAACATTGTTTGCATCACTGCAAAATTCCTGGGGCCTGACGTATTTATTTCTGGTCTCAAGCGCAGCCTTACGGATGTGCTCCTTTCGGCAATGCCGAAAGACATGCCATCGGCTCTGGACCGTGTAACCACGGGGGATACATTTTCGCACCTACATTTGCAAAAAGCCAGGAGCTCAATTCGCAGGAAAAGATCACAGAACTTGGGACGAGAACTGGCCAGAGATTATGCTAGCAGTGAACTCAAGCATATCTGAATCAACTGGATACTCCCCAGCGTTTCTCACACAATGCCGGGAACCCCGTCTGCCAAAACGCATTATATGACAAAGAAACGTTAGGCTCTGGGAGAAACACAGAGACGCCAGATGAGAAGGCCGCCAAGTTGAAAGAAATCTTCGAAATAGTAAGGCGAAATATGGAAAAAGCATCCCAGGACCAAGCCAGACATTACAATCTGAGGAGGAGGCAGTGGACACCAGAGGTGGGCAGCATAGTGTGGGCCAAAGAACACCACCTATCCAAAGCCGCCGAAGGGTTTGCTGCAAAACTAGCCCCGAGGTACGATAGTCCTTACCAGGTTGTAGATTTCGTCTCGCCGGTAATCTGCAAAATACGCCACACACATTCGAAGAAAGAGCGGACGATTCACATTGGCGAGCTTAAGCAGCAGCAAACAGAAACGGCACAAGAGCAGACGGCGGACACATCGGAGGACTAGGACAAGGAGTTCACATTGATACAGACTGCGAGGCAACAGGATTAGGCGTCAGGCATACGCCACGCAGAAAGGACAATCACAAGGATAAGACACTGAATATAAATGGAAAAGGATGCTAGGGGCCCCGACTACGAGGCAGACGGATTCAGCGTCAGGCATACGCCCGAGTTATCCATCGATACGCCGCATAGATAAGGTGTAACAAAAAAAGGGGGACCCATTCAACGAGGCAGTCGGATTCAACGTCGAGCATACGCCCGAGTCATCCGCCTATAAGCCGCGTGGAATAGGCTTATAAAGCACGAGCAGCAACGCCAAACACGTAGCGTCAGTAGACTCTATACGGAGTAGATCAGGCTGAAGCTACTGGCTGCCGAAGAAAGGGGAGAGACGGCACAGCAGAGCTGCACCGTACGATGCGAGTAATTAAAAAAAAAAAAAATATAACAATACTAAATAAGAAAATATATAAACATGGAAAACCCTGGCACAGGGAACACAGAAAACACGGGCACAGCAAACATAACAAACGCGCACAATACAAGCAAATAAATAACACAAAATAACACAAGCGGCATTGGTACTCCCGTATACGACATCGAGGCCCTACGGCCAAGGGCGACTGGAGGGCGAAAGGCTAAAAGAGAGAATAAAAAGTGAGAAGGGTGAAAGTGGAGAAAGAAAGGAAAAAAAAAACTTACCTTTGAAACTTTCTTGTCATGTCGCTCACATAAAGGGATGGGGGCGCTTTTATAAATAAGCGGTCGATTGGCATTGGACGATAGGGTCGATCGATGGGCATAGAACACTGGAGATGGCGGCACAGAAAGGGTCACACAAAAAAAAAAATATCGCCACCACCGGATGGCAACGCTCCGATAATTCAAATCATCGAGATCGGCTGGAAAACCGATCGGGAAGGCGGTAGTGTGACCAGACAACGAAGGAAAGGAGATGCTTAGAACGCGAAGCACAAGGGGGAAACATCTTGGGCGGGACATTCAAAGGAGATGCGAAGAACGCGAGAAGTCAATGGGGGAAACATCTTGGGCGGGAAAAGGAATGGAGCATCGGCGCTGTGGAACTCAGGTACGAGCTGTGAGCGTCGAGGGAACCATTTGGAGGAGCAACAAGACTCGAAGGCTACAAGGATTTACAAGGAAGACAGCCGGATAGAAGAAAGTCAAGTCTGTGGGGGAAACATCTCGGGCGGGAAAAGGAATGGAACATCGGCGCTGAGGAACTCAGTTACGAGCTGTGAGCGTCGAGGGAACCATTTGAAGGAGCAAGAGGACTCGAAGGCTACGAGGATTTACAAGGAAAACAGCTAGAGAGAAGAAAATCAAGTCTATGGGGGAAACATCTTGGGGCGGGAAATACATAAAACGAGAAGGAGCGACGTCGGGGGAAGGAGGACCAACATCAGCGATCCGGAACAGCGGATCTAGAGAGAACTCCAAGATAACAGCCGGAGAAGAGGTACAAGTCTCATTTCGTTCCCGAAGAAAGGGGAGAATGTGAGGAGTTAAATAACTCCTCACAAATAAATGAGAGTTTGGAGATTACAACTGGAGAGAGTTTGGAGAGTACAGCTGGAGAGAGTTTGGAGAATGCAGCTGGAGAGAGTTTGGAGAGAAACAAGAAGAGAGTTTGGAGAATACGGCTGGAGAGAGTTTGGAGAGAACGAGGAGAAAGAGAGAGTTTGGGGAGAAGTGAGGCCAACGGTAAAACGCGGCGGACTTTGGACCCTAGGATGGTGCCGTGCGCAAATCCGAAAAAGGAGAAGCCAAGAACTAACGGGATGCGCCGGCCTATATAAGCAGGCCGAGTGCAGGAAGCGGGATGAGTCGATCACAAGGAGTCAATCCAGCAAGATCAGTAGACAAGCAGCCCATCAGTGAACAACACAAGTCAAGTCAACATCAGGAGGAAGCAGAGCCGCGCCGAGTCAACAGGAGCAAGATTGCTACATCAAGACGTTCGGGACTTAGAGTTGAAGTCTCCGAGCTGAGAAACAGGTAGCTGAGGTCCTTGAGGCATCACGCGGCTAAGTCCAGGCGCTTTGTTCTAATTCTTGTCGCGACGTGAGCTTGGCGTATTGCTCGGCGAGTCCGACAGAAGTGAATAGAAAGAGTCCTTCGACAAAGAACCGTGGGCTCGAAAGAGAAGTTGTCCAGAACTAGCGGCCGTGGGAAAGCAATTGCCTTGTCGAATTCCGGCGTACGCCTGAACCGACAGGCGAGAATTGTGCAGGCCCTGGTGCGACTAGCCACGAAGGACGCGCGTCTGAATCACGGGTGTCTCGAGAGGCGTATGCGTCGAGAGCACGGTAATTCACCGCCAGAGTCCTAGACAGGCAACTGATCGAATCTCGAGAGCCAAACCCCCGCTGCACCTAGTCTCACTAGAGCACGCAGACCACGCCACCAGGACTTCGCACCGTGGGCGGAGCAAGGACATCGAGGACACAAGGAGCTACGAGTAGTCATCGCAGGCCCAGCAGCAACCAAGCCATACTACAACACATCCAGTATACGGCTAAGAGGCGAGGGCGGAAGCGTTCGTCTTGAACCTAGCGTCCTGCCACAGGGACTGCATTGGCGGCCTTCCGGCGTATGCTTGAACCGTCAGGTAGAAACTGTGTAGGCGTCTGGTGTGACCGGCCGGGACAGATCCAGGGACAGGAGGCTGTGGCTGCGAAAGGTGTACGCTTTGAGAGCCCGGTGCCTGTTCACCCTAGTCTGGGAACGGTGACGCATCCCTAGACCCTCATAGCCCCGAAGCCAGCGACAGCGGAGGCGTTCCGGAGCGGCGAGCAGCGAGACAGCGGAGAGCGACGGTGGAACGATTACAAGTCTTCAAGGAAGGAGCTGAGACAACCATCTGTCACCATTAGTCCCAGGCCGAGGGACAAGTCGGCGAATAAAGATCCTAATACAAACACCCTAACTTTCTGTGCGTTCTCATTAGACAATCGGGCGGTCACGTTTATATAAATTTGGTGGGACGAACAACACACATCTTCTGAGCTAGCCGCACGATACTCGTAGCGAGCAGACAATAAAAATCAGTTCGTTACAACAGGGATCGAAGGCAAAATCCAAAGCCGCAAGATCGTCAACAAGACAGGACCCTACCGCAGGTAAATCATCAATTTGGTACCGGTAAAGTACCGGTACTTTAGCAAACAGCATAGAACGCAAGTACATTCTGCACCGCATAATAATGCTCAAAAACCAATGGATGTTAATCCATTTAATCCATCTCTTTCTAAGGTGAAACAACCAACCCAAGCACAAGCTTACCAAAACGGGTAGCTGGCCACATCCGCTCGCACAGGCCTTCATAAAAGACAGAGGGTTAATTATTTCGCTCAGAGCGCAGACATACTAGCCCCAGCTAAAGTGCAGCGACCAAAATCGTATGACTCTGTTGTATTTAATTTTTTATAGGTAAATCCGAAGAGTAGCGGGGACTGAACTGAGATTTCATATCGATACTATACCCGTACCCAATGGTTGCAGCGGTCTTTGCCAACAAACAAATTGACGATCTGGTTAAAAACGGTATAATTCAGAAATCGGGTTCCTCCTAGAACAACCCGAAATGGGTGGTGGATAAAAAGGAAATTGATGAATCTGGATACCGTGCAGTCAAGGCATGGGAATCTGCTGACTTATGCACTTATGGTCTTCAAGGCAGAGCTCGGGTGATCGTGTTACGGTCAGCTCGAACCATGCCTTGTGCTTATGTAAACACATGCAACAAAGTGTTACAGTGCGTATCCCCTAAGTACTCTTGGTATAGTGGGTATTGGTTATATGTGTAGTATGTATACTACACTATTTCGGTTTGTTATTTTGTAGCGGTTTTTTCTACATTTTTATTTTCCTTAAATGGGTTTTCTAATTTTCCTTTCTAGTGTCAATGTCGTAGTCTTGTCGGTCATCGTTCACTTTGTTTATTTTTTGTACTTCAATTTTTTGCGTGCTTAGACTTTGTTGTCCCGCACACAAAAATATGTTTTGCTTAATTTAAGTTTATCGTCGTTGGAGAAATTGATTATTAGAACTTTTATTTATGGTTTTGTGCAATCTCGCAACATATGCTGCACCTGTCTTTGCTGTGATTGGCTGGAATTCAATACACTCCCTCTCAAGCCATCGTTTAAGGGCTAGACTGGAAAATGCGCCGTCTCTATCTGTAACAGTAAGGGTTTGCCCAGTTGGTTATAAATTCGCATAAGTACGTTTATGCATTCTATCCTATCTTTGGTTTTTATTTGTTCAAGGGAGAACCATCAATGCAACTAAGGTAATTTTTACCTTCGGACGAATAAATGTCCACCACAATTTATCGCACCAGTTTTAAAGTATGGGGTAATTTTAAATGTCATCTTTGTGTTTCAGTGTTCTGTATTAGCCAAGTTACATACATGCCATTCATTTAAAATATTTTAATAAGTAACTGACTGTTTGGGAATTAATGATTCTCTTTAAATATTAAATTTGCATCTGATAATTTTTTAAAGACTAACTTCAATGAGCTTACGCGTTCTTCGAGGGAAGCAGAAAAGATAATTATACCGTCTAAATAGACCAAACAATGTTTGTTAAGGAATGGACAAAGTACGTTAATCATGCATCTTTGGAATGTTACAGTGCATTTTTTAGACCGAATGGTATGAGGTTTTTTGGATGGATTCTGAATCCATTTCTATCTTGTGAAAACCTTTGGCACAATCATTTGTACCTGGTTTTCTATTTCTATTTCGTGTATTTGTGCTAAATGGGAGAGTTATGTGTTGTATTTAAAACATGTTTAATAGTATTTGTAAATGTCAAAGGATTGCCTTCCAAATATTGCAGGTTTTTAAATCTGTTTAATAAATTAATAAGAGTTTCCTCCTGATTGAGATGATTTAATCAAAACAGTGAAAAGTCTACTTCTAATAGGTTTGTGTATTAGGTTTGTGTGTGGTTATTGTAGTTTTGGAGTAAAGAAAAATTAATCTTGGTCTGTTTTTGAAAATATCAATTGTTGGGTCTTATTAAAAAGTTTTACTGTGTGAGTTTTATTTTGCTTTATCAAGCAATTTCCTGCCGATCAACATATCGTAATCGTCAGAAAAATCATGTAAGTAAAATCGTTCGGATGTTCTAAATATATTGTTGATAACGAAATTTTTTAATATCATGGAGCCGTTTGATGTTAAAACTTCGCACTCTGTTTGTTGAATGGGAAGCGAAAAAAAATTTGTTTGTATCATGTTTATGGTAGATCCAGTGCCAATTAAACAATTATAAGTATAGCCTTTGTGGTTGATTTCTAAGTATTGATATTTTTTGGTGCTGGTAACGGGAAATTTTCATCAAATTCCAGTTCGTTTCGATTGGGCGGTATTTTAAATGCTTCTTTATTGATCTGGTCCTGATGTTGTATATAGTCGAAGTATTCCTGGTCATAATATTTTTCGTTTGGTTTAAGTTGTTGTGCATCCGTAGTCTAATTGCATTAGTTGACATTTTAGTCTGTTCACTGACGGATGGCCTTGGTCGTTTGGTTCTGGAAGTTGTTTGGAAGTTTTGATTGTTTGGTATGGGGGCTTGTTGTGGAATTAGATTTCTATTAAAAAGGGGTTGTGGGTTCATGTACCTGTTAAGACCAAAATAATTTGGTCTGTATCTCATCTGATGATTGTTATATCGGGATGGTTGGATGAATGGATTAAGATTTGTTTGCAAAAGCTGAGAGTATTTGGGGTATCTTGGTTGATATTGGGGTTGAGGAGTTGGATTTTTGGAAACATTTTGAGTTTTAATTTTATTTGACTCATATTTAATATTTTCAAAATTAATGTGTTCCTCATAAATTTGTTTTGTGCAACATTAATTAAAGATCTTAAGTCAGTAATATCGTGGAAGTTCCTAAACGCTTCAAGATACATAATTAGGTTTGCCTGGTATCTTCTAAATTTAGTTTTGAAATAAGCAGCGGACGTCATCTCTCGGATTCCTCGCAGAATCCCCTCAGGCTCCCTTTGAAAGACGTGTCATGGAAACTCTGGGGTTTGAATTCCGCAATCAATCTCGTCCTCAAATTAGGCCAATCTTAAATGTTTAGTAGGCCCTCTGATCTGGATACGGATCCATTAGCTCCGAGTAAAATTCGTTGTTCTCGAACGTCGATTGTTTGGTAGAACAAAAAAATATAGCCTATTAAAAAATGTAAATAGGGTTTCCGGTTCTCCATTAAACGGGATACTGTCCTTCAGTTGCCTACGGGCTTCACTAAGGTTGTTTTCGTTCAGTTCCATTTTAATTCATTTTAATATTCATCTTTTTAAATTTTTTTTCTTGTTACCTTGTCTTTGGACCTTTTGGTGTTTTATTTAGGATTTTTGTTGTCTTTTATTATTTTCTTCTGCCACTTTGAGTATCCTACCGACTGCTCCATTAAAAGTTTTGGGTTGAGTCGAATAAAGGATTTACCCGTTGGGTTAAGATCAACGGCTAACATTGAATTAAAACACGATTGAATGCGGTGCTGTGCCTTTATTATTTGAAGATTGGCTTAAGACTAAATCGAATTATTCAAAGAAACCAGAAATGTGCTATATATTCTTAGTATGTTGACATTATATAAGCGCGATCGCCTGAGTGGGACCGCCAAGATTCACTTATTGCTACTTTCGATTATTGTTTACAGTCAGGTCGCTGAAACCGCTGGACCGCAGAAGGCGATGCTCAGTTTTCTAGCCGTGCCACAGCTCTTGAGCTCTAATTGTCATTTTCCGATCCTTAAAAAGCAGTCAAATTCTGGTTTTAAATAGTTTTTGCTTAAAACAATATTTTAAATTTTTAAATAACATTGTGTTACTCTTACAATTTTATTTTCACTTATATTTAGGTCGTTACTTAAATTTTGACAATTTTGTAAAATGATGGTTTCGGATAAATTGCATGTAACTATATCATTTGGTTTATATTGAACCAAATTATATTGATTTTATCATTTCTTTTGTGGAAATTGGCTTAAAGTTATAAATTCTTACGTCTCATTATGTTTGTAATGCACTCGCTATTATTATACCCTTGCAGAGGGTATTATAATTATATATTATATATTATATATTATATTATTATATTATTATATATTATATTATATTTCAGTCAAAAGTTTGCAACGCAGTGAAGGAGACATTTCCGACCCCATAAAGTATATATATTCTTGATCAGCATCACCAGGAGAGTCGATCTAGTCCGTCCGTCTGTCCGTCTGTCCGTTTCTACGCAAACTAGTCCCTCAATTTTAAAGCTATCTGCTTGAAACTTTAATTTAATTAAAATCGGACGTCAATAACATATAGGTATAGAAACGATGGAAAAATGCAGCGCGAAATCGACATAGCTTCATTGTTTTTAGTAATACAGGCATAGAAATCGAAATGTAGTCGATTTGTAACAACTGCAAGGGTATATAAATCCTTTCTTTCTTGTTTTTTGATTATAAATTTTATAGTCGTTTTCTAAATACGATTGTTGATCTTAATAGTTTTTTAGTTTTTTTTTTCGTTTTTAAAACTGTGTTTTGTAGTAATTAGTGATTCTTTTTCGGTCAGTTATTTTGTAGTGGTCAGGTTCGGTTTGTTCTACATTTTTATTTTCATTAAATGGGTTCTCTAATTTTCCTTTCTGAAGGGGACCCTTTCTGTATCTAGTGTCAATATCGTATTCTTTTTTTGCTCTTGAATTTTTTCCGTGGTTAGATTTGGTTGTCTGCCATACAAAAATATATGAGCAGGTGTCTGCCCAGTAGTATCATGCCTGGTCTTGTGTTTGTATATGTAAAGGATTTTTTCCATTTTTTATACCCTTGCAGAGGGTATTATAATTTTGGTCAGAAGTTTGTAACGCAGTGAAGGAGACGTTTCCGACCCTATAAAGTATATATATTCTTGATCAGGACCAATAGGGGAGTCGATATAGCCATGTCCGTCTGTCTGTCTATCCGTCTGTCCTTCTGTCCGTCTGTCCGTCTGTTTCAATACCGTTTGCGAGCTCAGTTTAAAAGCTAGCGATCTGAAACTTTCACCCTCGTCCTAAAACATGTGTACGCAGATCAAGTTCGTGGTAACGGGATTCGAAAGAATCCATAAAATCGTGGGGCCAATGTTGTCGAAGATGAGCCTAGAGAATCCAGGAAATTGGTACAAGCTTGTGGGTAAAGTGCAACAATTAATCAGTAATATCGAGCCTAAAAGCACAAAAGTAACTCCGTTTAAGTTTTGGACAGGTGTCGATATGCGTGTGGTTGACAAACCAAATCTGAAAGAACATGTACAGCAGTCTTTGATTCAAGAGTTAGCCGATAACCGAGAACAGATACGCAAAGAAGTCAGGGAAAATATTCAAGCCCTACAGGAAGAAAGCAGGCGATCCTTTGACTCGAAGAAGAAAGATGAAAAGCTCTACAACTTGAACGATTAGTAGTAGAACGATTAGTAATAGTAGAGTATGGTGTAGGCCTAAAGTTAATAGGAAAATATCTTGGTCTTTATAAGGTAGTTAAAGTTCACAAACATGGCAGGTATGATGTTAAAAATGTGGGAGATAGCGAGGGTCCTTTGAAAACATCCACTGTAGCTGAGTTTATGAAGGAGTTCGGGACGAACATCACGTCAGGAGGGCGGAATGTAGGAATCAGGAATAAACCACAAGAGCAAGTAGGAAGAGAGATAAGGAGCAGTTGTCGCTTCTAATAAAGTATACCGAGAACGCGAGAGAATCGATTGAGTAGAACTCAAGAAGTATCAGTCGGTGCCAAGATATCAAGCGCCACGCATGCACAGAAGCTTAAGTTTGTGTGTTAACTCATTAAAGTTAAAACCTTAATTATTAATCAATAAACATTGTTTGCATCACTGCAAAATTCCTGGGGCCTGACGTATTTATTTCTGGTCTCAAGCGCAGCCTTACGGATGTGCTCCTTTCGGCAATGCCGAAAGACATGCCATCGGCTCTGGACCGTGTAACCACGGGGGATACATTTTCGCACCTACATTTGCAAAAAGCCAGGAGCTCAATTCGCAGGAAAAGATCACAGAACTTGGGACGAGAACTGGCCAGAGATTATGCTAGCAGTGAACTCAAGCATATCTGAATCAACTGGATACTCCCCAGCGTTTCTCACACAAGGCCGGGAACCCCGTCTGCCAAAACGCATTATATGACAAAGAAACGTTAGGCTCTGGGAGAAACACAGAGACGCCAGATGAGAAGGCCGCCAAGTTGAAAGAAATCTTCGAAATAGTAAGGCGAAATATGGAAAAAGCATCCCAGGACCAAGCCAGACATTACAATCTGAGGAGGAGGCAGTGGACACCAGAGGTGGGCAGCATAGTGTGGGCCAAAGAACACCACCTATCCAAAGCCGCCGAAGGGTTTGCTGCAAAACTAGCCCCGAGGTACGATAGTCCTTACCAGGTTGTAGATTTCGTCTCGCCGGTAATCTGCAAAATACGCCACACACATTCGAAGAAAGAGCGGACGATTCACATTGGCGAGCTTAAGCAGCAGCAAACAGAAACGGCACAAGAGCAGACGGCGGACACATCGGAGGACTAGGACAAGGAGTTCACATTGATACAGACTGCGAGGCAACAGGATTAGGCGTCAGGCATACGCCACGCAGAAAGGACAATCACAAGGATAAGACACTGAATATAAATGGAAAAGGATGCTAGGGGCCCCGACTACGAGGCAGACGGATTCAGCGTCAGGCATACGCCCGAGTTATCCATCGATACGCCGCATAGATAAGGTGTAACAAAAAAGGGGGACCCATTCAACGAGGCAGTCGGATTCAACGTCGAGCATACGCCCGAGTCATCCGCCTATAAGCCGCGTGGAATAGGCTTATAAAGCACGAGCAGCAACGCCAAACACGTAGCGTCAGTAGACTCTATACGGAGTAGATCAGGCTGAAGCTACTGGCTGCCGAAGAAAGGGGAGAGACGGCACAGCAGAGCTGCACCGTACGATGCGAGTAATTAAAAAAAAAAAAAAAATATAACAATACTAAATAAGAAAATATATAAACATGGAAAATCCTGGCACAGGGAACACAGAAAACACGGGCACAGCAAACATAACAAACGCGCACAATACAAGCAAATAAATAACACAAAATAACACAAGCGGCATTGGTACTCCCGTATACGACATCGAGGCCCTACGGCCAAGGGCGACTGGAGGGCGAAAGGCTAAAAGAGAGAATAAAAAGTGAGAAGGGTGAAAGTGGAGAAAGAAAGGAAAAAAAAACTTACCTTTGAAACTTTCTTGTCATGTCGCTCACATAAAGGGATGGGGGCGCTTTTATAAATAAGCGGTCGATTGGCATTGGACGATAGGGTCGATCGATGGGCATATAACACTGGAGATGGCGGCACAGAAAGGGTCACACAAAAAAAAAAAATATCGCCACCACCGGATGGCAACGCTCCGATAATTCAAATCATCGAGATCGGCTGGAAAACCGATCGGGAAGGTGGTAGTGTGACCAGACAACGAAGGAAAGGAGATGCTTAGAACGCGAAGCACAAGGGGGAAACATCTTGGGCGGGACATTCAAAGGAGATGCGAAGAACGCGAGAAGTCAATGGGGGAAACATCTTGGGCGGGAAAAGGAATGGAGCATCGGCGCTGTGGAACTCAGGTACGAGCTGTGAGCGTCGAGGGAACCATTTGGAGGAGCAACAAGACTCGAAGGCTACAAGGATTTACAAGGAAGACAGCCGGATAGAAGAAAGTCAAGTCTGTGGGGGAAACATCTCTGGCGGGAAAAGGAATGGAACATCGGCGCTGTGGAACTCAGGTACGAGCTGTGAGCGTCGAGGGAACCATTTGAAGGAGCAAGAGGACTCGAAGGCTACAAGGATTTACAAGGAAAACAGCTAGAGAGAAGAAAATCAAGTCTATGGGGAAAACATCTTGGGGCGGGAAATACATAAAACGAGAAGGAGCGACGTCGGGGGAAGGAGGACCAACATCAGCGATCCGGAACAGCGGATCTAGAGAGAACTCCAAGATAACAGCCGGAGAAGAGGTACAAGTCTCATTTCGTTCCCGAAGAAAGGGGAGAATGTGAGGAGTTAAATAACTCCTCACAAATAAATGAGAGTTTGGAGATTACAACTGGAGAGAGTTTGGAGAGTACAGCTGGAGAGAGTTTGGAGAATGCAGCTGGAGAGAGTTTGGAGAGAAACAAGAAGACAGTTTGGAGAATACGGCTGGAGAGAGTTTGGAGAGAACGAGGAGAAAGAGAGAGTTTGGGGAGAAGTGAGGCCAACGGTAAAACGCGGCGGACTTTGGACCCTAGGATGGTGCCGTGCGCAAATCCGAAAAAGGAGAAGCCAAGAACTAACGGGATGCGCCGGCCTATATAAGCAGGCCGAGTGCAGGAAGTGGGATGAGTCGATCACAAGGAGTCAATCCAGCAAGATCAGTAGACAAGCAGCCCATCAGTGAACAACACAAGTCAAGTCAACATCAGGAGGAAGCAGAGCCGCGCCGAGTCAACAGGAGCAAGATTGCTACATCAAGACGTTCGGGACTTAGAGTTGAAGTCTCCGAGCTGAGAAACAGGTAGCTGAGGTCCTTGAGGCATCACCCGGCTAAGTCCAGGCGCTTTGTTCTAATTCTTGTCGCGACGTGAGCTTGGCGTATTGCTCGGCGAGTCCGACAGAAGTGAATAGAAAGAGTCCTTCGACAAAGAACCGTGGGCTCGAAAGAGAAGTTGTCCAGAACTAGCGGCCGTGGGAAAGCAATTGCCTTGTCGAATTCCGGCGTACGCCTGAACCGACAGGCGAGAATTGTGCAGGCCCTGGTGCGACTAGCCACGAAGGACGCGCGTCTGAATCACGGGTGTCTCGAGAGGCGTATGCGTCGAGAGCACGGTAATTCACCGCCAGAGTCCTAGACAGGCAACTGATCGAATCTCGAGAGCCAAACCCCCGCTGCACCTAGTCTCACTAGAGCACGCAGACCACGCCACCAGGACTTCGCACCGTGGGCGGAGCAAGGACATCGAGGACACAAGGAGCTACGAGTAGTCATCGCAGGCCCAGCAGCAACCAAGCCATACTACAACACATCCAGTCTACGGCTAAGAGGCGAGGGCGGAAGCGTTCGTCTTGAACCTAGCGTCCTGCCACAGGGACTGCATTGGCGGCCTTCCGGCGTATGCTTGAACCGTCAGGTAGAAACTGTGTAGGCGTCTGGTGTGACCGGCCGGGACAGATCCAGGGACAGGAGGCTGTGACTGCGAAAGGTGTACGCTTTGAGAGCCCGGTGCCTGTTCACCCTAGTCTGGGAACGGTGACGCATCCCTAGACCCTCATAGCCCCGAAGCCAGCGACAGCGGAGGCGTTCCGGAGCGGCGAGCAGCGAGACAGCGGAGAGCGACGGTGGAACGATTACAAGTCTTCAAGGAAGGAGCTGAGACAACCATCTGTCACCATTAGTCCCAGGCCGAGGGACAAGTCGGCGAATAAAGATCCTAATACAAACACCCTAACTTTCTGTGCGTTCTCATTAGACAATCGGGCGGTCACGTTTATATAAATTTGGTGGGACGAACAACACACATCTTCTGAGCTAGCCGCACGATACTCGTAGCGAGCAGACAATAAACATCAGTTCGTTACAACAGGGATCGAAGGCAAAATCCAAAGCCGCAAGATCGTCAACAAGACAGGACCCTACCGCAGGTAAATCATCAATTTGGTACCGGTAAAGTACCGGTACTTTAGCAAACAGCATAGAACGCAAGTACATTCTGCACCGCATAATAATGCTCAAAAACCAATGGATGTTAATCCATTTAATCCATCTCTTTCTAAGGTGAAACAACCAACCCAAGCACAAGCTTACCAAAACGGGTAGCTGGCCACATCCGCTCGCACAGGCCTTCATAAAAGACAGAGGGTTAATTATTTCGCTCAGAGCGCAGACATACTAGCCCCAGCTAAAGTGCAGCGACCAAAATCGTATGACTCTGTTGTATTTAATTTTTTATAGGTAAATCCGAAGAGTAGCGGGGACTGAACTGAGATTTCATATCGATACTATACCCGTACCCAATGGTTGCAGCGGTCTTTGCCAACAAACAAATTGACGATCTGGTTAAAAACGGTATAATTCAGAAATCGGGTTCCTCCTAGAACAACCCGAAATGGGTGGTGGATAAAAAGGAAATTGATGAATCTGGATACCGTGCAGTCAAGGCATGGGAATCTGCTGACTTATGCACTTATGGTCTTCAAGGCAGAGCTCGGGTGATCGTGTTACGGTCAGCTCGAACCATGCCTTGTGCTTATGTAAACACATGCAACAAAGTGTTACAGTGCGTATCCCCTAAGTACTCTTGGTATAGTGGGTATTGGTTATATGTGTAGTATGTATACTACACTATTTCGGTTTGTTATTTTGTAGCGGTTTTTTCTACATTTTTATTTTCCTTAAATGGGTTTTCTAATTTTCCTTTCTAGTGTCAATGTCGTAGTCTTGTCGGTCATCGTTCACTTTGTTTATTTTTTGTACTTCAATTTTTTGCGTGCTTAGACTTTGTTGTCCCGCACACAAAAATATGTTTTGCTTAATTTAAGTTTATCGTCGTTGGAGAAATTGATTATTAGAACTTTTATTTATGGTTTTGTGCAATCTCGCAACATAGGCTGCACCTGTCTTTGCTGTGATTGGCTGGAATTCAATACACTCCCTCTCAAGCCATCGTTTAAGGGCTAGACTGGAAAATGCGCCGTCTCTATCTGTAACAGTAAGGGTTTGCCCAGTTGGTTATAAATTCGCATAAGTACGTTTATGCATTCTATCCTATCTTTGGTTTTTATTTGTTCAAGGGAGAACCATCAATGCAACTAAGGTAATTTTTACCTTCGGACGAATAAATGTCCACCACAATTTATCGCACCAGTTTTAAAGTATGGGGTAATTTTAAATGTCATCTTTGTGTTTCAGTGTTCTGTATTAGCCAAGTTACATACATGCCATTCATTTAAAATATTTTAATAAGTAACTGACTGTTTGGGAATTAATGATTCTCTTTAAATATTAAATTTGCATCTGATAATTTTTTAAAGACTAACTTCAATGAGCTTACGCGTTCTTCGAGGGAAGCAGAAAAGATAATTATACCGTCTAAATAGACCAAACAATGTTTGTTAAGGAATGGACAAAGTACGTTAATCATGCATCTTTGGAATGTTACAGTGCATTTTTTAGACCGAATGGTATGAGGTTTTTTGGATGGATTCTGAATCCATTTCTATCTTGTGAAAACCTTTGGCACAATCATTTGTACCTGGTTTTCTATTTCTATTTCGTGTATTTGTGCTAAATGGGAGAGTTATGTGTTGTATTTAAAACATGTTTAATAGTATTTGTAAATGTCAAAGGATTGCCTTCCAAATATTGCAGGTTTTTAAATCTGTTTAATAAATTATTAAGAGTTTCCTCCTGATTGAGATGATTTAATCAAAACAGTGAAAAGTCTACTTCTAATAGGTTTGTGTATTAGGTTTGTGTGTGGTTATTGTAGTTTTGGAGTAAAGAAAAATTAATCTTGGTCTGTTTTTGAAAATATCAATTGTTGGGTCTTATTAAAAAGTTTTACTGTGTGAGTTTTATTTTGCTTTATCAAGCAATTTCCTGCCGATCAACATATCGTAATCGTCAGAAAAATCATGTAAGTAAAATCGTTCGGATGTTCTAAATATATTGTTGATAACGAAATTTTTTAATATCATGGAGCCGTTTGATGTTAAAACTTCGCACTCTGTTTGTTGAATGGGAAGCGAAAAAAAATTTGTTTGTATCATGTTTATGGTAGATCCAGTGCCAATTAAACAATTATAAGTATAGCCTTTGTGGTTGATTTCTAAGTATTGATATTTTCTGGTGCTGGTAACGGGAAATTTTCATCAAATTCCAGTTCGTTTCGATTGGGCGGTATTTTAAATGCTTCTTTATTGATCTGGTCCTGATGTTGTATATAGTCGAAGTATTCCTGGTCATAATATTTTTCGTTTGGTTTAAGTTGTTGTGCATCCGTAGTCTAATTGCATTAGTTGACATTTTAGTCTGTTCACTGTCGGATGGCCTTGGTCGTTTGGTTCTGGAAGTTGTTTGGAAGTTTTGATTGTTTGGTATGGGGGCTTGTTGTGGAATTAGATTTCTATTAAAAAGGGGTTGTGGGTTCATGTACCTGTTAAGACCAAAATAATTTGGTCTGTATCTCATCTGATGATTGTTATATCGGGATGGTTGGATGAATGGATTAAGATTTGTTTGCAAAAGCTGAGAGTATTTGGGGTATCTTGGTTGATATTGGGGTTGAGGAGTTGGATTTTTGGAAACATTTTGAGTTTTAATTTTATTTGACTCATATTTAATATTTTCAAAATTAATGTGTTCCTCATAAATTTGTTTTGTGCAACATTAATTAAAGATCTTAAGTCAGTAATATCGTGGAAGTTCCTAAACGCTTCAAGATACATAATTAGGTTTGCCTGGTATCTTCTAAATTTAGTTTTGAAATAAGCAGCTGACGTCATCTCTCGGATTCCTCGCAGAATCCCCTCAGGCTCCCTTTGAAAGACGTGTCATGGAAACTCTGGGGTTTGAATTCCGCAATCAATCTCGTCCTCAAATTAGGCCAATCTTAAATGTTTAGTAGGCCCTCTGATCTGGATACGGATCCATTAGCTCCGAGTAAAATTCGTTGTTCTCGAACGTCGATTGTTTGGTAGAACAAAAAAATATAGCCTATTAAAAAATGTAAATAGGGTTTCCGGTTCTCCATTAAACGGGATACTGTCCTTCAGTTGCCTACGGGCTTCACTAAGGTTGTTTTCGTTCAGTTCCATTTTAATTCATTTTAATATTCATCTTTTTAAATTTTTTTCTTGTTACCTTGTCTTTGGACCTTTTGGTGTTTTATTTAGGATTTTTGTTGTCTTTTATTATTTTCTTCTGCCACTTTGAGTATCCTACCGACTGCTCCATTAAAAGTTTTGGGTTGAGTCGAATAAAGGATTTACCCGTTGGGTTAAGATCAACGGCTAACATTGAATTAAAACACGATTGAATGCGGTGCTGTGTCTTTATTATTTGAAGATTGGCTTAAGACTAAATCGAATTATTCAAAGAAACCAGAAATGTGCTATATATTCTTAGTATGTTGACATTATATAAGCGCGATCGCCTGAGTGGGACCGCCAAGATTCACTTATTGCTACTTTCGATTATTGTTTACAGTCAGGTCGCTGAAACCGCTGGACCGCAGAAGGCGATGCTCAGTTTTCTAGCCGTGCCACAGCTCTTGAGCTCTAATTGTCATTTTCCGATCCTTAAAAAGCAGTCAAATTCTGGTTTTAAATAGTTTTTGCTTAAAACAATATTTTAAATTTTTAAATAACATTGTGTTACTCTTACAATTTTATTTTCACTTATATTTAGGTCGTTACTTAAATTTTGACAATTTTGTAAAATGATGGTTTCGGATAAATTGCATGTAACTATATCATTTGGTTTATATTGAACCAAATTATATTGATTTTATCATTTCTTTTGTGGAAATTGGCTTAAAGTTATAAATTCTTACGTCTCATTATGTTTGTAATGCACTCGCTATTATTATACCCTTGCAGAGGGTATTATAATTATATATTATATATTATATTATTATATTATTATATTATTATATTATTATATTATTATATTATTATATTATTATATTATTATATATTATATTATATTTCAGTCAAAAGTTTGCAACGCAGTGAAGGAGACATTTCCGACCCCATAAAGTATATATATTCTTGATCAGCATCACCAGGAGAGTCGATCTAGTCCGTCCGTCTGTCCGTCTTTCCGTTTCTACGCAAACTAGTCCCTCAATTTTAAAGCTATCTGCTTGAAACTTTAATTTAATTAAAATCGGACGTCAATAACATATAGGTATAGAAACGATGGAAAAATGCAGCGCGAAATCGACATAGCTTCATTGTTTTTAGTAATACAGGCATAGAAATCGAAATGTAGTCGATTTGTAACAACTGCAAGGGTATATAAATCCTTTCTTTCTTGTTTTTTGATTATAAATTTTATAGTCGTTTTCTAAATACGATTGTTGATCTTAATAGTTTTTTAGTTTTTTTTTTCGTTTTTAAAACTGTGTTTTGTAGTAATTAGTGATTCTTTTTCGGTCAGTTATTTTGTAGTGGTCAGGTTCGGTTTGTTCTACATTTTTATTTTCATTAAATGGGTTCTCTAATTTTCCTTTCTGAAGGGGACCCTTTCTGTATCTAGTGTCAATATCGTATTCTTTTTTTGCTCTTGAATTTTTTCCGTGGTTAGATTTGGTTGTCTGCCATACAAAAATATATGAACAGGTGTCTGCCCAGTAGTATCATGCCTGGTCTTGTGTTTGTATATGTAAAGGATTTTTTCCATTTTTTATACCCTTGCAGAGGGTATTATAATTTTGGTCAGAAGTTTGTAACGCAGTGAAGGAGACGTTTCCGACCCTATAAAGTATATATATTCTTGATCAGGACCAATAGGGGAGTCGATATAGCCATGTCCGTCTGTCTGTCTGTCCGTCTGTCCTTCTGTCCGTCTGTCCGTCTGTTTCAATACCGTTTGCGAGCTCAGTTTAAAAGCTAGCGATCTGAAACTTTCACCCTCGTCCTAAAACATGTGTACGCAGATCAAGTTTGAAAATCGCCCCGATCGGACGTCTATATCCTATAGCTACCATAGGAACAATCGGATATATCTTGCAAGAATTGATGATATTTCGCGCAGTGTATAAGCTATTGACATGAATCTTTTCAAATCGTAATTTTTTATGCATACCTTTGTTAGGATAAAAGCGCGTGCCGATCGGACGTCTATGTCCTATAGCTCCCATAGGAACAATCGGGTATATCTTACAAGAATTGATGATATTTTGCGCAGTGTAAAAGCTATTGTCATGAATCTTTCCAAATCGTATTTTTTTATGCATACCTTGATCAGGGTAAAAGCGCGTGCCGATCGGACGTCTATATCCTATAGCTCCCATAGGAACAATCGGGTATATCTAGCAAGAATTGATGATATTTCGCGCAGTGTAAAAGCTATTGACATGAATCTTTCCAAATCGTATTTTTTTATGCATACCTTGATCAGGGTAAAAGCGCGTGCCGATCGGACGTCTTTATCCTATAGCTCCCATAGGAACAATAGGGTAAAATCGGTCCAAATTTGATGTTTTTTAGCATATTTCGCGCAGTGTAAAAGCTATTGCCATAAATTTTTTCAAATCGTATTTTTTTATGCATACCTTCATCAAGGTAAAAGTGCGTGCTGATCGGACGTGTATATCCTATAGCTCCCATAGGAACAATAGGGTGAAATCGGTCAAAATTTGATGTTTTTTATTAAGAAGACTTCGGGTTTATTATTTTACACATTTGTTATTCTTTTCGCTACTTTTTCAATTTTAGCAATTGCGGCTAAGTCTGCAAGGGTATTAAAACTTCGGCTTGCCGCAGTTAGCTTCCGTCCTCGTTTTAATTTAAGTTTATCGTCGTTGGAGGAATAGCATCCATCCCTGGTGATGTAGGGGGGCGATCCTGCCACTAAAAAGATTCATTATAGGGCACCACAAAGATCCCACGGCGCGGACGCAACGTGGACGAAAATTAAGATGTCGGGGGCGTCGTGGTAGTTCAGAATGTTCAGCTTTATTACGCTGCATACAAGAGACTAAACTTAACTTAAACAAAAAAACCGCGCTCCCGCCCACATTACTCCGCGGAAGCGAGAGATCCGGTTTCCGAGGCTCGCACTCCGGAGCGCGGACGTTGTGAGGGAGCGCAAATGGGGGGAGAGCGAAAGCTCGGAGAGCTTAGTGAGCAGCGGTGGTGCTGTGGGCCACTGACCTTAACATTCCGCCCCCCCCTTGCAACTACTCGGGTTGCAACTTTTCCTGGTTGCTCCAGACACGACCCACCCAAACACGGTGCTCTGGGCCACTGGTAGTCCATCCTGTATGTTGAGGAAGCCGGAAACTCGTCGCTAGCGAAGGGTCGATTCAGCTCGTAGTGTCGAATACTCGAGTCCCGGTATTTAATCGCACCGAAGCAGTCAGGAGAAGGTTGATGCTGTGCCGCTGCACGAGGGACGTTAGGGACGGAGCGGCAACAGCGGGCTGCGTGGCAACCCGACGAGTGGCAGAAAATTGCCGCGGAGCGTCGGAAGAGTGCTGTGGAGTGGCGGACGAGCGGCTGAAGAATGCCGTGAAGTGGCAGACGAGGGCCGAGGCTTCCTGCTGGGCGGAACTGACGTGAAGACACCATCTGAGTGCTCGTGGGCCAAACAGCGGTGGCAGTACCGGTTGGCAAGGACAGCCCTCTTATCGGCCCTCAGACGGAGGAACCGACGTCATTTCCGAAGCGGATGGATCCCGCTAAAGACTCGGCAACGGTAGGATTGCATACCTCGAGTACGTCTGTTTTCCAATGCGATGGCGCTGCGCGGACGTGAAGTGAAGCTACGAATCGTAGTGATAAATTGGTATACCGGAGTGGAGGGGCGACTGGTTATTGCGGGCAGGCGGACGTTTCCATCATAAGAAGAACGACCTTCGCTATGGGATGCTTAATGAGTCCCCGCGCAGTGCGGATGTCGACCACACGAACATGGCCATCGGATCCCGGAAACACCGTGTCAATTCTGCCTAATCGCCACTCATTGGATGGAAGGTTGTCTTCCTTGACAACCACCATGTCCCCGGCACGGAGATTTCTTGTAGGGGTTCGCCACTTATTCCGCTTATGGAGTTCCTTAAGGTACTCCTCCTTCAATCGCAGACGAAATTGTTGATGAAGAGCCTTCAGGTGTTGCCAGCGGCTTATAATAGATGTGGTGTCCCCTTTTATCTCGGGCTCAACCATGACGAGGAGGGGCCCTCCAACAAGAAAGTGCACAGGCGTAAGTGCCAACAGGTCATCGGGGCGAGCGGACACGAATTCAAGAAAGCTTCGATCCTAGCTAGAAGCGTGGACAGCTCTTCGAACGTATATTTTCGCGTCGCCGTAGACTTGTTAAACAGGGTCTTGAAGCTCCTAACACCTGCATCCCACAAGCCTCCCATGTGGGGTGCTCCCGGAGGAATGAACTGGCAGAGCAGCTGCTGGTGACTATAGTCACCTGTCACAGCTTCTTTAAGAGCTTGGAGAAAATCGCGGAGAGTAGAGCAGCCGCACCCACAAAGGTCTTCCCACTGTCTAACTGAGCTTGACGGAGGCATCCTGTTCGGGATACGAAACGAGCGAAGGCTGCGATAAACTTCTCAGGCGTAAGCTCGGACGTAGGCTCTAAATGGATGGGCATAGTGGCGAAGCACACGAACACTATCACATATCCGTGTAGTTTTTGATGTCGAAGGGATCGGTATAGTCCACACCAGTATATGTGAAAGGACGCGAGAAGGACGTCCGTTCTTTGGGTAAGTCTCCGTTGCGTTTGCAACTTATTTTTGTAGATGACGCATACCTTGCACGAATATATGACGGACTTGACCAAATTCCTCACCCTCGGGATCCAGAACTTGGGGGGTCATAGCCACTCGCAGCGAGGACTTTGCAGCCAGGCAGGACCATGCCACTCCAGCGGGCTGTCCGCGAGGTCTTAAAGCGCTACCCCCAGGCTACCAACCAGGCGAGAACAATCGTCGAGTCCGTCCAACAGTGCAGGGCGGACGCCGGCCCGGGCATCTTTGGAAGAACGGCGTTGGCCATTTCGGACAATAACAAGGCTCCGCACAGCTCGAGCCGCGGGAGTGACACCGTTTTTACTGGCGCCACCCGCGTCTTTGCCGTTACCAAGTTCACCAATATCGCGGACCCAGCCTCAACTCGGACGTAAATGGCTGCGCCGTACGCCTTCTGCGAGGCGTCGCAGAACCCATGATGCTATTGACTCCGAAGGTGACAGTCTTCAATTCGTAGCGGAAGGGGTCGGTGGAAGGGGTCTTGCTTGGGGTCTACCCAAATTTGCCGATACATCTTGTCGATGTCGGCGTTGAAAACGAACATAATGTATCGCCACTTTAGAATTTGAATCGTGAGGTCAGACTGTAAGACCGGGATCGAGAAAAGTATGTCATTCAGACTGGTCCCGTTTGCGGAAGGGCTAGAGGCGTTGAAAACCACCCGCAGTTTAGTGGTTGTGCTCTCGGGCTTGAGAACAGCATGATGTGGAAGGTGGTATGTGGCGGAACTGCTCGTCAAAGAAACCCCGGCCATGTGACCTAAATCGAGGTATTCTTGGATCACAGCGTCATATCGGGCGTTCAGGGGAGGATCCCTTTTTAGGCGCTGCTCGTTACGCAGGAACTGAGTCAGAGCAAAGCATCGTGAAGATGCGAGCTCGGAACCACAATGCTCGAGATCGCGCAAGGGGATCGTCACAACGTATTTGCCACGATTGTCCCTTCTTGTAGTTTGGACAAAATTGTGTTCACAGACTGAATCAGACTCGGGGACTATCTGTGTGGGCACTTCCTCCACCTCCCAGAATTTGGTAAGGAGCTGATCCAACGAGTCGTCGAGGACGCAGGTAACTCGCGTGGAGAAGGCGGACACATTGTGGGGGACGCTGGAGATATGGGGCTTGTCAACCGCAAATTTTATCCCTGGAGTTGCCGAGGAGGATGGACGGAAGAATGTCGGCTGTGATCCTCTGTGACGCTCGTGCCTCTTGTAGACCTGGTTGGCACAGGCGGACTTGGAGCGGCCGCGAATGGATTACCGCGGTGCAGAAGGGTTTGATGACGGCTGTGGCTTGTGAAGTAGCTATGGGCGCTAGTGCAATCCCGTTGCAGGTGCCCTCGTGCAAAACAGTTCAGGCAAAGCTGCTTTTTCTTAATGTAGTCGGAGCGATGATTTACATCCATCTCAAGGAAGCGCGGACCTAAGCTAACAAGATGATTCTCCCTGGAGCAGAGATCGCACCCTCTTGGGGTTGCCTCTTAGGAATTGAGCCTGCGCGCTGGGGTGCTCGCCGGTGTCGACCTGGGCGGAAACTGACCCGAACTGCTAGGCCTGTCGTCGATAGCCTCCAGAGTAAGATGACGCTCTGTCAAGAACTAACTAACTCATTCCATTTTGTAATTTCAGCCTTGTTGTGAATAAATTGCTCCCACGTCGAAGGCGTGATTTTGGGAAGCTTTAAAGAAACCATATACACCAGGAGTCAATCCCAAGTCTCGACTTGAATAGAGGACATATCTAAGGCTGTCAGGCAACTTTGGACTGTGCCTTGCAGATTCGGATTCTTGGGCTACTGCCTGAATGTTGAAGAGGATTTTCAACTGGCTATTGACTAATAACCGCTGATTTTCGAAGCGGTCGGTGAGGCTTAGCCACGCGGTGGTAAACTCTTCGTTGGTCAGCGGGGCTTTGGAAACAATGGCGTGCGCATCGCCACTTGTTTTGGACAATAGGTGGAACAACTTCTCCAGCGGTGTAAGACGCGAGTTGTGGATGTATATCGCGGTAAAAAGATCTCTGAAGGTGGGCCAACTAAGATAATCACCAGCGAAAACTTCGGTGTCCGCTGGTGGAAAACGATAACCCGTAGATGGGGGTGTTGGAACACTGACGGAAGCCTGAGTGGGCTGGGAGGCGGCCTTGTCCATTATATCCTGAAGCTGCTCGCGCTCCGGAACGCGGACGTTGCGAGAAAACGAGCGAGGAAGCGCAAGAGGGGGGAGAGCGAAAGCTCGGAGAGCTCAGTGAGCAGCGGCGGTGGAGTGAGCCACTGACCCAAACACCTAGAATTAAACTGCATAAAAACGGCATATAACAAGGACTGTGTAAGAAAAAGTCAACTTGTGTAAACCTTTTGCTTAGAAAAAAGATTATTATATCAAACAAGAAGGTTGAAAGGACCCAAAAGTCGATTGGCATACTCAGATATATATTTCGCTACACTAAATGGTTGTTTTTGACTTTTCAAATCGATTGATTTTTTCTAGGAGCTAATTGTTTGTAGGCAGCATCATGCAGAGCCTTTTAGCAGGCTGTTGGGTGAATATCCTTACCAAAAGTCCTTCCAATCCTTAACTTTGATATATGTTGAGGAGATCTGGTGGTTGACATTGATTTGTCGAACAATCCTTACGCTCTTCCGTCCACTCAAAGCCATGAATCGGTCAGTGTGCCTTGAATTTTGCAACGGCGCTGGTTCTTTACAATTCTTCTGCATCCTTTCCCCAATCTTGACATTCGATTTGCCTTGATCCTGCTTAATAGTTTTAATTTTTGGACACATGCGGTTGATTTTATTTTTACCCTGTAGGTCAAACCAATTTTCCTTTATTTTAAGGCACTTAAACAATTTAAGCTATACAATTAATCATTATACCATGTTGAGTATAGAGCAAATGTGTTTAAAAAAAGTTATTAAATCGATAAAGTTTTAACAAAATAGTTAATGAAATCCCAAGTGTGCCAATAATTTTGTTCAGGGAAATTTGGTCTATTGTTTGGTTTTTATTTTTAATAAATTATTTATAAAAGATAAATTAAAAAACTTGTATTTACAAAAAGTTGAATAATTCTATCAAAAATATTTTGTTTTATTTAAATACTAGCATATTACAATAGAAAAAGTAAAATCGCCTTAAAGTTCAACATGCTTGCTGTGCCAATAATTAAGTTTGTCACTGTACGTGGATATCGAAGCGTCCGATCTCTTTAAAGTCTGTATTTGTTAAGTGTGTCTGCAGATGTGTGCGACATATGTAGAAGTGTCGACGGTCAAACATTGTGATCGATAGGTAGAATAAGTATTGTAAGGAAAATCTAGTATTTGTTAATTTATCCGTTCTCGTATGGATTTCTTGGCCCTTGAAATGTGGGCTTACTAATATCGGTAACATGGATACCGCCAGAAAATGTGCTTCTAATTGCCTTGTGAATTGTAGGAAGGCACACTGCGGTAAGATTAAGTTAGTTTGAAATGTATGAGGCTGATTTGAATTTGTTAACAGAATAAAACGCAACCACGCACCCGCACTACACGGCACACGCCGCCCTTGAAGTCACCCTCTCTTCGGACCTACGCGTGTGGGGTAGTCGTTAAAAAGGCAACTCCATAAGATGCAAGGCAGCTCCTTTTATTCGCAGTCCTAGGGAGACTGCATGGGCAACTTGCGCTGGAGGACGGTTTGACGACCAGCTATAGAGTTGCCAGGAGCACTTCCCGTACCAGTAGAGGAGTCGCAGAAATCCGGCCGCGAGTGAAAATAACCTCGGCGGCTGCCATTTCGAGCCCAGCCACTACGGTGACTACAGTAGCGTCCCAACCCGGAGGTACTGCTGCCACAGCTGCGAGTTCAGAGCCGGAGATGAGCCAGCCCCTCACGTCGGACCTTTTGAAAAGGATCGCGGCGTTGGAGGAGGAGCTGAAGCAGGTTAAAACCCTGAACAGTACGAGCACCGCCAATTGCTCGCCAATCGCAGTTGGCCCAAGCGCAGATGGCGCCAACAGTGGAGAGTCGGGGCGGCCGCCATCTTGGAGCGGACCGCCATTAGCCACATCTAACGGTGAGGCCTCAACTAACGGGGTCGGGCCGGTCCCACATAACGGTGTCGGTGCGAGCAGTGCGGCCTGCACGCTGCCGCCATCTTGGAATGGACCGCCATTGCTAATGACTAGCAGTCATCTTGTGGAGCCACTGTGTGCTACAAGTGTTGCGCAGACAGCGCATGGATTCGTGCTACCGGGCGGGAGCATCCACAATGTGGCAACAGCATCGCCATTTGTCGGATCCTTCGCCTCGATGACGCCGAATGGAGCACAAGGATCGTATGGGCCAAGGAGGCTTCCGGATCTGCCTGTATTTGGAGGGCAGCCCGAGGAGTGGCCGATCTTTAAATGTGCGTTTGTGGAGACGACCCAAGCATACAACTGCACAGACTTGGAGAACAACCAGAGGTTGTTGAAGGCGCTGAAGGATGAAGCACGCGAGACAGTGAAGTCGCTGCTGATTCACCCTGGGAACGTCAGCGCCGTGATGGAGCAGCTGCGCTTTAGGTTTGGCCGACCGGAGCAGCTTATACGCAGCCAGCTGAACAGTGTGCGAGAGGTGCCGCCGATTTCGGAGCAGCACCTGGCGAGGATCGTTCCCTTCGCAACCCGAGTGAGTAACCTCACGGCCTTCTTGCAGTCAGCGAAGGCGGAGCAGCGCCTGTGGAACCCAACGCTAATGGAGGAGCTTGTGGCAAAGCTTCCTACGAGCAAGCGAGAGCCAGATCAACGGATGTCGCAGATTGCATCTCCGTCTGCTACATGGCGCGGACGAGGAGCGAAGATGGCCGGCTCAGCGAGGTGGCTTTAGGAGCCACAACGGAGGAAACCAGCAGTCAGCAGTTTCCAGACGCGGCCCGGATAGGAGATCTTCGCCACGAGGTGGTTACAGGGACCACGAGGGGCGCCAGCAGTCGGCTGTCCCTAGAAACAGCCTGGAGAGAAGGGCCCCGCAGCCAGCGGAGGCGCCCGTGCAGAGGAATTTAAACTGCGTTGACGCCGAGGGAGGCCGACTTTTGTTCCGTATACTGCCAGTAACGCTGTACGGAGCTGGTCGCCAGGTGGACACATACGCGATCTTGGATGAAGGATCCGCCGTCACGATGATAGATGACGAGCTACGGAGGGATCTGGGAGTGCGAGGCGAACGTCGACAGCAAAACATTCAATGGTTCGGAGGAAGGGCCAGTGGAGAGCCCAGTAACGTGGTAAGCCTGGAGATAAGTGGAGCTGGGGAGCCCACTCGCCACGCTTTGAGGAACGTGTACTCCGTTTCGAGCCTGAGTCTGCCGATGCAGACGTTAGGCCGACGAGATGTCCAAGGCGTGCATAAGGATGTGCGTCTGCCGATGAAGCCCTACACCAATGTGGTGCCTAAGTTGCTCATCGAACTGGATAAATGACATTTGGGATTGCCACTTAGGACGAGGCGGTTTGCCAGAGAGGGACCGTATGTGGCCGCAACCGAGCTTGGATGGGTTGTTTTTGGGCCAGTAAGTGGACAATCGACTACGCTGTCACCGAGGTCCTGCCTTCTAGCCGTGTCAATGGATGACACGATGGAACAGATGGTGGAGGACTACTTCGAGATGGAAAGCTTTGGTGTGAAGCTCGCGCCACAGGTCGCAGCCAGCGATGACGCTCGGGCACAAAGGATCCTCGAAGACACCACGGTGAAAGTAGGGCGTCGCTACCAAACGGGATTACTCTGGAAGGACGACTACGCTGTGCTGCCACGGAGCTACGAGATGGCGCACAGACGGCTGATCAACGTCGAGAAGAAGTTGAAGCGCAACAGGCAGTTGGCGTTGGAATACGATCGTATCATCAAGGATTACGTATTCAAAGGATATGCGAGGAAGCTGCAGCAGGATGAGGTCGCGGTGACGAGCGAGCGGCTATGGTATTTGCCACATTTTGGTGTCGAAAACCCGATCAAGCCCGGTAAGGTCCGGCTTGTGTTCGATGCTGCAGCCAAGGTTGGAGGAACCTCTCTAAATTCGGCGCTGGACAAGGGGCCTCAGCATTACAAGCCCTTGCCAGCCGTGCTCTTCCACTTCAGGGAAGGAGCAGTTGGAGTCTGCGGTGACATCAAGGAGATGTTCCACCAAGTGCTGATCCGACCCGAGGATCGATGTTCCCAACGATTCCTTTGGAGAGATGGCAACGACGATCGAGACCCGGATGTGTACGAGATGAACGTAATGACGTGTGGAGCAGCCTGCTCGCCGAGCGCTGCGCATTACGTGAAAACGGTGAATGCCCTGAAGTTTCGGGATTCAGATCCGAGGGCAGTTAAGGCCATCATCGACCACCACTACGTCGATGACTATGTGGACAGTTTCGCTACAAAGAGCGAAGCTATCAGTGTATCTACCCGAGTGAAAGAGATACATGCGGAGGCTGGATTCGAATTATGCCAGTTTTCATCCAGCTCACCCATCGTGGAAGCGGCGTTGGGACCACCTGGACGAGTCAAGAGCGTCGGATGGGGTGAGGCTGAGCAGAAGATCCTTGGAATGCGCTGGCAGGTAGCCACGGACGACTTCAGGTTTAACGTGGAGTATCACCGAGTGCCAAGTAGCGTTCTAAGTGGAGATCGAGTCCCTACAAAGAGGGAGTATGTGAGCCTGCTGATGTCAACGTTCGACCCATTGGGATCCCTGTGCTGCCTGATGATTACAGCGAAGCTGTTGTTGAGAGAGATCTGGAGACAGAAGATCCAGTGGGACGAATCACTACCAGAGGAGATAGGCAAAGCCTTTGCAGCCTGTCGCAGGGAGATGGACGCCGTGGGACAGTTCCGATGTCCTCGCCAATATTTTGGGCATATAGCGGTTCGGACCAACGAGTTGCACGTGTTCGTGGATGCAAGTCAATCTGCATTCGCGGCGGTGGCCTATTGGAGGGTCACGTACGAGAATGAAAACGTGCTGGTAAGCTTCGTGTGCGCAACGACGAAGTGCGCGCCGATGAGAACGATGTCGATACCAAGGTTAGAGCTGCAGGCAGCGGTTCTTGGAACCAGACTGATGAACACTGTCAAGGAGGAGGACAGTGTGGACACCAGCAAGACGGTGACGAGATTCTGGGTAACGAAGATGAGACGAGTGCTGAAGGAAGTAATCTCGTCGTGCAACGAGTGCAAGTTGCAGCGAACGCGGCCGATGCCGCCGATAATGGGACCCCTTCCAGAGGATCGATTGGAAGCGGGGGGTTGGCCATTCAAGTACACCGGATTGGACTACTTTGGGCCACTGCTGGTGACTGTATCCCGTCACAGAGAGAAGCGTTGGGTCGCCTTGTTTACGTGCCTGACGACAAGGGCGATTCATCTGGAGCTGGCGCATGACCTGTCGACGGATTCCTGCATAATAGCGATCAGGAACTTCGTCTGCCGTAGAGCACCAGTACAAAAACTGCGGAGTGATAACGGCAAGAACTTTGTGGGAGCTGGCAGGGAGGCGTCTTCACAGAGAACGGTCGTGTTTTTGTTTTGCGCTCCGAATTTTCATTTTTCTTATTGAAACCACCGGGGTTTACTTAAATCTCTTTAACGTTTCTACACCTTTAAGTGTTTTCTAACAACTTTCCGTTCGCTTCGCGAGTGTATCGTGATTAACTTGTGTTTAGTAAACAAAAAGTTTTTAGCATAATTTAATTCGGTGCTGGTTTGTTGTTATTGTTTTCTATTGCCCCTCTTTTCAGTATTTCTCTTCGTCGTTGAGCGCTGTTGGAACGGCACGCACTCCAACGGTAATATCTCTCAGAGGTGTTTTATACCGGAGTTAATCGGTTATCCCGCTCTCTCTCTCTTTTCGTTTCTATCTCGTTTCGTGGTGCCTAAAATCAAAGTTATTCGGTGTTTCGCTCCCGCTCTGTCGCTCTGTTTAATCTCTCATTAAAAAGTTCTTGAGCGCTTTCGATTTTTTTGTCCGCTATAGTGCACAGTGGTCCGTGGTCAGCGAAAATGGCTTTCTGTTCATTAAAAAATTGCAAGAAAGTTATCTCGGCTGGACAGCAATGTATTCCCTGCCATACATGTGATAAAATTTATCACGCAAAGTGTCTTGGCTATTCTGGCCTGGTTCGTGATGCCATCGATAAGAGGAGTGGCCTACTCTACTACTGCGATGAATGCATTGTATACGAGAACCAGGCAATAACTATTAGGCGGCTCACAAAAAGCAGTGTTACGGAATTAATCCGGAACTGCCGTAAAAATACGGACCTGCTCGTGGCGCTTGAATCGCAGCTCACTAGTCGCATGCTAGCTGAGCCCGATTCCCCAAAGCTCAAAAAAGTCGCGGTCGGTGGGCATTCTATGGCAGGTGCCGTGCAACCTGCTGCCCGCGATTCGATTCCAGCTCAGCTGCCAATCTTAGGCGCCACTCAAATGGTACTAAGATCGGGGGCAAAAAGTGATTCGGTATCCGAAGTTGCTGGAATCGGTGTGGCTCCGCTAGGTATTTCCGCTCTGTCCGATCAAAATAAAGTAGTGGCCCCAACACCTCATGTAGACTTAACGTCCGGATTACCGGCCGATACTGGTAGTACAGATACAAATTCTGTAGTACCAAAAAAGGTTGCATGTGTTGTACCAAAAACGGTTACTTGTGTTCGGGTGCCCCAGCTAAAACATGTATTTGTTTCACGGCTCGCCCCAGACATCACATCTGTGTGTTCCACCAGTTTCTGGCCCGAGGGCATATTTGTAAAAGAGTACAAAGCTAAGAGAAAAAAGAATAGTTCAGGGGAAATGGAAAATACCATTGAAGAACCATCCCCAGCGCCCTCCACATCCTCTTCTGTCCCAAAAAACTAGCCTCCTCTTTTCTTCTTTGCTATCAGAATACAAGAGGCTTACTTAGTAAGCTGACTAAATTGTATTCGGATAGTTTTTCTTTCCCATATAATATTATGGTATGTACAGAGACCTAGTTTAGGCCGGATATTCTTAGCTCCGAAATTCTCCCGGGCAAGTACACAATTTATAGGCTTGATCGTTAGTCCAGACCACCTTTTCGTCTGAATTACTGACTTTCGAAGAATTTTATGACATCGAATTCCTAGGTATAAAATTATCGTTTCCCGGTAGTTTTGTATATATTACTTGTTCATATATCCCACCATCATCTGAGTTCCCTATTTACGCAAAACACCTTTCCGTTATTCAGTCCATTTCCAAAAAACTGTCAGATCGAGATCAGTTAATAGTATTGGGTGATTTTAATATACCTAGTGCGATATGGTCCCCTGACGAAAACTCTAACATTTTACTTCCCTTAGCGCAGCATGACTTTATTGACGGCTTGCTTGACATTGCGCTATCCCTAGTGAACCATGTTAAGAACTCCTTAGGACGTTTACTGGACTTGTGTTTTGTTTCAAATTCAGAAGGCGTTTGCCTATCAAGAACGTCACCAATTACACAACCAGAAGATCCTTATCATCCAACTTTAGAGCTGACTGTAGACGCAAGAACAGAGCTTTTATAATTTTGTTAACACTAAGCGTAAATCAGCCTGTTACCCTGCATCGCTATCATTCGAAAACTCTACGGCAAACTCTGATCAGGCAATTGCCGATCTATTTGCCCAGTTTTTCCGGACAACTTATTCTGTTTCATCCCGTCCAAATCCGTCTTATTCAAATGCCATACCCAAGTCGAACTTAATTTTTTGTCCGAGGTTAAGCGAAAGCTCCCTTCTGTTGGATCTCCATAAAGTTAAGCCAGTCTATTCACCGGGTCCGGACGGAGTTCCCGGCTGCTTGCTTAAATACTGTGCTGAAACTCTGTGTAGACCTCTGTACAAATTGTTTACCTTGTCTTTAAAAACATCTCATTTCCCACTTATTTGGAAGGAGTCTTTTGTCATTCCCCTTCATAAGAAAGGAAATAAATGCAATACAAGTAATTACAGAGGCATATCCAAATTATCCGCCATCCCAAAGCTTTTCGAAAACACTATTACACCCCATTTGCAACATCTTTGTAGATCGATTATATCTCCATGTCAACATGGATTTATAAGGCGAAGATCTAAGACGACAAACCTCTTGGAGCTAACTTTTTTTTGTGATAATTGGCTTTAGAAAGAACATGAAGACTGACGTAGTTTACACTGATTTTAGTAAAGCGTTTGATTCAGTAAATCACTCGCTTCTTGTATTAAAGCTAGACTTATTAGGGTTTCCATGTGATCTTCTAACATGGATCTCAAGTTATCTGAGTAGTAGGACTCAAAGAGTCCTCTTTAAAAACTCGATCTCTGGTTTGGTCCGAGTTACTTCAGGCGTCCCACAAGGAAGCCACCTTGGCCCACTTCTTTTTACTTTATTTATAAACGATCTCCCTCTAGTCTTGACAAAGTCGCGTGTTCTTATGTACGCAGATGACGTTAAGTTATGCCTGCAATTTAACGAAATTTCTAGCAGTTCAGACAGCAGTTACAATCTGACCTAATTGCTTTTCAAACATGGTGTTGTGAAAATCTTTTGGATTTAAATAGCGCTAAGTGCAAAATAATGACATTTTTTCGGGTGAACCCACAATATGCAACGTATACGCTGGGTGGTTGCACGTTGTCTAGAATTACGCATGTTGATGACCTTGGCGTCCTCCTTGACCCAAAACTTAAGTTTTGTGATCATATTACTTCTATGGTGAATAAAGCCAGGGGAGTACTTGGATTTATTAAAAGGTGGTCAAAGGAATTCGATGATCCCTATGTTACAAAGACTCTGTTCATTTCACTAGTCCGTCCAATCCTGGAGTACTGTTCAGCAGTTTGGAGTCCTCAGTATGGTGTACATATAGACCGGATAGAGTCTGTGCAAAAGAACATTTTATTATTTGCTCTACGGGGCCTTAACTGGAACGCAAGCCTTATTTTACCATCCTATTCTAGTAGACTTCTCCTAATTAATCTACCATCCTTAGTAAACCGTAGAACGATGCTTGGCACAACTTTTATCTATAAACTTATTCACGGGGATGTGGAGAGTCCCGAGTTACTGGGTCGCATAAGCTTCTCCGTGCCTAATAGAATTACCAGGAACTAAGTTCCTCTTACATTAAATATTTGTAGATCTAACTTTGATATGCATGAACCGTTTAGAGTACTGTGTAACGACTATAATAGACTATACCATATTATTTCTACTACCGACTCTTTGCCAAGCCTAAAAGCATCAATTTTATCTTACTTAGCACAAAATTATTATTAGTATTAGTCTCGCACGTATTTCTAATCTTAGTCTGTCCGCTTCTACATTGCGCTTTTTAACTTCTCGCGATCTCGTTTTTACGCCTATTAGGCTCCGCGCGTAGCAAGCACTGCTTGGTGTCGTAAGGGCCACTTGTTTGCGCTGATCATAGTGCATCAACGTCCGAAGGCGATTTGGAGACGTGTTCGAGACGGAGAGGATACAGAGTGAGTTGTCCAGCAGAAGCATTGAATGGGTTTTCAATTGCCCATCGAACCCGTCTGCGGGCGGAGTATGGGAGCGGATGGTGCAGTGCGTCAAACGAGTGCTGCGCCATACCCTGAAGAAAGTCGCGCCGAGGGATCATGTGTTGGAGTGTTTCCTGATCGAGGCGGAGAATGTGGTCAACTCGCGCCCGCTCACCCACTTGCCGGTGGATGCGGACCAAGAGGCGCTGTTGACGCCAAACGACTTGCTCAAGGGAGCAGCTAATCTTCCGAATACGCCTGGATTGGATGCGGAGTTGCCCAAGGAGGGTTCTACACGAAAGCAGTGGAGGATTGCTCGCATGCTGCGAGACCGTTTCTGGAGGAGGTGGGTCCTGGAGTACCTACCTACGCTTGTGCGCCGCGAGAAGTGGTGCCGGAGAACGGAGCCCATCCGCCAGGGCGATATGGTCTTCGTCTGCAATCCTGCCTTGCCCAGACGAGAGTGGCGCAAGGGCATCGTGGAGGAGATATACAGCGGAGCTGATGGAGTCGTCAGACGTGCCACTGTGCGCGTGAACGACAATGGCCTATCTCGGACAATGTTGCGGCCCGTCTCAAAACTTGCGGTTTTGGATTTGAGTGAAGCGGTTCTTCACGGGGTCGGGGATGTCGACGGTCAAACATTGTGATCGATAGGTAGAATAAGTATTGTAAAGAAAATCTAGTATATGTTAATTTATCCGATCTCGTATGGATTTCTTGGCCCTTGAAATGTGGGCTTACTAATATCGGTAACATGGATGCCGCCAGAAAATGTGCTTCTCATTGTCTTGTGAATTGTAGGAGGGCACAATGCGGTAAGATTAAGTTAGTTTGAAATGTATGAGGCTGATTTGAATTTGTTAACAGAATAAAACGCAACCACGCTCCCGCACTACACGGAGCACGCCGCCCTTGAAGTCACCCTCTCTTCGGACCTATGCGTGTGGGGTGTCGTTAAAAAGGCAACTCCATATGATGCAAGACAAGAAGTGTTAAAAATATGCAAATTACCAAGAGTATCCCGTTTGCTGTAATGCATTTCTTGTTGCAAGATGAGTGGGTCTGCTCTGTTGAGTTGGTCCGTACAGTGGTCAGCACAAATATATATATATTTTTTTAGTTAATTTTCCTTTTTCGTTGATATTTGATTTGTGCCCTGTAGCAATTCTCGTTTTATTATACCCGTTACTCGTAGAGTAAAAGGGTATATTGTATTCGTGCAAAAGTATGTAACAGGTAGAAGGAAGCGTTTCCGACCCTATAAAGTATATATATTCTTGTTCGATCTAGCCATGTCCGTCTGTCCGTCTGTCTGTCTGTCCGTATGAACGCTGAGATCTCGGAAACTATAAAAGCTAGAAGATTGGCATTTTGCATGTAGATTTTAGGAGTTCCTACGCAGCGCAAGTTTGTTTCAAAATGGTGCCACGCCCCCTCTGACGCCCACAAGCCACAAGTTGTGGCCACAGTTTTTATGCTATTATGAAAATTTTAATTGATATGTATTTGTTTCGTCAATACCTATCGATTGGCCTAATAAAAGTTTGCCACGCCCACTCTAACGCCCAAAAACCCATTAAACGCTTAAGCCTGGCTAGCGCCTACATTTCTGTCTTCATTGCCCGTAGCGCCATCTAACGGATGACTTTGGAACAACTGGCCAAGGTGCTAGTTCGAGCGGCGAAAAACATACAAGAAGGCATATTTATATTAAGTTGTTTAGCTGAGTAACGGGTATCTAATAGTCGAGGCACTCGACTATAGCGTTCTCTCTTGTTTTTTGATTACAACGTTCCAACACAAACTTTGTTGCATATGTCAAATATGTCTCAACCGAATGATTTTATATACCGTTGCAGAGGGTGTTATAATTTCAGTCAAAAGTTTGCAACGCAGTGAAGGAGACATTTCTGACCCTATAAAGTATATATATTCTTGGTCAGCATCACCAGGAGAGTCGATCTAGCCATGTTCGTCTGTCCGTCCGTCCGCCTGTCCGTCCCTCGGTTTTAAACTTTCCCAAAAGTATAATATCTATTGTAGGAAGTATATAAGTCGAAACGAGCCAGATCGGGCTTTGTTGCTGTTTTTAATTTTTTGTACTTTGGGATTTGGTAATTTTAAATATTATGGAATAACGGTTTTAATTAAATTAAAATCGGACAACAAAATCATATAGCTGCCATAGAAACTATGGCAAAATGCAGCGCAAAATCGACATAGCTTCATTGTTTTTAGTAATTATGCATAGAAATAGAAATGTAGTCGTTGGTAATAACTGCAAGGGTATATAAACTTCGGCTTGCCGAAGTTGGCTTTTTTTCTTGTTTTACTAAGAAATAGTTTTCTCGTGAATGCTGGGCAAATCGTTATCGCTCTTGTAAAAACTTTTGTCACTTCTAAATAATAAAATTCCATATTGAGATTATTAATATATTATTCGAGCGTTTTGAGTAGAAGTTACTTGACGACTACGTCATGGACTTGTAGTTTTTGTTAATTTTGTAACATAAGTTTAAACAAACCTTAGCATTTCGATGAACAGCTTTTTCTGAGCTTTTGCTGTACACGTTTTCAACTTTTCTTTTCTGAGTGAGTTCGATGAAATCGAATGAAAATTAAGTTGGGACGTTAGGGAATTGTAAGGTATTCCTGTCATAAGGAAAACAACCTTCACTTTTGAGTTCTGTATTAAAACTGATTTTATTTTTCTAAGTCTTCGCTTACGTAACTAACATGAAATTTTTATTATATACTTATCTATGGTCTACGCAGAGACCACATCTGTTTGTGCAGTGTGTTAACTATATTTATGGTTAGGCTCAAGTGGCCTGTACTTTAGATTACAATTGTTCGGCACTGCACCCTTGTAGGTATTAAGTTACAGATCGTTATTTACGGCTCTAGATAGATATACATATTGACAGAACCAGAGGTCGTAAAATCTTATATTTATGATAATTAGTGTTCTTCTTGAACATACTGCCAAGGACCGGCAAGGTGAGGTGTACAGGTTATTAATACATCAATTCTTTTTGTTAACAATGTAAATATAAAATTAGTGGACATTTGTGTATTTTTTGATTCGATATATTTATTTATTTGATTTTAACTTATTATAAGACACCTTGCAACGGTCCGGCGAAAGTAATGGCTTGCAATCGTTGCCTTGTAGCACATTTTCTTATGGTATATATTACCATGATTATTGTTATTATTAATCCGATTCCTAAATAAGCATGTCCGGATAAATGATGAAAATGCAATCTTTGAATTTAATATGATTTTCTTTTAAATATTTAATTTCTTTATTTAGGCGTGCAATTTCAACAGTATGATTAATAGAATCCAATTTCAATGGATCCCAAGCAACCTTTGGGATTTGACTAATATCTCCTACATACGATGATAATTAAACTTCTTCACTTTCAGATTTAACATTATGATGGGCAATCAAAATCTTATCATCCGTTCTAGCAGTACAATCTGGCGCAATACTTAGAATTCCTTGCGTTGGTAAATCAAGTAACTGAATTTGTGCATTCGTACACTGTACTCTTATCTTGGAATTAAAAGGAACCTTAAACAACCAACTACTTTTCTTTTCTAGCTCTTTCCAAGAAGATGAAGTATCTATTACTGTTTTGTATATACAGTTTGAAACTCTGTTTGGCTTAAGTGGTTGAACTTCACAAGAATTGTCATTTGCAGAATTCCAAGGCCAACTTCCTTTGGAAATTCTCTTATTTTGCTGCCATCTTTGACACTGACTGAATATTGATACGGACATTACGTGAAAAGAATCGATTTCAAAGTTATAAATTAAATATTCCGAAGAAATATGAACCATAATCATTCGGTATTCGTTCTGTATTGATCGCTGCCTGCACCCTTTCACCTTCTTCAATCAATGAGTTAAGTTGTTTGGTTATCATAAAGAAATTAATCGACTCCTTATAAACAAAATAACTTTAATTAAGAACTTCAGTCATATTTGTAATTCTAGTATGCATATTCTTAAAGTTATCGTTAATGTCTTCAGTCATTTTCTTTAATAAATTTGTAGTGGAATCTACCACTGAAGCTTGCTTCTAAACTAACTCATTAAAATTGTGCTGATTGTCTACTAGATTTCTCATATTTTCTTCTAGTTGCTTCCTATCATCCTCATCCATTATTCCATATAAAATGTGATATAATGAACCCATGAATTCGAAAGGAGCACGCTTGCTTCTTAATCTCTTTTGCATCATGAATAGATTATTATTTTCCTTAAGATCTATTAATTGATTTTGCATATTATCTAAAACGATATTGCATTTATCCTCGAAGCTATGAAGCTTCCCGCAAACAATTCTCATTTTTATGAATTAGCACATTACTTTTCTTAATAATGTGAAAATAGGCATCCATATTATAGTAAATCACCAGGTTCCATGATGCGCTTATAATTTCTACATCTCAGAGTGGATCTAAGTATATGACAGCCGTGTTATTTATATTTTGAATACTAAATGATTTATTCTCGTCTTTTACTGTTGCTGCTTGTGACACTTGACAGAACAATTTAAGCAATAGCATTACCATGACAGTGCCGAATTTTGAAAATCTAGGTGAAACCCTTTTTTTGTTTTCAACTGCCTTTTTCATAACATCCTCTGCTTGTTTTACACCAATTAAAGGACCGATTTTTGTTATTGGTCTTTTACTTGAAGCTTCTTGGGTCTTAACATTTACAACTCGCACTTTATCATCTTTACCTTCTTCTTCCAATCATACTCTCTTATGATTTGGTGCATCCAGACACTATCCAACCAAAGTCTGTGTTTTGACCAAGAAGACCGTCTATCTTTATTACTCCTTTCTTAAGAATTTTAGCATATACATCGGCTCCTATAATTAAATCCACTCGACCTGGCTTGTTAAACTCGGTATCGGCTAACGGGTAGTTCAACTTGAAAAAATGAAATCGCGAATGTTTATATTGATTGGTCATTTAATTAATAAAAAACTTAACACTTAACTTTACCACGAATACAACGTCAACGTGAGCAAGACGAGAGACGGCTCTCAGTACAAAGAAATAACGCGTACTTCTCTTTTAAAGCAACCAAAAATAGTGCAAGCTCTGATCAAGCGCGGGCACTTACCCCCAGCTTGACCGAATTCTTAAACGTAGCGAGCGAGAGAGCGCGTTTTTGCTCCCCCTCGCTACCATCGACGTCTCTGCTGCCAAAGAGCGCTGAATGTACTCCAATGCAGGTATGCAATAACCTAAGCTCATCAGCAGTAACTAGCACCGCAATTTCTTTAACAACGTCAACTGTAACTACAACAACAACTGCAACCGTATCGACTGCGCGTTTAATGACATCAACAGCTAGCAGCGAAAATATTAATACGTCTGCCGCTGCGCTGCCCGAAAAACAAAACAAAACCAATGAATGTGCTAAGCCGGCTGTGCAGACTGGTATGGATCGCTACATCCAAATCAAAAGGAAGCGCCCTGTAAATTCTCAACGCAAAATAACCCGTAACTGGAATAGAAACGCCCATGAACTCAAACCGATTTAAGATCTTGGAAGTCGTCTATGAAGTTGAGGCGGCCGAATCCACTAAAGTCGAGAAAAGGAAGCCAAAACCTCAGCTATATTCGAGAAAAAAGTTCCAATGTTCTTGTCAACAAAATTATCGAGCTTATTGGAAAGGATAACTTCCACATAATACCTCTAGTAAAGGGCAACATCCAAGAAACAAAGGTTCAAATGAAGTCTTAAGATAATTACAGAGCAATCACACTGCTAACTACAGAGGCTGCCCTGTTTATAAGGACCTGAAAAGTCGCACCAGAGAGGAACTGCCGCTCGCACCCAAAATAAACAGATGACAGCTTCCAGATCAAACCCTGAAGTCTTCTTCTCGACTGCAGCCAGATCCTCACTAGGACCCTTAAACTCTGATAAAAATGTGACTTACGCAAGCGCCTTAAAATCAGGACTGGCTAACCCTGTCTCAAAAAGTTCATTTCTGCAATCAGCATACCAAGAACCGAACACGGCTCAGCAGCAACAATTCCCGGAGCAGTCAAAAAGCAACTTTTGAAGATATGATATACAGCCTGCAACAAAGCCTTACTGAGTTTATGTCGTTTATGCGCACAACTATGCAAGATTTAATGCGAAACCAAAATCTATTGATTCAAATGCTGGTTTCACAACAATATAAATAATGACTTCCCTAAGGATATCTACTTGGAACGCTAACGGCGTCTCACAGCATAAACTTGAGTTAGCTCAATTCCTACTCGACAACCATATCGACGTAATGCTCCTTTCAGAAACACACCTTACAATCAAATACAATTTTCAACTATGAGGTTATTCATTCTACGGAACAAATCATCCAGATGGTAAAGCACATGGTGGGACTGGAATTCTAATCAGAAGCCGTATTAAGCACCACTATCATAACAAATTTGCTAAAAATTACCTACAGGCCACATCTATAAATATACAAATAAATACTGGCAACCAACTTAGTTTTGTAGTTTTTGTTAATTTCCTAACATAAGTTCTTAAGAACTTTGTGATCCGAACTTAATGTTTCCCGAGTTATGTTCATATTAATTTAATTTACTTTTGCAAATAAGTCATCAAAACTTGGTCAATAACGTGTCCGGTCTAAAGACTTTTAAATTTCGTCGATGGCAATTTCACAAAAATGAGAGATGGCGAAGCTGCTTAAAAATTTAGAATTCTTTATAATATGTAGTGTTACCCTTTTGACAAACCTTAGCATTTCGATGAACAGCTTTTTTTGAGCTTTTGCTGTACACGTTTTCAACTCTCGTAATCTTTTCTGAGTGAGTTCGATGAAATCGAATGAAAATTAAGTTGGGACGCTAGGGAATTGTAAGGTATTCCTGTCATAAGGAAAACAACCTTCACTTTTGAGTTCTGTATTAAAACTGATTTTATTTTTCTAAGTCTTCGCTTACGTAACTAACATGAAATTCTTATTATATAAGTTAACACAAAACGAATTCGCAACCGAAGTTGGCCACGCGCATCCGGTATTGCACCAGCAAGTAGAAGTGCAAGGGCAACTTCCCGGCTTCGGTCAGTAGCTCCCAAAAAGTGCTGACTGCAGCGTCTGAACCACTTCCCGCTGCAGCGACGACAACGGCAAAGCTCCGACGTTGGCAGAGGCAGCGACAAAGTTATTGGGTATAAATATGGCAATTTCTGTAAACATAATTTAGTTCCAATTTTTGTGCAAATAAATACGGACCAAGTGTCCTAAAATTTATATTTTTTTAAATACGAAAGTCACTTGTGTTTAACTGGCGCCCAACGTTTAAGGGTCCTGTCCGCGGAAATATCCTTGGTATCGAATCAAAGGAACACACGTAAGAGCACCCCATAGGCTGCCCGGGTTCCACCGATCCGAAAAATAAGTCGCGACTCCAAAAATCACGTGCAAGTGCACCCCATAGGCTGTCCTGGTAACACCGGAAAAAAGGCGCACCAATGGAAAGGCAACACTGCTGGACGACCCGCCAAGAAAAGGACTCACTCACATCAGACTGCAGGCGATCGCCGTAGACAACTGGACGGGAGTGTCAGGAAAAGGTACCCCAGTAGCAAGGAGCAAAAAGGACTACTACCAACTGACCGGTTCAGGATGTATTTTATATTACTGTAAGCTAACTTTTAATTACAAACCACAAACCAAATAAGAAATCACAAAAGTGAAACATACCTAAAAGAAATATTTTTAAACAAAAGCTTAAAAGCTAAAACAAAGGCAAAAAAGCCACAACAAAAGCAAAAACAAAGCAAAGAAACACACAAAACAAATCATATCTAAAATCTAAAAAAGTATTAATTTAAGAATTTATATTTTACATACAACCCTACACAACCCTACACATACAAAAAATATTTTATTACAATGGCTAATCCTAATAATTTGATCAGGCCCGCGATGCTACCCAATAGTGGGGTACAAGCCCCTGAAATAAACCAAGTCCCAGCAAACTTAGTTAATATGCAAGCCCAAATACAAGAAACATTAGAGAGAATTCTAAATCAAAAATTAAATTCAGATTCAGTGCCGCTACTCGATCAAACCTATACTGCTAATGCAAATAATATGAATGAATTTGACAGAGTCCCAGACATAGTAAAAAGCCTCAGGGAATTTTCTGGCCAAGCAGGAGAATTCAGCTCTTGGAGAAAGAGCGTAGAGAGAATAATAAAAATATATTCATTAACAGAAGGATCCCCCAGGTACTATTCAATTTTAAATGTTATTAGAAACAAAATAGTAGGTAATGCAGACTAGAATCATATAACACACCACTAAACTGGAAAGCAATCTCCAAATGTTTAACAGCCCACTACGCTGGTAAACGAGACGTTACGACATTAGAATATCAGATGACTTCGTTAGTACAGGGTAATCAAAACACAGCAGATTTCTACCAACAGGTCTATACTCACTTATCACTCATCTTGAACAAAATTTCATGCATGGCAATGGGAAGAGAATCAATCGATCTTTTTGCCAAATCTTACAGAGACAAGGCGCTTGATACTTTTATTAGAGGTCTAAACGGCGACTTGCCTAGACTGCTAGGTACCAAAGAGCCGGCAGATCTTCCATCTGCACTTCAACTTTGCGAAAGACTAGAAAATCAAAATTTCAGAACCAATTACGCCAATAATAATCAAAACAATTCAAGAAAATTTGAAGGCCCTACTAGAGGACCTGCCTTACCAAAAAAATTCGCACAGCAACCATTCAACGCAGCTAGACAACCATTTATCCCACATTTAGCTCACGTTCCACAGACCCCGAAAACGACACCCTATTTTCCACAGCAGCCAATTCAATTCAGTGGACATCAACAACAATATTCTGCTTATCCAGCAATACAACCACCACGTCCATTGGCTCCATAAAAGTTTACAGACAAGACAAATAAATTATATGAACAGACCAAATAATGGAATGCAGGGAAAACGACCACCACCTCAAATGACAAGCGGACTGGTAGATAAAAGACAGAGAAATTTTCACATAAGCACTGAACAAAAACAGACATTAGAAAATGCCGACCAATTAACGGAAACTGACGAGCCAGCAGCCGAATACTACGCGGAAATTCCAGATTACGAACAAGAAACAGAGGAAACCGAATATACTGCCCTTTATTTTTAAGAGTAAAATCCTCTTCATTACCTTACTTTCAATGTAAAACCGGTGATGGAGAGATGATCAAAATTTTAATAGACACCGGCTCTAATAAAAATTATATCCAACCGCGATTGGTAAAAAAACCAATCGAATATAATAAATCTTTTTATGTAAGCTCCGTAGCCGGAGATATCCATATCACCCACCACACAATTGCCAACCCATTTGACTTAAAAGATACATTTGTTAAATTCTTTTTACTACCCTCATTAAAATCTTTCGATGCTATTATAGGAAATGATACACTTCGCGAAATCAACGCTCAAATAAATATGCAGGAAGGTTACATTTCAATTAAAAACAAACGTAAAATTAAAATAAAACAGAAAGCTTCTCCCGAAGTCAACAAGTTAGATATTCGAATAGACCATACAACAAAAACGCAAAAAGAAAATTTAAAAATTATTTGCTTAAAATGCTTCTGCTGAGAAGCGGCGGATGCCGAGCGCCTTGCCGGGGCCAGCGCTTGGCGAGTTGGCGGATTCTGCCGGCGCGAACGCTGCTGAGTGGCCGACGGCAGGGGACGCTCGTGCATATGGAGGAGCGTGTGGTGCTTCCCGTTGCACGTTTTACACTTGTCGCCACTGCGACAACTCCCGTCGGAGTGCTCGTGGGCGAGACAATTTGAGCAGTAATTGTTGATGAGCACTGCCCGAAGCCGCTTCTCTGCGCTCAGCTTTAGGAACCTCTGGCACTTCCGAAGCGGATGGATACCACGGCAGACTCAGCATCGGTAGGAATGTATACCTCGAGTACGTCTGCTATCCAATGCCTGAGCGCTGCGTGGACGAGAAACCATGATGTGATCTGGTAGTGAGTAATGGATAAAAAGAAAACATGTGGAGATAATTTAAGACTGCTTAGAATGGCGAGGATTGTTGGGGAATTATGTGGAGGATGTTGGTTGGGGAAGACGGTTGGAGTGTTCTCCTGGCAGAAGAACCACCTTGGTCACGGGACGCTTGATAATCCTGCGTGCCGTGAGAATGCTGACGACACGGACATTGCCGTCAGCCCCCGGAAAGACAGAGTCGATTCTGCCAAGGCGCCACTCATTCGAGGGCAGATTGTCCTCCTTGACAACTACCATGTCGCCAACGCGGAGATTTGCGGTCGGGGACTGCCACTTTTTACGCTTGTGGAGCTCTTTGAGATACTCCTCTTTCCATCGAGCTTGGAATTGTTGATGGAGCGCCTTTAAGTGTTGCCACCGATTCACAATGGACTTGGATTCCCCTTTTAATTCGGGTTCCGCTATGGACAGAAGAGGTCCGACGACTAGAAAATGCCCTGGTGTCAACGCTAAGAGATCAGTGGGATCTTCAGACATAGGAGATAGCGGCCTGGAATTTAGACAGGCTTCAATTTTCGCTAGGAGGGTTGAAAGCTCTTCAAAAGTGTACTTTCGAGTAGCGGTGGACTTGTAAAACAAGGTTTTGAAGCTTTTGACACCCGCTTCCCACAGGCCTCCCATATGGGGTGCCCCAGGAGGAATGAATTGCCAGTTGAGCTGCTGATGACTATACGCATCAGTCACAGACTCTTTTACGGCTTGTAGAAAATCTCGGGAGAGCAGGGTGGCAGCGCCGACAAAGGTTTTCCCATTGTCGGACTGTACTTGACGGGGGCAACCTCTTCTGGCTACGAACCGAGCGAAAGCGGCGAGAAATTTCTCGGTCGTCAGATCGGATGTAGGCTCTCGATGGATGGCCATTGTAGAGAAACACACGAAAACCAACACATACCCTTTTGTGATTAGGCAAGCTCTACCTGTGTAATTTTTTATGTCGAAAGGGCCAGCGTAGTCCATCCCTGTGTACGTGAATGGCCAGGAAAAAAAAACTCGCTCTTTCGGAAAACTTCCCATCATCTGGACTTGCAATCGCTTCTTATGGATAACGCAGACCTTGCAGGAGTTAATAACGGCCTTTACCAAATTCGTTATTTTCGGAACCCAGTATCTTGACCGGGTGAGACGTACGACTAACTGGTTACCTCCATGCAACGTTATGAGATGCGTAAAGTTTACCAATAATCGAGAGAGTGCACATTCGTACGGGAGGATTATAGGATGTCGTTCATCATATCGCAAATTTTCGGAGGCCGTTATGCGGCCGCAAGCCCTTATAAGCCCTTTCTCATCTAGGAAGGGGTTCAAGGAGAGGATGGAACTGGTCGCGGACACAGGACGCTTTTGACTCAAGCTGCGATATTCATTAGCAAAAACTCTGCGCTGAGTGCTAATGACCATGAGCCGTTCAGCGGCGACAAGTTCTTGGGCTTCTAGATGGACTTCCGGAATCGGCGACTGTTTCCTACATCGCTGGACAAAACGGTGGACATACGCAAAGACCCGTAAAGCTCTATTTAACTTGGAAAAGCGATCAAGGATGTCTTCTGTCGGAATGGACGCAACATGGGCCTTGACAGGACGCCTTTCCACTTCGGTCACCTGTGAGTCGGTGCTTTGGGCAGGCCACTGATCTCGTGGCTTTTGCAACCAAGTGGGCCCATGCCACCAAAGGGAGTTGTCGACCAGTTCTTGTAGGAGCACGCCCCGACTGGCCAGGTCAGCTGGATTGTGCTCGGATTGAACATGCGACCAATTGGCTGCCTCTGTGGACTGGGTGATCTTTGTTACCCGATTGGCCACGAACGTTGTCCACTGGCATGCTGGTTTGGCTAGCCATGCAAGCACAATCGTGGAATCGGTCCAACAATGGAGTTTCGAGGACAGCATCGGCATATGGGGGAGGATGGATTCGGCCATCTCGGATAGCAATAGAGCTCCACACAGCTCTAGTCTGGGAAGCGACACAGTTTTTACTGGCGCCACGCGCGTCTTGGCCGTGAGAAGATGCACAAGCGTCGTGTGCCCCATCTCGACGCGCACATAGATCGCAGCACCGTATGCCTTTTGAGAGGCGTCACAGAATCCGTGATGTTCCACTCGGAACTCTGGGCGGAAGGAAACCCATCTGGGAATTCGGACTTGATCTAGGACTGAGTAGTTTTGAAGGAAATCACGCCACTTTTGGCACAGTTCAATTGGAAGTTCATCATCCCACCGTAGATCGTGCAGCCAGATCTCCTGCATGAAAATCTTGGCACAGACCACGAAAGGAGCGAGCCAGCCTGCTGGATCAAACAGCTTCGCAATTTGGGAGAGAACATGTCGTTTTGTGAGTGTAGCTTCGGTGGATAGGTCGGGGGGAGCGAAGAAAAACTCATCGGATGTTGCTTTCCAACGGACTCCGAGAGTTTTCGCCGTGCTCTCCGTATCTATTTCGAGGAAATCGGCATTTAAAAGATGATCGGTTTCGATATGAGCCAGAACTTCTTTGTGGTTGGAGGTCCACTTCCTCAATGGAAAACCAGCCGAGTCGAGGGCACTCTGCAACTCGCGAATGGTGAGGTGAGCCTCTTCCGCAGAGTCAGCTCCCGAAAGGACATCATCGACATACATGCAACCACGAATAACTCTACTCGCCCTCGGATGGGTTAGTTGCACGTCGGTCGCCAGCTGTTGCAGTACCCGAATTGCCAGGAACGGAGCACAATTGACCCCAAACGTAACAGTTTTTAGCTCAAATCTCGAATGTATCCTTCTCGATCGCGGAATAAAATACGTTGGAACGCTGTCTGCTTCGGATCTACCCAGATCTGCCGGTACATTTTCTCGATATCAGCACTATACACAAATCGGAAATATCGCCACTTCAGGATCTGGATGGTTAGATCGGACTGTAGGACCGGGCCAGCATGAAGGATATCATTTAAGCTGACCCTATTGTCTGAAGGGCTGGAGGCGTTGAATACCACTCGAAGTTTGGTGGTCGTTTTTAACCCTGCGTGGTGTGGCAGGTAGTAACACGCTGAATCGTGGGTAGGAAGGACTTCTCTCATGTGATTGAGGTCGAGATATTCATGAATAACTGAGTCGTACTTGGATTTTAACGTACTGTCCCTTTTTAGCCGCTGCTCGTTTCTTAAGAATTGAGCCAGCGCCTGGGAACTGGAATGTCCTAGGGAGCAATTAATGTTCTCAGGATCTCGAAAAGGAAGACTCACGACATACCTGCCGGTCTCGTCTTTTGTGGTGGTCTGAAGGAAATTGTCCTCACAAATCACGTCGGATTCTTTTGCCACTTTTACTGGCAGATCCTCAACCTCCCAGAATTTGGTGAGGAGTTTATCGAGAGACACTTCATACGTGTGTGCAACTTGCGTGGAAAAGGATGATATTTGATCATGCCTCGGAGCGGGTACTGGTCCTGTTAGAATCCAGCCGAAAATGGTCTCTTGACCGAGAAGCGGGCCACAGATGTTCGCTCGGGTACCGCTTAGTAGAATGGATGGAGGTATATCGGCCCCGATTAGAATATCTATTTGTGCGCTCTCATAAAACTTTGGATCCGCTAGCGGAAGTTCGGGAAGGTCTCGCAGGAAATGTTGCGGAAGCGGACATGAAGGAAGATAGGCCGGGTCGGAGAACGGATCGTGAATTGACAGATCCTTTTGGTCTCAGCGGAGACCGTTTGATTAAGTCCTGAGACCTGTGCTCGGATAACCTGGAACGGCAGTTTAATCAGGTTGAAAAGGCGCTCAGTGATGAAGTCTATTAAGGCTCGCGCTTGGAAATTGGAACCTCGATGGCAAATATTAATTATAGCGGTGCCTAGGAGGACTGACCTAGTGCCTGCCGCAAAATAATTCTGAAGCGTTGACTGCGTGCCACTGGCAGCCGAGGGACCGAGAGTATTTGGTCTGGATCTGGGCGTTGGCGTTGGATTTGCGCACGCTGGGGATGGGCTGCCAGCGCACGCTGGGGATGGGCTGCCTCGGTGTAGAAGGGTGTGATGGCGGCCGCGGCACGTGAAGCAGTTATGTGCGCTTTCGCAGTCGCGCAACTGATGTGTCCGCGCAAAGCAGTTTAAACACAGCTGTTTTCTTTTTATATATGCGATGCGTTGGTCGACCGTCATCTGGAGAAATTTGGCGCATGTGCGTACAGGATGGTTCTCTCTATTACAGAGATCGCACCCTCTAGGTTGCCTAGGTGCTACCCTTGTCTCATATGAATTTATTCTTCGAGACGCCGAGTTGGAAGTGGATGCCCTGGGCTGAGTCTGACTAGAACCTGATGGTCGAACATCATCTATGGCTTCTAGTGTCCTGTGACGCTCCGTTAGGAAAACGTTCAGCTCGTGCCACGTTGGGATCTCGGCTTTGTTATGAAGGGACTGCTCCCATAGGGAAAGCGTAAGCTTTGGGAGTTTGGACGAGCACATATACACCAAGAGGCAATCCCAAGTTTCGACCTGAATACCGGACTTTTCTAAGGCAGTAAGGCAACCCTGGATGATACTTTGAAGTTCTTTCAAAGCTGACCCAGACTCCTGTGTGACGGACGGTACATTGAAAAGTATCTTTAATTGACTGTTTACTAACAATCGCTTGTTTTCGAAACGCTCAGTGAGGTTATCCCACGCTGATCGAAAGCCATCATTAGTAAGGGGTGAATTTGAAACTATATTGTGAGCGTGGCCACTCGTTTTAGCATTAAGGTGGAATAATTTTTCGACAGGAGTGAGTCTGGGATTGTTGATATAAATTGCCGTGAATAGATCTCTAAAGGTTGGCCAACGAAGATAATCGCCGGTAAAAACCACGGTATCGCACGGCGGAAGCCGGCAACCTGACGGAATGTATGTCTGAGAAGGATCAGCTGGCGTTGGGGAAGGTTGCGGCAGTTGCGGAGTTTGCGCTATCATATCTGCTATCTGGGCGCCCCACCTTTCGTACGCGCTGTAGCAATAACCGTACTTAGCCTTGAGGACTGGCAAGCTGTCAGCTGCACCTTCTCCGGCTGCTACAAGGCACGCGGTACATGCATCGTACTCTTTTTTGATGAGGACCCATACCTCTCGGATTTCGTCTCGGCGAATATTGAGGACGGATAACGAAGGAGGGACCGCCGAGGGAATATTTATTCGCGAAAAAATACCAAAAAAATTAATACAAAATAAAAATACTGAAAAAATACTGTATTTGATGAGGTATTTGTCGTTTAGTATTTTGTAGGGGGTGGTTGGCCGAATTAGGATGGGATTGGATGTCCCCGGCAGTATTTGGAGATTAACAAAAAAATACCTTGCAGTGGTATGCGGTTGATATTTTTTTTTCAATTTTTCTTTTATATCCCCAAAAGAAAAAATCGAGTATCGATATATATGTAGATTTACCAAGCTCAATAAATAAGAAAAAAATACTGGAATGGGCGTTTTTTTGAAAAAATGTGAAACCGAAGAAACAAATTAATAAATCAATAAGTTAATAAATTGATTCCACTAGTTCTGCGATGGCGACAGTATTTTATATTTCTTATTCTCTTCCTTGTGTTTTTTTTTTTTTTTGGAACTGGCAGTAATTCTCAGTATTTGTTTAATTTTATTGGAGTTGCACACTTTGATTTGGATTTATATTTTTTATTTCTTTTTCGATTTGATGTTGGATGTATATTTAATGGATGTACGGCCAAATGCGAATATGAATCTTGTACATCAATATGCACACGAAAAGGAATTAAAAGCCCTTTTAAGAGGGGAAGAGGGCCGAGGCCGTATCTCAAAAAATGCCTCAAGCAAAACTCTGATTGATCTTGACAAAGAGGCAAGGGAAGCATTTAGAAAATTAAAACAGAAGAAAGTTATGCCCCTAACAAAAAGGAAATGCTAGCTATAATTTGGTCTATACAGACTCTTAGAAATTTTCTGTACGGTCCGACTAAAGTGAAAATATTTACAGACCACGAATCTCTCACAAACCCAACTAACCCTAAAAGCCGTAACGATCAGATGAAGAGATGGAAAGCAATTCTAGAGGAGTACAATCACGAACTGCTCCACAAACCTGGCAAAGCAAACGTTGTTGCCGATGCTCTGAGTAGACCTCCCATTCAAACGCGAGGGGAAGTAAACACACTAACAGGCACTATTCACAGCAGTTCTAGTTCTCCTGAGAGACTAATACCAATGGCAGAAGAACCAGTAAATGTTTTTAAAAATCAAATACTATTATATTTAGGAAATACACCCTCCTATAAATTCGAACTTGTATTTCCCACGTACCATAGACACATTATTACAGAACCAATTTTTAATTCAGAAATCTTATCAAAAATTTTAAGAGATAGACTCAACCCGTCCGTCATTAACGGAATTCATACAGACGAAAAAACCTTAGGTCAACTTCAGGAAATCTATCCACTTTTCAATAAATATAAAACCAGATTCTCAAGCAGACTAGTTAAAGATTTAAAAGACGAAATTGATCAAGAGAATGCAATTATAACAGAGCATAGAAGAGCACATAGAAATAGCAATGAAAACAAACAGCAATTGTTAAAAAAAGTTTACTTTCCACACATGAGGGCCAAAATAATAAAACTTGTAAAAGAATGCCAAATTTGTAAGGAACATAAATACGAAAGACACCCCAACAAACCAGAGTTACAAAAAACACCAATACTCACATGCAAACAAGTCGTTTTGACTGCAATATATAAATTTTCAAAATTTGCACAGGCTAGGATAGTCAAATCTCGAGCAACTCAAGACATAAAAGAACCTTTAAAAGATTTATTAATCAATTTTGGTATCCCAGAAATAGTAGTAATGGATAATGAGAAATCACTTGGTTCGGCTCCCGTAATGCGAATGCTACAAGATCAATTCAATATCAAAGTTACAAAACACCTCCATATAACAGTTCAGCAAACGGCCAAATCGAACGTTTCCATTAAACACTGTCAGAAATTATTCGGTGCCAAAAGGCCGACAAAGTACACGCTTCGTTAAAAGATCTTATAGACAGATCAGTTGTCAAATATAATTATTCAATACAGAAATTGTCTTTGACTTTGAAAGTGAACGGTCGTGTTTTTTTTCTGCGCTTCGAATTTTGTATTTTGTTTTCGTTTATTCCCATCGGTGGGTTTTATCAAAACAATCAAAACATTTTCTTTCGGTTATTCAAACATAAATTTAAACTCCGTTCGCTTCGCGAGTGCACTTTGTGTTAATACTAATAAATTGTTTTAGTTTTCGTAATTCTTATCTGTGTTTTCTTTTATTGTATCCCTGCCGTTTCTCTTTTGTGCATGCACTTTAACTTATTTACGCTCCCGCTCTCTTGCTCTCTTTGCTTTGAAAGTTTTAAGCGTGCAGTTTCTGCGCTCTTGCGGTACTTATAACTGCTCGCTTATAAATTTCAATTCGCTTTCTTGGTACAGTGGTCACAATAAATAAAATGAATAATAAAAATTTAGTCTGCTTCTGCAAGAAATGCAGCCTCGTAATCAGGGCTGACCAGTCTAATATTACTTGCTGGCTGTGTGAAAATATGGTACACACCAAGTGCGCCGGTTTTACTGGCCGGACAAGTGACGACCTTTCAAAGGGGCCTAATTTGCAGTTTTGTTGTGACGCTTGTGTCGAGGTTGCGAACGAGATGAAATCGTTCATGCGCCAAACTAAAGGCGGCCTGATGGGGCTGATTAGCTGTTTCGGTGTTGCTAGAGATAGTTTTCGCCGAGCTGATGATCTCCTCTCTGCGCTGGACTCGCAGTTTAATAGTCGTAAGCTATTAGAAGAGTCCCCTAAGCGCAAAAAGGCCGCTGGTGGTAAGGAGCAAAAGGGAAACACCCCGCAACCGAAATCAAAAGAACAACAGAGCATTCCGGCGGATCAGCAGCCGATTTCAGCAAACCTTCAAATGTTGCTAAGATCGGCAGCTAAAAAAGATTCGGTATCCGAACAATCCGTTACTGAATGCATGCAACCAGGGACTTCTAAGAATTCCGATTTGTCCGTAGTGGTTTCACAATTAGTGGATCCACCTATCTCTCAGAATGTAGCATCACCACCACAAGGGACTACTGAGTCCGGACAACCGGCTCAAGTTGGTTTGGCAGAGGCAATGTCTGCTCCACCAAAATCCCTTTCAGTGGTTCCACTCAAGAAACAAATTTTTGTTTCTCGGCTTTCCCCTGATCAAACATCTTCTGATATATTGTCTTATATACAAGACAAAACTAAAGCCGATTCTAATAGTGTAAAGGTGGAAAAGTTTAAGTTTCCTTATGCTAGAGACATTTCATCTTTCAAGATAACTGTCCCTAACGAGCTTTTTGAAGCCATATGCTCGGGCGACTTTTGGCCGGATAATATGGTTGTAAATGATAAGATAAGGCTAAGATAAAGAAGAAGGGGCCCGTGGGAGTAAAACTTCCTAGTCGAGGCCAAACCAGTGTACCAATTTCAAAAAACTAACTTTTAACCTCCATCTTTCCTATCAGAATGCAACAGGTTTGCGTAGCAAACTTACTAAATTGTATTCCGATAGCCTTTCCTTTGCATCTCATATTATTGTGTTCACAGAAACCTGGTAAAGGTAAGTATACAATATATAGGTATGACCGTCCCTCTAGACGGGGAGTCTTAATTGGAGTTGATTCAAACCTCCCGTCTGAGGAGTTATTTTTTGATGAATTCAATACCATTGAATTTATTTGTGTAAAGTTATTGCTTCCTGGTAACTTTATATACATAACTTGCTCATATATTCCGCCGTTGTCTGAACTTCATGACTATTTAAATCACCTATCCGTTATTAAGTCCGTTGCAAATAAGCTTTCCGATAGGGATCAGTTGATAGTTGTAGGTGATTTTAATATACCTGGAGTTACTTGGTCCACTGAGGATGGATCGAATGTCTTACTACCTATAGCACAGCATGATTTTATTGATGGCCTGCTTGACATATCTCTATCTCAAGTAAACCATGTTGATTTGTGTTTTGTATCAAATCCTGAAGGTGTGTTTCTGTCCAGAGTAGCACCACTCACGCAACCTGAAGATCCATATCACCCAACAATCGAACTTTCAATTGACACGGGTAGAGTTATAGAAGAAAAATCAGAAAAATCCAAACGAATACATTGTTTTCGCAAGGCAGACTTTCTGAGGCTTAATAATTTTATTTCTGGCTTTAATTGGTCTGATCTTTACTTATGCAATAATATGTCCGCTGCAGTTAATGTTTTTTACACTGCAATAAACTCATTTTTTAATTCCTGTGTTCCGTGGTACTATCCGTCAACTTCCAATAAATCACCTTGGTTTAGCAAAGAGTTGACACACTTAAGAAATGTAAAGTCCAGACTTTTTAGAAAATATAAAAATACCGGTTCTCAATCTGTTTTTACTAGATATTTAAGTGCTCGGTCAAGATTTACCGTGCTTAATGCTCAGTGTTATAACAGTTACTTAAACCGTTGTAAGGTCCAGTTCTCTCAGGACCCGAAACAGTTTTATAATTTTGTTAACACCAAGCGTAAATCTAATTCTTTTCCTTCCTCGCTGTCGTTCGAAAACATGACGGCAACCACAGATCAGGCAATAGCCGATTTATTTGCCCAATTTTTTCAAACGACTTACTCTACTTTAGATTATTCATCACAGCCTTATTCTTACACCATATCCAAGTCAAACCTCATATTCTGTCCCACTTTAACCGAAAGCTCTCTTCTTTTGGATCTTCTTCGTATTAAGCCTGTTTATTCGCCAGGGCGAAGGGTCAAAGGGTCCTTTTTAAAAATTCAATTTCTGAAATTCTCCGTGTTACCTCCGGTGTCCCACAAGGGAGCCATCTGGGTCCGTTACTTTTTACATTATTTATTAATGATCTTCCCTCAATTATAAGTCATTCTCGCGTACTTTTGTACGCAGATGATGTTAAGTGGTGCCTGCAGTAGTACCCCAAACTAAAATTTTCTAATCACATTTCGTCCATGGTTAATAAAGCCAGAGGAGTGCTTGGATTTATTAAAAGGTGGTCAAAAGAATTCGATGATCCTTATTTGACTAAAACTTTATTTATTTCGCTAGTCCGTCCGATTCTGGAGTATGGGTCTCCCGTCTGGAGTCCACAATACGGAATACATATTGGTCGTATTGAATCTGTACAAAAAAACTTCCTTCTTTTTGCTTTACGGCGCCTAAACTGGGATGCAAATCTTATCTGCAGACTTCTTTTGATTAATTTACCATCCCTAGCCAACCGTAGAACGATGCTTGGTACTATCTTTATTTATAACCTTATACATGGTGATATTGACTGCCCTTGTTAAGTCGGCATAACTTTTCTGTGCCAAGTAGATTAACTAGAAATTATATTCCCCTAACTTTAAATCATTGTAGATCTAACTATGCCTTGCATGAGCCTTTCAGAGTATTATGTTCTGACTATAATAGACTTTTTCCTGTAATATCAAATCTTGACTCTCTGCCGCTCCTAAAACGATTAATACTTGCTTCATTGGCACAAGATTGATCTAACTAATACTTTTTTCCCCGGACCTTTACATTTATTTTCCTATCTCGCGTCTATCTTATCGCGAATCGTGCCGTACGATACACGGCTGCGCTCCTCGGTCAGTTGGGCGGGTAAGTGGGCCGTGGGACTCCGCGCGAAAAAAAAAAAAAAAATTCAATTTCTGAAATTCTCCGTGTTACCTCCGGTGTCCCACAAGGGAGCCATCTGGGTCCGTTACTTTTTACATTATTTATTAATGATCTTCCCTCAATTATAAGTCATTCTCGCGTACTTATGTACGCAGATGATGTTAAGTGGTGCCTGCAGTAGTACCCCAAACTAAAATTTTCTAATCACATTTCGTCCATGGTTAATAAAGCCAGAGGAGTGCTTGGATTTATTAAAAGGTGGTCAAAAGAATTCGATGATCCTTATTTGACTAAAACTTTATTTATTTCGCTAGTCCGTCCGATTCTGGAGTATGGGTCTCCCGTCTGGAGTCCACAATAGGGAATACATATTAGTCGTATTGAATCTGTACAAAAAAACTTCCTTCTTTTTGCTTTACGGCGCCTAAACTGGGATGCAAATCTTATCTGCAGACTTCTTTTGATTAATTTACCATCCCTAGCCAACCGTAGAACGATGCTTGGTACTATCTTTATTTATAACCTTATACATGGTGATATTGACGGCCCTTGTTAAGTCGGCATAACTTTTCTGTGCCAAGTAGATTAACTAGAAATTATATTCCCCTAACTTTAAATCATTGTAGATCTAACTATGCCTTGCATGAGCCTTTCAGAGTATTATGTTCTGACTATAATAGACTTTTTCCTGTAATATCAAATCTTGACTCTCTGCCGCTCCTAAAACGATTAATACTTGCTTCATTGGCACAAGATTGATCTAACTAATACTTTTTTCCCCGGACCTTTACATTTATTTTCCTATCTCGCGTCTATCTTATCGCGAATCGTGCCGTACGATACACGGCTGCGCTCCTCGGTCAGTTGGGCGGGTAAGTGGGCCGTGGGACTCCGCGCGAAAATAAAAAAAAAAATACACGCAACCACTAACAGAAAACCAGTTGACTTATTTTTTGGAAGAAAGGTAGCACTTAACCTTAAACTACAACAAACAGAGAGACAAAAAATTACAGAGAGAATTACAACCACTCAGGAAAAAGACCTAACATACCATAACAAAAGTAGAGATCAAATAAAAAAATATTCCCCAGGAGATGAGATATTTGTTCAAAATAATAAAAGATTAGGTACAAAACTATCCGCCAGATATAAAAAAGAAAACGTAAAAGAAGACAGAAACACCACAGTACTAACAGAAACTGGAAGAATTATTCATAAACAACTTATTCGAAATTAAATCATATTTACTTTTCACTGCGTGCGCTGCTGGTGTGAAAATAACTGACTACACGAAATCCAATATCGTGACTCTAACTACCGGACTGGCAAAGGTTCAAACGGGAACCTTCAGATTAATTCATATTATTGACTTAGAAAAATACGAAGAAACACTTGAAAAATTAATTACACTGCTAACTATAAATTAAAAACATACGACCCAATATTGCCATTTATAACCGAAGAAATTAGAATTTCAAAAATTTTAATTAATAACCTCAAGGTTATTAATGGTTAGCTGGATCTCCCGACAGTAGAGATTTCGAAATAGTTCAAGAAAAAATAAATTCAGCATTAACTAACAACAACAATCAAGTTATTCTAAACAGACTTATCGTAGAAAAAATAAATAATATCACCCAGGCCAATGCAAATCTTATAAACAGCTTAAAATACGAAGGAGATCCTCAAAGAGACACTAGCACAATATTAATGTTTCAAAATAAAATGCTTAAAGAAGAAATTGTCAACTTAAACCACGCAATACAATGGGCAAAAGCATATATTAGTAACACCCAGATATTAGGAGATGAAGAGGTAAATGAAGTTATAAAAACACTTGATCAAGACCAGTTGCCATACACTAATTTTGAAGAAGCCATGAAAATAGCAGAAGTTAGCGTAGCAAGCAATGGGCCAACACTTCTTTATATCATTAAAATTCCTATAACCGACACCAACTATTGTGAAGAACTTTTAATCAAACCAATAAAAATTGGTCAATATGTTATAAAATTCAAAGCGAAAATGTAATCAAATGTAAAGGAAAACTTTTTGCAAAAATTTTCAAATGTAATAATTATAATGAGATAACCATTTGTAAACATAGAAATATGATAGACATAAGTAATTCCTCTTGCCTACCAAATTTATTAAAAAGTCGCCCTGCCACCTGCACTCGAATCAACAACCAACACATTCCAGTTATTGACGAACTCGCACCTGGAGTCATTCTACTCAACAAATTCTCCGGCAACGTACAAATAAATGGGACATCCACAAGTCTCAACGGAACCTTTGTTATTAACTTCAGCAATTCCGCAATTAATATTGATGGACAGACCTTCACCAACAAAGACACGGTACACTATCACCCGATGCCAGCAATTCTCCAAACTGAGATGACCATTAAAAAGATAAAAGAAAAGCTATCATTAGAATTGGTAAAAGAACTGAACATCAACAATACCAAGACCTTGGAACTGTTAAAAACAACATCGCATACAGCCGATTTTCTAATAAGTTCCATAATAATCATCGGACTAACTTGCCATAGCTAGCCGCTTCTTGATTAAAAGGGTCAAAATACTGCACATCAACAAAATAGCTTCTGATAACGAGATCAATGACCGCATCGAGCGTGGACACTCGATTTTAAAGGTGGAGGAGTTTACACAAAACGAATTCGCAACCGAAGTTGGCCACGCGCATCTGATATTGCACCAGCAAGTAGAAGTGCAAGGGCAACTTCCCGGCTTCGGTCAGTAGCTCCCAAAAAGTGCTGACTGCAGCGTCTGAACCACTTCCCGCTGCAGCGACGACAACGGCAAAGCTCCGACGTTGGCAAAGGCAGCGACAAAGTTATTGGGTATAAATATGGCAATTTCTGTAAAAATAATTTAGTTCCAATTTTTGTGCAAATAAATACGGACCAAGTGTCCTAAAATTTATATTTTTTTAAATACTGAAGTCACTCGTGTTTAACTTATACTTATCTATGGTCTACGCAGAGACCACATCTGTTTGTGCAGTGTGATAACTATATTTATGGTTAGGTTCAAGTGGCCTGTACCTTAGATTACAATTGTTCGGCACTGCACCCTTGTAGGTATTAGGTTACAGATCGTTATTTACGGCTCTAGATAGATATACATATTGACAGAACCAGAGGTCGTAAAATCTTATATTTATGATAATTAGTGTTCTTCTTGAACATACTGCCAAGGGCCGGCAAGGTGAGGTGTACAGGTTATTAATACATCAATTCTTTTTGTTAACAATGTAAACATAATTAGTGGACTGTATTTTTTGATTCGATATATTAGGTTGTCAAAAAAGTCTTGCGGTATTTTTATTGAAGTTTCAATTGTTCATAAAATTGGTTACAATAATGCGATTCAAGTCAAATATGCGCCGTTTGGTTCGATGACGCGTTCCCAACGAGATGCCAACTTCATAATGCCCCTCTCATAGAAGCTCGCTTCCCTATTGGCAAAAAACTCGGAGAGCCAATTTTCACAGGACTCTCTTGTGGCCAACTTCAGACTACTAAGCGCGTTCGCCATGGACAGAAACAGGTGGTAATCACTTGGTGCGAGATCCGGACTATACGGTGGATGCAAAAGAACCTCCCATCCGAGCTCCCGGAACTTCTGGCGCGTCACTAAAGATGTGTGTGGCCTGGCGTTGTCCTGGTGGAAGACAATTCGGCCTCTGTTGATCAAAGATGGCCACTTCTGCATGAGTGCTGTCTTCAAGCGGTCCAGTTGTTGGCAGTACAGGTCCGAATTGAGCGTTTGGCCATAGGGGAGCAGCTCATAGTGGATTATTCCCTGCCAATCCCACCAAACACACAGAAGAACCTTCCTGGCCGTCAATCCAGGCTTGGCCACCGTCTGGGCCGCTTCACCGCTTTTCGACCACGACCGTTTGCGCCTTACGTTATCGTAAGTGACCCACTTTTCATCGCCAGTCACCATACTCTTCAAAAACGGGTCGATTTTGTTGCGATTTAGAAGCGATTCGCATGCGTCGATACGGTCAAAGATGTTTTTTCGCGTCAATTCGTGTGGCACCCATACATCGAGCTTCTTAGTGACTCCAAGCTTCTTCAAATGGTTAATAACGGTTTGATGACTCATGCCCAGCTCTTGACCGATGCTACGGCTGCTACTATGCCGGTCTCTTTCGACCAATTCAGCGATTTTATCGCAATTTTCGACGAAAGGCCTTCCGGAGCGAGGCGCATCTTCGACCACCTCTACACCAGAACGAAAAAGTTGAAACCATCGTTGTGCGGTGGAAATGGAAACTGTATTGGGTCCATAAACTGCACAAATTTTATTGGCGGCTTGAGATGCATTTTTGCCTTTATCGTAGTAGTAAATGTGAAATGAGCTTTCCAAAAAGGTAAAGTATGACCTGATGCGACGAATAAAACAAGAACTACGCGCTTTCAGCGCCAACTAGCGAAAATACCGCAAGACTTTTTTGACAACCTATTATTTATTTATTTGATTTTAACTTATTATAAGACACCTTGCAACGGTCCGGCGAAAGTAATGGCTTGCAATCGTTGCCTTGTAGCACATTTTCTTATGGTATATATTACCATGATTATTGTTATTATTAATCCGATTCCTAAAGAAGCATGTCCGGATGTATGATGAAAATGCAATCTTTGAATTTAATATGATTTTCTTTTAAATATTTAATTTCTTTATTTAGGCGTGCAATTTCAACAGTATGATTAATAGAATCCAATTTCAATGGATCCCAAGAAACCTTTGGGATTTGACTAATATCTCCTACATACGATGATAATAAAACTTCTTCACTTTCAGATTTAACATTATGATGGGCAATCAAAATTTTATCATCCGTTCTAGCAGTACAATCTGGCGCAATACTTAGAATTTCTTGCGTTGGTAAATCAAGTAACTGAATTTGTGCATTCGTACACTGTACTCTTATCTTGGAATTAAAAGGAACCTTAAACAACCAACTACTTTTCTTTTCTAGCTCTTTCCAAGAAGATGAAGTATCTATTACTGTTTTGTATATACAGTTTGAAACTCTGTTTGGCTTAAGTGGTTGAACTTCACAAGAATTGTCATTTGCAGAATTCCAAGGCCAACTTCCTTTGGAAATTCTCTTATTTTGGTGCCATCTTTGACACTGACTGAATATTGATACGGACATTACGTGAAAAGAATCGATTTCAAAGTTATAAATTAAATATTCCGAAGAAATATGAACCATAATCATTCGGTATTCGTTCTGTATTGTTAAAGGAACGATTCCAAAAAGCTTAGATGGATGTCTACTAAATAGAGAAATTTTAGCATTTGTAATCAACTTATTTTCGATAAATAATCCCCTAGCTGTCAAAAGCGTATAGACTTCCTTAAGCTCAGCACCTGACTTTTTCCCTGGAAGAACTAATGTTTCGGAAAGGCTACCTTGAATTTTGGATATCTCATTTTGTAATTGATTTGGTTTAAGGATGTTTGTGTTTAATCTACCATGATTAATGTCAATTAACAAACTTATGATCGCTGCCTGCACCCTTTCACCTTCTTCAATCAATGCGTTTAGTTGTTTGGTTATCATAAAGAAATTAATCGACTCCTTATAAACATAATAACTTTAATTAAGAACTTCAGTCATATTTTTAATTCTAGTATGCATATTCTCAAAGTTATCGTTAATGTCTTCAGTCATTTTCTTTAATAAATTTGTAGTGGAATCTACCACTGAAGTTTGCTTCTGAACTAACTCATTAAAATTGTGCTGATTGTCTACTAGATTTCTCATATTTTCTTCTAGTTTTTATTTATTTATTTTTTTATTCCATATAAAATGTGATATAATAAAGCCATGAATTCGAAAGGAGCACGCTTGCTTCTTAATCTCTTTTGCGTCATGAATAGATTATTATTTTCCTTAAGATCTATTAATTGACTTTGCATATTATCTAAAACGATATTGCATTTATCCTCGAAGCTATGAAGCTTCCCGCAAACAATTCTCATTTTTTGAATTAGCACATTACTTTTCTTAATAATGTGAAAATAGGCATCCATATTATAGTAAATCACCAGGTTCCATGATGCGCTTATAATTTCTACATCTCCTAGTGGATCTAAGTATATGGCAGCTGTGTTATTTATATTTTGAATACTAAATGATTTATTCTCGTCTTTTATTGTTGCTGCTTGTGACACTTGACAGAACAATTTAAGCAATAGCATTACCATGACAGTGCCTAATTTAGAAAATTTAGGTGAAACCCTTTTTTTGTTTTCAACTGCCTTTTTCATAACATCCTCTGCTTGTTTTACACCAATTAAAGGACCGATTTTTGTTATTGGTCTTTTACATGAAGCTTCTTGGCTCTTAACATTTACAACTCGCACTTTATCATCTTTACCTTCTTCTTCCAATCATACTCTCTTATGATTTGGTGCATCCAGACACTATCCAACCAAAGTCTGTGTTTTGACCAAGGAGACCGTCTATCTTTATTACTCCTTTCTTAAGAATTTTAGCATATACATCGGCTCCTATAATTAAATCCACTCGACCTGGCTTGTTAAACTCGGTATCGGCTAACGGGTAGTTTTGCCACCTCGTTTTATCAATGTTTAATGAGCGCATTGGCAACGCCTTCATTAATTTTGGGAGGACAATTGTCTCCACTACTAACACATTTTTCCTTCCCTTTAAAGGTTTAATGTTCAGTTTTATTTTATGCTTTGATATGCATGTTTTTATCGAGGAAACTCCACTAATCTCAGTATAATTATTTATTTTTGGCAAAAAAATTAAATCGCGAATGTTTATATTGATTGGTCATTTAATTAATATAAAACTTAACACTTAACTTTACCACGAATACAACGTCAACGTGAGCAAGACGAGAGACGGCTCTCAGTACAAAGAAATAACGCGTACTTCTCTTTTCTCTGTTTCTCTTGTCTCTGCTGCCAAAAAGCGCTGAATGTACTCCAATGCAGGTATGCAATAACCTAAGCTCATCAGCAGTAACTAGCACCGCAATTTCTTTAACAACGTCAACTGTAACTACAACAACAACTGCAACCGTATCAACTGCGCGTTTAATGACATCATCAGCTAGCAGCGCAAATATTAATACGTCTGCCGCTGCGCTGCCCGAAAAACAGAACAAAACCAATGAATGCGCTAAGCCGGCTGTGCAGACTGGTATGGATCGCTACATCCAAATCAAAAGGAAGCTGAGCCCTGTAAATTCTCAACGCAAAATAACCCGTAAAATTGCTAGCCTAGCTGGAATAGAAACGCCCATGAACTCAAACCGATTTAAAATCTTGGAATAATATAAAATCTCTGAATAAAAAGAACTTTTACACGTACCAGCTAAAAAGTAGCAAGGGCCTGCAAGTCGTACTTAAGGGCATAGAGTCCGACGTAACGACTGCAGAGATAACAAAGGCGCTTCAAGAGAAGGGATTTAACGCTAAGACAGTCTTCAACATCCTTAACATCCTTCAACATCTTTAAGGTTGAGTTCGAACCAGAAAATTAGCCCCTAAAGAAATACGAAGTGCACCCCATTTACAATCTTCAGTTCCTGCTACACCGCAGAATTACAGTTGAGGAACCGCACAAACGCAATGGCCCGGTACAATGTGCGAACTGCCAAGAATATGGCCATACAAGGTCATACTGTAAACTGCGCCCGGTGTGTGTAGTTTAAGGAGATCTTCATGACTCCGCACACTGCCCAGCGAGCAACTCGAAAAAGTGCGGCAACCGCGGTGGCAATCACACTGCTAACTACAGAGGCTGCCCTGTTTATAAGGAGCTGAAAAGTCGCACCAGAGAGGAACTGCTGCCCGCACCCAAAATAAACAGATGACAGCTTCTAGATCAAACCCTGAAGTCTTCTTCTCGACTGCAGCCAGATCCTCACTAGGACCCTTAAACTCTGATAAAAATGTGACTTTCGCAAGCGCCTTAAAATCAGGACTGGCTAACCCTGTCTCAAAAAGTTCATTTCTGCAATCAGCATACCAAGAACGGAATACGGCTCAGCAGCAACAATTCCCGGAGCAGTCAAAAAGCAACTTTTGAAGATATGATATACAGCCTGCAACAAAGCCTTACTGAGTTTATGTCGTTTATGCGCACAACTATGCAAGATTTAATGCGAAACCAAAATCTATTGATCCAAATGCTGGTTTCACAACAATCCAAATGATGACTTCCCTAAGGATATCTACGTGGAACGCTAACGACGTCTCACAGCATAAACTTGAGTTAGCTCAATTCCAACTCGACAATCATATCGACGTAATGCTGCTTTCAGAAACACTCCTAACAAACAAATACAATTTTCAACTACGAGGTTATTCATTCTACGGAACAAATCATCCAGATGGTAAAGCACATGGTGGGACTGGAATTCTAATCAGCCGTATTAAGCACCACTATCATAACAAATTTGCTAAAAATTACCTACAGGCCACATCTATAAATATACAAATAAATACTGGCAACCAACTTACACTAGCCGCCCTCGCTTCACTATAGCTGAAGATGAGTTTATGCAGTTTTTCAACTCACTAGGAGACCACTTCATAGCAGCAGGGGACTACAATGTCAAGCACACACACTGGGGATCACGTCTTGTGACTCCAAAAGGAAAACAGCTCTATAATGCAATTATAAAAGCAAAGAACAAGCTGGACTATGTTGGCAGACTAACATACTGGCCGGCAGACCCAAGGAAACTACCCGATTAAATAGACTTTGCAATTCCTAAAAATCTGTTAAGCGCCGAATGCCTCTCGGATCTTTCATCTGATCACCCGCCTGTCCTGTTTATTCTACTCCGACATCTAGGCGCATTGGAGCAATCGTTTAAATTGACATCACAGATAACGAATTGGGTTAAGTACAAGAAATACATTAGCTCACACATTGAGCTAAGTCCTCATCTCAACGATGAAGCCAACGTAGACAGATTTGTTAATACACTGGAGTCTGAACTCGTCTCTGGAGCTCGAGTTTCAACACCCCAAACTACAAGTACGCAAAGCAACCAAAAGAAGACAAATCTACAAATAGAACAGCTCGTCCTCGAAAAGCGACGCTTACGTCGAGAGTGGCAACTCCACAGATCGCCATATGCTAGGTAACGCTTAAAACATGCCTCACGCCAACTCACAAAAGATTTACAGCAAGAAGAAGCACATGTCCACCGACGCTACATAGAGCAATTGTCAACATCTAGTACAAAACACTCACTATGGAGAGCTCACCCTACTCTAAGCTCACCGAAAGTAACCGTGATGCCTATTAGAAATCCCACAGGCGGCTGGGCGCGCAGCGATGCAGACAGAGCCAGCACGTTTGCCAACCATCTTAAAAATGTCTTCCAACCAAATCCTGCCACTAGTGCGTTCACCTTGCCGACTTTACCATATGAGCCTCAGCTTCAACATGAGCCAATTGAGTTTCGCCCAAACGAAATCGTTAACATCATCAAAAATCAGCTGAATCCGAAAAAATCCCCGGGCTGCGACCTCATAACTCCCAAAATGATCATTGAGCTCCCATATTGCGCCGTTTGCACTATCACCCAGCTTTTTAATGCCATCGCAAAACTTGGCCACTTTCCAGTGAGACGCAAAAAGCCGGGAAAAGACCCCACAATCCGCACGTCGCATAGACCTATAAGCCTACTTTCACTCGGATAAACACATACCTAAGAATCTAGGAAGGAATTCCGTCACATCAATTTGGGTTTCGTGAAAAGCACGGAACAATTGAGCAGGTTAACCAGATAACATCAGAAATTCTGAACGCGTTCGAAAAACGAGAGTTCTGTACTGCCATATTTTTAGATGTCTCTCAGTTATAACAACATCTACGTTTGCTGATGATACAGCTATTCTCAGCCGCTCAAAATGACCGATGCAAGCAACTGCGCAGATAGCTCTTCATCTGGTCGATGTTGAAAAGTGGCTATCAGATTGGCGAATTAAAGTGAACGAACAAAAATGCAAGCACGTTACGTTCACCCTGAACAGGCAAAACTGCCCCCCGCTTAAACCATACTCTACTCCCGCAAGCAAACGAAGTGACATATATAGGAGTACACCTCAACAGAAGAACACACCTAAAGCTAAAACCCAGTAGCCTTCATTGGCTCATCAACGCTCGGTCTCCCCTTAGTCTTGAATATAAAGTCATGCTGTATAACTCGGTACTAAAACCTATATGGATGTACGGCTCTCAGTTATGGGGGAATGCCAGCAATAGCAATATTGATATAGTCCAGCAAGCTCAGTCGAAGATGTTGAGAACAATCACCGGGGCACCGTGGTACGTTCGCAACGAAAACATAAATCGCGACTTAAACATTCTACCAGTCAAAGAAGTGATCGCAGAACAGAATGAAAAGTACTTTACCAAGCTATCGTTGCACCCTAACCACCTGGCGAGAGGTCTTACAAGGTTGATCAACCAATCACGCCTTCGTCGCAATGACTTACCCACCCAGCGACCGACTTGAGGGACGCGCAACCAGAATGCAGTCTTATTATACTGTTAGGTAAATTTTAATGTTAAGATTTGTAAACTTATTGTTAGTCTCAAAATTAAGAGAAGATTCAATAAATAAAAGCAAAGTTAAATAAAAATATAAAAAACTTTTTGTTGCTTGAATGCTTCAGACACCTTAAACAAATGTGTCTTTTCTTTGCCCAGTCATTTCTTTCTGCTGGTTCCAATCCCTTAAATTTGTAACACTGTGTTATATTATGGGTTGGTAAATTACAACAAGAACAATTTTCTTTGCTTTGAAACTCTTTTCTCAAAGGTTTATTTTCCTGTGGAAAAGAGGAAATGAAGCTGTGTCTTTGCTCTAGAAACTCCATGACATCAGGAAGTGCTTGAATTTCCTTTGTCCTTTTAACATGACTCTCATATAAATTTAGAGAATCCTTGTTAAATTTCCGAAGTATTATTTGGGCAAAAACTGAATCCACATCTTCGGATAATTGTGCCTTTAATTTTATAATATAAATCTACTCATTAATTGTGTCAATAAATGTTTTATTTTGCTTATTATTTTTTTATTTTCCGCTTGGTTAGCAACTCTCAAGCAGCTTCATAGTTATCTCCAGTGCCTAGCAGTAAATGGGAAACCACGTTCTTGGCTTCTCCTTTTAACGCTGACTTGAGATAATTAAATTTAAGAGCAGTGCTCAGGTCCTCTCTTGGATGAATGAGTTCCATAAACAACTCATTAAATAGATCCCATTCTTTGGAATCACCAAGGAAAGTGGGTATTTTAATTTTTGGGAGCTTAAGTAATTCCTCTGCCTTTACAGTAATAGATTCCTTAACTTGATTTCTTTCTACGTTAAGTCTTTCATCTATAACCTCTAAAATGCCATCGACATCAAATTCTAATTCGGTTATCTGCAAAACTTTGTACCTTATCTAATAAACCAAAAGTTTTAGTTTTCAAAAATTGAATTTTCTTTTTCTAATTTTAAGGGAAAGTAGATCACAATTTAAATTATAAAAGGTTTCCTCCAGGTACTTCTTTAAATGTCACACATTGTCGTCAAAATCTTTCATCAATTTAGCATCCCCCGGAGCGGGTTTATTGTGACCTAATTTGCCCGCTATTTCCCGGCCTTTTCAAGTCCTTTTCAAATTGTTTCTTTAGTTTAGTAAATATCATCATCATCGCATCATAATGTTTTGATGTAAAATATTCGTGCTCAACTGCACCGATCTTTACCAAAACACTATGATTAAATATAAAAACCTTTTTTAGTTCTACAGATTTTTGAAACTCCTGTTGAGTTAAGTGCACTTTTGCAGGAACTCAATGGTCTTTTCGGACAACATTTTCTTAATTTATATATATATTTAATTATGTACGTTAAGAAAATTAGGAATACTTTTTTATTTCTAACTTGTCTGAATTTTACTTTACGGTGATGTCGGCGATTTTTGATGTCGTTGGTGGTTCTTGATGCAGGCTGCTTGAAGTCGTTGATGTAGATAATGCTTGAAGACGACTTTGTTGGGGTTGCTGGTCTTCTTTTATAGATGATTTTGTTTTTTCAATTGAAGGCCTTTTATTTAATTATGCTTAGCTCTTTAGCTTTTAGCATTTGTAGGCACTTTTTTTTATGCTTAGCTCTTTGGCTTTTAGCAATTGTAGGCACTTTTTCTATCTTTTTTAGAATTTTGTTGTTTTACTTGTGTTTATTATTATTTTTTTATCACAAGTGTTAATTTGTGAGCAATGGCCTCAAACACGCCTTATAAACTTAAACATTTTTTTTTTAAGTTTATATAAAAAAAAACACACATTTTTATGTTATATTTTTCCGATGTTATGGCCTCGGAAACTTTATTTATCTTTATGTTTTTTTTTTTGTTGTTCAAGACTTTTGTCTTTTACCACTGGTGGGGGGAAAACAATCGTGTGAATCTATTTGCAACCTTAGCTGCAAGTGTCTAGCACTTGACAGAATCTTTAAGGTGCACAATTTCTCTGAGTTTCTTACCACTGGTGGGGGAAAACTGCAAAGTAGTCTGGCCAATTGTTCCGCAAGGAAAAAAAGGCTCGAATGACCAAAATGTAAGGGATTCCTGTAATAAGAAAAACAACCTTCACTTTTGAGTTCTGTATTAAAACTGACTTTATTTTTCTAAGTCTTCACTTACGTAACTAACATGTAATTCCTTTAATATACTTATCTATGGTCTACGCAGAGACCACATCTGTTTGCCTGAACGCGAGCCTTATCAACGGTCTCCCGCAAGGCGACCTTTTGTGCAGTGTGAGAACTATATTTATGGTTAGGCTCAAGTGGCCTGTACTTAAGATTACAATTGTTCGGCACTGCACCCTTGAAGGTTTTAAGTTACAGATTGTTATTTACGGCTCTAGATAGATATACATATTGACAGAACCAGAGCTCGTAAAATCTTATATTTATGATAATTAGTGTTCCTCTTGAACAGAAATAATGAAACTACATCAAAATATATTTTCTATCTTTTTTTAATTGTACGATGATAAGTCAGAACAAGGAGTTATAGTTGTAGATTTCTGCACCCCGTTTTTCACTTCAGGCGCTCCGGCAGGAGAGTCAGGTACTCCAGTGACCAGCGACCAATGACGGCAGCGTGTGGTAAACTTGCTTGTTACATAGTTCAATTTTCGCATTCAACGGTCTGCCTATTATTAAATGACCTGGTGTAAGGGCATCGAGATTGCTTGCATTTAACAAGAGCAGATGAAGAAGTCGTGAATTTATAACACCTTGAAACTGTGCAATGGCGGTTGATAACTGCTCATCGTAGGTGAGGATCGTATCTTTCAGAAGAGGCCAATTCTTGCGAAGCAACAATAAAATTGCGTTTTCGCAATAGATCAGCACAAAGTCTAGTTCCTGGTGAGATTATAAAGAAACATACTTTGGATTGAAATGCAACCAAAGAGGTCTAGCGAAATCGAGACGAGAACGTTCGAATAGGGTAATTTTTCTTCTACTTTGCTAGCTGGCAATAACTTTCCACAATACGAGGGCAGTCCGATAAGTACTTAGCCTCACCGATGGCAATGAACTATCGTGTAGTACATTTTCGTAGACGGCTACTGTCGAAATTTCAGCCAAATCGGACTCGTAGTTTTGTTTTGACTGTTTACGGTGGTTCTTCTCCTTCGATGGGGACCGTCACAAATTGGTTTAACGAGTTTCAACGTGGTAGCACGTCGGTTTTTGATGAGCCACGCCCTGGTGCAGCGAAAACGGCTTCCACGGCGGATAACGTGACAAAAATCCACGATCTCGTATTGGCAGACCGCCGATTGAAGATACGCGAGATAGCTGAGACAGTAGGCATGTCAAAAGACCGCGTGGGTCATATCCTGCATGAAATTTTGGGCTTGATAAAGCTGTCGGCGCGATGGGTGCCGCGTTTGCTCACTCCGGACAACAAACGCAACCGTGAGACCAATTCAGAGCAGTGTTTGACGCTGTTTAAGCGCAATCCGAAGGCATTCTGCGTCGTTTCGTGACACCAAGGAACAATCGAAACAGTGGACTTCACCCGGAGAACCTGCTCCGAAGAAGGCGAAGACTGTCCCATGGGCCGGAAAGGTGATGGCCACCGTTTTTTGGGATTCACAAGGTGTGATCTACATCGACTACCTGGAGAAGGGCAAAACGGTCACAAAGCTGTACTACGCCGAATTATTGCTCTTCCATCATGACAACGCACCGGCTCACACTTCCGCCCTCGCCAAGGCCAAATTGGTCGAATTGGGCTACGAACTGCTACACCATCCACCATGTTCTCCAGATTTGGCCCCGTGTGACTTATTTTTGTTTCCAAACTTGAAAAAGTCACTCGCTGGACAGAAATTTGCGTCGAATGAGGCCTATTTTGCAGATATCGAGAAAACGTATTTATCAGACGGGTTAAAGAAGTTGGAGCATAGCTCAGTCAAGTGTATGGAGCTAAAAGGAGATTATGTTGATAAATAAATCGCCATTTTTCCACAATTTTCGTTTTTCTTTTGGAGGCTAAGTACTTATCGGACCACCCTCGTATGTGTTCGAATACTAAATAAGCTACCGGTCAGAAACTGTTTAGATTTCGGTTTTCGTGCTCTCATACTAATAAAAATCAATGATAAATAATTAAAAATAGGTGGAAATGATTGAAATAAAATAAATAATTTTGAGGATTTGTATTAAAAACTATTATATCAATTGGAAAATAGGATTAAAGGGCCAAATTATTAACATAAGTGGAGTAAAAAAAGTCGAAGCATAAAGACAAAATCAGCTAAGCTTGTTCAAAACAAAACACAAGCACATGTTAAAATCAATCAATACCTAATCACTGGGTAATGAAAGACTTTGTGACTTTTTTTTTGTGAATATCTCAAGCGTGAAGATATCAACGACATTATTATAAAGAAAGAAATAGATGACAAGACAACGAAACGAGAAAACGGTAAATATGTATTAGTTTAACTGGTACTCAAAAGAAATTTTTGGTAGACTAAAAATAAATTAGTAGTAGTAGTAGTAGTAGGTTGTTTATTGTTTGTGTTTTGTTTTTCTTTGTTGCTTATTTATATCTGGCTGTACATATTTAAATTTACATCAAAACAAATAATCAAACAAAAATTGGTTACAACGACAATGGCTTTTATGCCGTCAATCGGTTAATTTAGTTAAGTTAGATTCTAAAATTGTTCTAAAATAATTTTTTTTCTATAATAACTGGCTTTTGTAATGAAGAATGCCAGATTCTCCCAGTTTTCCCCATTTAGAAGACTGTGGAGATCCGATTCGCAAAGGGTGGTTTTCGTAAAACAAGTAAAACGAATCTCTCTCAGAATAGGGCAGACTGCAATGAAGTGTTGAACATCTTCGATTTCTCGCATGTTGCAGAGGCTGCATTCCAGTGATGGGTTGCTGCTGTATGGCCTGCCATTTAGAGGTAAAGTCTCGGTTCTAGCTTGGAAGATATGTTTTATGAGTTCTCCTTTATGTTGATCGTGTAAGTAGTTTTTTTCAGATAAATTATACTCAAGATTTTTATACACACTCCTCGACGCGCTGTTTTTGGCTTTAGTTATAAACTTTTCTCTTTCTATGTCGTGGTATCTGGTGATGATTTCGGCATGAGTCCTGCACCACGAACTTGCATCCTAGAGATCAAGGGGGCAACTGCATTCGGTTGCAATATCCGTCCATCTAGAGAATGGAAGTTCGTTTCTTTCACAGAGAGATTTTGCAATTTTTTCGGTAGTCTACTATTTGGCATATGCATAACCTATCGATGTAATTAAAGTGCTGCTGAAGTGTGTAGGAGAATATACTAGGCAGTCCTGTTTCAATAAAAATTGCACAGTCGGTAGTATTTTGTGGCAGTCGAAATATCTTTTTTACAAAAAAAGTTAGTACTCGTTCCGCATCTTCATATCTTTGATTTCCCCACACCTCTGCCGAGTAGCACATAATTGTTTTCACTGTTGCCTGGAAAAGGCTGAACTTGGCACTCATTTTAACGTTTTTTCTGCCTAAAAAGTTTTTCCAAGTGGCGTTCATAGCTATTTTTGCATCTTTGAGGTTATCTTTTATGTGGGTATAAAAACTCATATTTGTGGTAAGCGTTACACCGAAATATTTGAACGATTTTACACGTTCCAGCTGGATTCCGTTCAGTTGCCATTTTTCGTTCCTAGCGTGACGGCCACCTGTACCCTTAACTACCATAATCTTTGATTTGCTTGTATTTATGGTGAGGTCCCATACTTTACAGTACTCGGATATGCTAGCAATCATGTCCCTTAACGTTTCAGGGCTGTCGGCCAGTAGGCACATGTCATCGGCATACATAAGGGTCTTAACATGGGTTCCATTCACGGTCACTCCACCTGGTAAAAAATCAACAACATCGTCCACGAAGAGAGAGAAGAGGAGAGGGCTGAGAATACAGCCTTGTTTAACTCCACTGTTGGTATCGAACCATTTCGAAAGCTCTGATCCGTCCCATACACTTGCTTTGTTATCCTCATAGATACTGGACAGTGCTTGTATGGCTTTTGTTGAGAGTCCGAGTTGACTAAGTTTATACATTAGGCTATTTCGGTTCACTGTATCAAAGGCGGCTTTAAAATCTACAAAGAAAATGTACAGCTTCTTTTTTTGTTGCAGAAAGGTTTGGGCGATTGATGTCAGCACGAAAACACTGTCAACTGTAGAGAAACCCTTTCGAAAGCCTGTCTGAAATTCACTAAGAATGTTTTCTCGGTTTACCCATGTCGTCTTACGTTTTAACAGTGCTCCTGCAAAAATCTTAGCGACTGTGTTTTGAGCAGATATGCCTCGGTAGTTGCTGGGATCGGTCTCCACACCTTTTTTAAAAATTGGGCTGATCAGACTTTTTTTGAAGCAATCTGGGAAAATTCCATGGTTGTAAAATTTTTTGTAGGCATCGGTAAGTCGCTGTATAAAACAAAGCGGCGCGTTTATGAAAAATTCTGTAGTTATTCTGTCTTCACCAGGAGCTTTGTTTAGTTTTAGTGTTGGGACAGCGCTTTCTAAGGGGAGTCCATATGATCTGAGGAAAGCAGAGGCTTAGCATAGCTGATTTCTGTTTTATTTTGAATTTGGGAGAGTAGGCTTCTAAAATAGTTTGCCAAATCTGTTGAACTTACTTTTATGGGATTTTTCTGTTTGTTCCCGTTTAGTTTATCAACGATTTCCCAGAACTGTTTGCTGTCACGAACTTCTTGTAGTTGGCGTTCCATATTTATCCAGAACTGTTTTTCTTTCTCTTTGCATAGCCGTTTGAAATTTGTTATTGCCGTTTTGTAGATGTGGCCCATTATTTCGTTTCGCCTTAGCTGTTTAAGGCAATCAAACGAGTGTTTCCTGGCCCTTTCGCATTGTACGTCGAACCACGGTTGCTTTCTGATAAAGTTTAGTGACTGCTGCATGGGTTTGGAGGCATCTACGATTAAGTTGAGCAGTTTGGCTAGCAGTGTAGACCCGCTCAGATCTCCTATTTGTTGGACTCCTGATACTAATGCATCCGTGTAACTTAGGCGGTGGTTGTCCTTCCACTTTAACCTTCGGTTGAGTTTTAGAATGACTTCTAAAAGGACTTCGATGGGCATATGGTCAGAAAGGGGTTGAGCACCTACCACCAAATCTTTCACCACATCGTGCCACTTTCCTTGTATGAGACAGTAGTCAATAGTCGACCTTGCTGCGCCCCTTAAAAAGGTATATTCTCCTTCATGGTCTCCGATTGTCCTGCCGTTCATTACCGTCAGTCCTAGATTCGCACATCTCAACAATTTTTGCGCCTTTGTTGTCTAATATTTCGTCCTTAGATTTACGAATCGTGCTACTGGTCCTGAGGTCTATATTTGTGGGTTCTGTTGTGGCTTGTGCTTTTCCGATGCGAGCATTTATATCCCCAATAATCATTAGGTTATTGCAACCTGCTGTCAGTCCGAAATCGTACACCTTTTCAAAATTGTTTAAATAATGTCTTATTTGCTAAGCCAGCTATATTGTACGATACAATTTTAACATTAAGGGACGGTACTACATTAGGGACATTTAGTTTTTTGAATTTAGTTTGCTCAATATTACTCCGTAGTCTAGGGCTTTTTTAAATGAGGTACCATATATGTTCTCCAGGACATTTTGTGCTAACTCTACTCCACACATGAGCTTGCCGTCTATATTCCAGTAGAACCATTTACCTTCAATAACCATGCGATCGTTTCTAACAGTGACCTTAAAGTTTTTGTGACTTTCCAGAATGTCCCGGGGGAGGCCGCGTTTTTTAAGTCTCCTTTCGATGTTCAGATCCTGTTCGATTGAGACTCGTGTTCCTTTCAGGTTTTTGGTGTGCTTAAGGATGGTCTGTACTGCGCTTACTGTGTTTAGTTCAACCAGAACAGCCATTTTTCCGTCGGCGTCGTGTAGCTTCTTTACCGAGTGTATCTCCATACGGTCCTTTATCAACAATCCCCTCTTTATTAGATCAGATACAGCATTAAATGGATTTTTTTCGGATTTTAGACCGCGGATGATTATGTTTTTTCGTTTATTTGCGTCTTCCAGTTGTAGAAGTCTTGCTTGTTTGTTTTCGTTGTCGCTTTTGATTTTGTTAATCTCTGCCTGCAGTATTTTGTTTTCCTCTGTTAGCGAGTCGACCTTTGTTGAGAGACATTCTACATATTGCTGAATGGTATTCATTTTTGTGGCAATCAAATTAACGTCCTATTTTGTAGCTAGTTCTTTGAGCTTTGAGTCGAACATACCCTCCAGCATGGATTTCAGATCTTTAAGATCTACCAGGTTGCCTGTGTTTGTTGGTGTGCGATTATTTTGCGGGGGAGTATCTGATCGACTCCGTTTTGAGACGCTAGCAGGTGTCGCATTGAATGCCCCGGCCTGACCGGTACCCTGAGGCTTAGTAGGGGTCCTGGCGAGTCCTAACATTTTTATTTAGTTTTGTGCAGAGATTTAACAGTATGCCTGAAACGATACTTTTATATTTTTTCTGAACTTTTCTAAACGCCAAAGCTGGAACCGTAGATTAGACTAAGCTATTATTCTGGTGGGCGTTCGATAAGCAGGAGGTTTGGATCCGACTCACTGTGATTGCTTCTCAGCTGTTGTGTTCCGTCACTAGTTTTGTTTGCGTCTAATCATTGCCGGTCTTCTGAGTGGTTTTTTTATTTTGGTTTTCCTCCTTTACCGTCGGTTTCCACCAACAAAAATGGTCCGTTTGAGTGAAAAGCCGCGTTTCCAGGTCGGTTTGGGAGGGGCGATACCAAGTGATTTTAGCCAGATCCGGGGGTATTTGGCCAGAGATTTCACGATGCCGATGTAGCCCCTTCCAAGTGACAGTGTTTAGGTACGTCCAGCAGGGCTTCGGCGGACCAGGAGTGTTGTATTTTGAAAAGAATTCAGGAGCCACTTTTTGCACGTCCGTACTGCGTATCTTCTTCTTTATGAATAAAATATAACATTGTGTTTTGTCTAAAAAAATACAATATGTTCTGTTGCCTTTTCTATGTCTTGGTCGTCCCATTGTCAAAATATTTCGAAAAGATAAAGTTCCTGCTTCGAAATTTTTGGTTTTCTCGAGCGTCAATGTGAGTGTTAACATTAACAGGTATTCACACCTTTTAAGTCTTTTTCGGCTCGGCAAATGACAGCTGAATTTAGATCAAGAAGATTTTAAGCAAATTCTTGAGTTTCAATTATGTGCCTAAAGCAATATTTTACGCGTTCCCGTTCAAATAAATTACATACGTCGGGAAAACGGATTTGCTTTTACGCCAAGTATATCTGATCTTTAACTTTTCCGTACTGATAGTTGTCTGGGACTTTAACAAGGACACGAAAAACGGGACCTTAATGTTTAAGTTGTAATGCTTCTTTACACAGTTACTTCATGCATATCGTAGTTAGATCTACTAATATTTAAAGTAAGAGGAACATAGTTCCGGGTAATACTATTAGGCACGGATAAGTTTATGCGACCCAGTAACTCGGGACTCTCCACATCCCCGTGAATAAGTTTATAAATAAAAGTTGTGCCAAGCATCGTTCTTGGGTTTAATAAAGATGGTGTATTAATTAGGAGAAGTAGGATGGTAAAATAAGGCTTGCATTCCAGTTAAGGCCCCGTAGAGCAAATAATAAAAAGTTATTTTGCACAGACTCTATCCGATCTATATGCACACCACACTGAGGACTCCAAACTGCAGAACAGTACTCCAGAATTGGACGGACTAGTGAAACGAACAGAGTCTTTGTCGAATTCCTTTGACCACCGTTTAATAAATCCAAGTACTCCCCTGGCTTTATTCACCATAGAAGTAATTTATTTTTTTTTTTTTTCTCGCGGAGTCCCACGGCCCACTTACCCGCCCAACCAACCGAGGGGCGCAGCCGTGTATCGTACGGCACGATTCGCGATAAGATAGACGCGAGATAGGAAAATAAAGGTAAAAGGTCCGGGGAAAAAAGTATTAGTTAGATCAATCTTGTGCCAATGAAGCAAGTATTAATCGTTTTAGGAGCGGCAGAGAGTCAAGATTTGATATTACAGGAAAAAGTCTATTATAGTCAGAACATAATACTCTGAAAGGCTCATGCAAGGCATAGTTAGATCTACAATGATTTAAAGTTAGGGGAATATAATTTCTAGTTAATCTACTTGGCACAGAAAAGTTAAGCCGACTTAACAAGTCGGGGCAGTCAATATCACCATGTATAAGGTTATAAATAAAGATAGTACCAAGCATCGTTCTACGGTTGGCTAGGGATGGTAAATTAATCAAAAGAAGTCTACTAGAATAAGAAGGTAAGATAAGATTTGCATCCCAGTTTAGGCGCCGTAAAGCAAAAAGAAGGAAGTTTTTTTGTACAGATTCAATACGACCAATATGTATTCCGTATTGTGGACTCCAGACGGGAGACCCATACTCCAGAATCGGACGGACTAGCGAAATATATAAAGTTTTAGTCAAATTAGGATCATCGAATTCTTTTGACCACCTTTTAATAAATCCAAGCACTCCTCTGGCTTTATTAACCATGGACGAAATGTGATTAGAAAATTTTAGTTTGGGGTCCAAGAGAACGCCAAGATCGTTTACAAGAGTTATTCTATCCAAAGAGCTGCCACTTAACGTGTAAGTCGCGTATATCGGATTGGCCCGATAAAAAGTCATCAGCTTGCACTTGGAACCGTTTAGTAAATTATCTCGGCACCAGTTTTGAAAATTATCTAGATCGGATTGGAAGTCTGAATGGCAGGAAATCTCCTTATACTGGAGGCACAACTTAACATCATCTGCGTACATAAGTACGCGAGAATGACTTATAATTGAGGGAAGATCGTTAATAAATAATGTAAAAAGTAACGGACCCAGATGGCTCCCTTGTGGGACACCGGAGGTAACACGGAGAATTTCAGAAATTGAATTTTTAAAAAGGACCCTTTGTGACCTGCCATTCAGATAACTTGAAATCCATTTAAGCAGATCAACTGGAAAACCTAAGAGGTCAAGTTTTTGAATGAGAAGTAAGTGATTTACAGAGTCAAATGCTTTACTAAAGTCAGTGTAAATGACGTCTGTTTGAAAACTACTATTGAAGCCTTTTATCACAAATGTAGTGAGCTCTAGAAGGTTTGTGATTGTGGATCTACGTTTAATAAATCCATGTTGACACGGAGAAATGATTGATCTGCAAAGGTGCTGCAAATGAGGACTAATCATTTTTTCAAAAAGCTTAGGAATAGCTGACAACTTATAAATACCTCTGTAGTTACTGACTTCTAACTTGTTACCTTTTTTGAAAAGAGGAATAACAAATGATTCCTTCCAAATATTTGGGAATTGGGAGGTTTCTAAAGATAAGGTAAACAACTTGTGAAGAGGTTTGCACAGGGCCTTAGCGCAATACCTAAGCACGCACCTAGGAATACCATCGGGCCCTGGCGAATAAACAGGCTTAATACGAAGAAGATCCAAAAGAAGAGAGCTTTCTGTTAAAGTGGTACAGAATATGATATTTGACTTGGACATGGTGTAAGAATAAGGCTGCGATGAATAATCTAAAGTAGAGTAAGTCGTTTGAAAAAATTGGGCAAATAAATCGGCTATTGCCTGATCTGTGGTTGCCGTCATGTTTTCGAACGACAGCGAGGAAGGAAAAGAATTAGATTTACGCTTGGTGTTAACAAAATTATAAAACTGTTTCGGGTCCTGAGAGAACTGGACCTTACAACGGTTTAAGTAACTATTATAACACTGAGCATTAAGCACGGTAAATCTTGACCGAGCACTTAAATATCTAATAAAAACAGATTGAGAACCGGTATTTTTATATTTCCTAAACAGTCTGGACTTTACATTTCTTAAGTGTGTCAACTCTTTGCTAAACCAAGGTGATTTATTGGAAGTTGACGGATAGTACCACGGAACACAGGAATTAAAAAATGAGTTTATTGCAGTGTAAAACAAGAAAGGAAAGCTAACTTCGGGCGGAGCTGAAGTTGAAATACCCTTGCAGAATATTCTGTAAATTATATTCTCCAAAATTATTCATATGATGCATTCTTAACACTCATAAAAAATCCCAACTTTCTAACTTTAAAAACACCAAAGTTATGGCATTTCCAATCGTTCAGTTAAGTGGCGGCTATAGGATATAGTCGGCCGATCCTTATGAAATTTGGTAGGTCGGATTGACTGTCCAAATAAAATACCCATAGGAAATCCCAACTTCCTAACTTAACAAACACTAAAGTTATGGCATTTCCGATCAATCAGTTATATGGCAGCAATAGGATATAGTTGTCCGATCCTGGCCGTTCCGACTTATATACTGCGTGCAAAGAAAAGAAGGGTGTGTGCAAAGTTTGAATTCGATATCTTTAAAACTGATAGACTAGTTCGCGTAGAAACACACACAGACAGACGGACAGACAGACGGACAGACGGACATGCTTATATCAACTCAGGAGGTGATCCTGATCAAGAATATATATACTTTATAGGGTCGGAGATGTCTCCTTCACTGCGTTACACACTTTTGACCAAAATTATAATACCCTCTGCAAGGGTATAAAAACATTAACTATATCGGACATATTATTGCATAAGTAAAGATCAGACCAATTAAAGCCAGAAATAAAATTATTTAGCCTCAGAAAGTCTGCCTTGCGAAAACAATGTATTCGTTTGGATTTTTCTGATTTTTCTTCTCTAACTCTACCCGTATCAAATGAAAGTTCGAATGTTGGGTGATATGGATCTTCAGGTTGCGTGAGTGGTGCTACTCTGGACAGAAACACACCTTCAGGATTTGATACAAAACACAAATCAACATGGTTTACTTGAGATAGAGATATGTCAAGCAGGCCATCAATAAAATCATGCTGTGCTATAGGTAGTAAGACATTCGATCCATCCTCAGTGGACCAAGTAACTCCAGGTATATTAAAATCACCTACAACTATCAACTGATCCCTATCGGAAAGCTTATTTGCAACGGACTTAATAACGGATAGGTGATTTAAATAATCATGAACTTCAGACAACGGCGGAATATATGAGCAAGTTATGTATATAAAGTTACCAGGAAGCAATAACTTTACACAAATAAATTCAATGGTATTGAATTCATCAAAAAATAACTCCTCAGACGGGAGGTTTGAATCACCTCCAATTAAGACTCCCCGTCTAGAGGGACGGTCATACCTATATATTGTATACTTACCTGGAAAAACTTCGGAGCTAAAGATCTCCGGCTTTAACCAGGTTTCTGTAAACACAATAATATGAGATGCAAAGGAAAGGCTATCGGAATACAATTTAGTGAGTTTGCTACGCAAACCTCTTGCATTCTGATAGGAAAGAAGGAGGTTAGAAGTTAGTTTTTTGAAATTGGTACACTGGTTTGGCCTCGACTAGGAAGTTTTACCATACAACCATATTATCCGGCCAAAAGTCGCCCGAGCATATGGCTTCAAAAAGCTCGTTAGGGACAGTTATCTTGAAAGATGAAATGTCTCTAGCATAAGAAAACTTAAACTTTTCCACCTTTACACTATTACAATCGGCTTTAGTTTTGTCTTGTATATAGGACAATACATCAGAAGATGTTTGATCAGGGGAAAGCCGAGAAACGAAAATTTGTTTCTCTAGTGGAACCACTGAAAGGGATTTTGGTGGAGCAGACATTGTTTCTGCAAAACCAACTTGAGCCGGTTGTCCGGACTCAGTAGTCCCTTGTGGTGGTGATGCTATATTCTGAGAGATAGGTGGATCCACCCCATCAGGCCGCCTTTAGTTTGGCTCATGAACGATTTCATCTCGTTCGCAACCTCGACACAAGCGTCACAACAAAACTGCAAATTGGGCCCCTTTGAAAGGTCATCACTTGTCCGGCCAGTACAACCGGTGCACTTGGTGTGCACCATATTTTCACACAGCCAGCAAGTCATATTAGACTGGTCAGCCCTGATTACGAGTCTGCATTTTTCGCAGAAGCAGACAAAATTTTTATTATTCATTTTATTTATAGGGACCACTGTACCAAGAAAACGAATTGAAATTTATAAGCGAGCAGTTATAAGTACCGCAAGAGCGCAGAAACTGCACGCTTAGAAACTTTCAAATCAAAGAGAGCAAGAGAGCGGGAGCGTAAATAAGTTAAAGTGCATGCACAAAGAGAAACGGCGGGGATATAAGAAAAGAAAACACAGATTAGAATTATGAAAACTAAAACAATTTATTAGTATTAACACAAAGTGCACTCGCGAAGCGAACGGAGTTTAAATTTATGTTTGATGAAAATTAAAATTGTTTTGATAAAACCCACCGATGGGAATAAACGAAAACAAAATACAAAATTCGAAGCGCAGAAAAAAAACACGACCGTTCACTTTGAAAGTCAAAGACGATAATGATATGGTCACAAAACTTAAGTTTTGGGTCAAGAAGGACGCCAAGGTCATCAACATGTGTTATTCCAGACAACGCACAGCCACCCAGCGTAAACGTGGCATATTGTGTGTTCACCCTTAAAAATGTCATTACTTTACACTTAGCGCTATTTAAATCCAAAAGATTTTTACAACACTATGTTTGAAAAGCATTTAGGTCCGATTGTAAGTCTGAACTGCTGGAAATATTGTGATATTGCAAGCATAACTTAACGTCATCTGTGTACATAAGGACACGCGACTTTGTCGAGACTAGAGGGAGATCGTTTATAAATAAAGTAAAAAGACGTGGGCCATGGTGGCTTCCTTGTCGGACGCCTAAAGTAACTCTGATCAAATTAGAGACCGAGTTTTTAAAGAGCACTCGTTGAGTCCTACCACTTAGATAACTTAAGATCCATGTTAAAAGATCACATGGAAACCCTAATAAGTCTAGCTGTAATACAAGAAGCGAGTGATTTACTGAATCAAACGCTTTACTAAAATCAGTGTAAACTACGTCAGTCTGCATGTTCTTTTTGAAGCCATTTATTACAAAAGACGTTAGCTCCAAAAGGTTTGTCGTCGTAGACGACGCAACTTATAATTCCATGTTGACATGGATATATAATTGATCTACAAAGATGTTGCAAGTGGGGTGTAATAACGTTTTCGAAAAGCTTTGGAATGGCGGATAATTTGGATATACCTCTGTAATTACTTGTATTCGATTTATTTCCTTTCTTATGAAGGGGAATAACAAATGACTCCTTGGTTTAACTTTATGGAGATCCAAGAGAAGGGAGCTTTCGCTCAACCTCGGACAAAAAATTAAGTTTGACTTGGCTCAAAGTCGTCAGTAAGCCGGAGAGTGCAGACGTGTTTTGCGCGAGCTCCGGAAAAAAACCGCTCAAAAGTGAAAAACAATAACTACAAATACTGGAGTGGTGTAACAAAGGCAATCTAATTACTAAAAACAGTAAATAATAATTAGTGCTATGATAAAACTAGTGCAAAGTTATTATAAAAACTAAGAAGTGCTATTTCTCAACCCGTGATACAGAAGTAGAAAGAACTTCTTCAAAGAGCAACTCAGCCCTACTGAACATTGACAGTGCGAAAGCACGGTCTTGTTCTCCCGCCCTACTCACACCAACTCCCACTTCATGGAGCTTGCAGTGTAGAACCCCACCCCCAGCTTCGACTCACAGCTCACCAGCCACGAGCACTGCGACCTCGTTAATTTCTGCAACCGCAGCCACTGCAACAACAACATCAACGGTCGCCGTTAACAACAACGCGATTTCGAATGCGTTTGCAACTTCTGCAGCGCCGAATAAAACTACAAAGCCAATTGTAAGTACGAGTGCCAATATCGGCAATATCAAACAACAACAAGTGGGTCCGGCTATACAGACTGGCATGGATCGTTACATCCAAATCAAACGGAAGCTAAGCCCGCAAAATAAAATGGTTGGAAATAAACCAAAACAAAATTGCCCAAATAAAGGCAGCGAACAACCAGGGGCATCTAGTAACAACAGATTCGCCCTATTGTCGGAAATTGATAATAATCAATCCGAATCTGGACAGGCTGCTCAAAAGAAACCAAAGCCCCCACCAATTTACAAAAGGGAACAGAATTCAAATGCCCTAGTAAAGAAAATTGTTGTGCTGGTCGGGAATGACAACTTTTATGTTACTCCTCTTGTTAAAGGGAATATTCACGAAACAAAGCTTCAAGCTAAAACTGAAGATCAATTCAGAGCTGTAACTAATTACCTAGACGAGGCTAGGAAACCCTACTACACGTACCAGCTCAAGAGTAGCAAGGGCTTGCAAGTAGTGCTAAAGGGCATAGAGCCCGACGTATCCACCAATGAGATAAAAGAGGCACTGAAAGAAAAAGGATTCTTCCCCAAAAATATTATTAATATTATCAACAAAAATAAAAAGCCGCAACCACTCTTTAAGGTCGAACTGGAGCAAGAAAGCAGGGCCTTGAAGAAAAATGAAGTGCACCCGATCTACAAACTGCAATTCCTGTTGCATAGAAGGATTACTGTTGAAGAACCGCACAAGCGGAATGGCCCGCTGCAATGCACAAACTGCCAAGAGTATGGACACACCAGAAACAACTGCGGGCTTCGTTTAGTCTGCGTAGCTTGTGGTGGCTTCCACAAATCCGAACCTTGCCCTGCAAGCAAAGAAGACCCAAAGACAAAGAAATGCGCTAACTGTGGAGATAACCATACCGCAAACTACAGAGGCTGCCCGGTCTATAAAGAGCTGAAGAGTCAGTTTCAACAAGCAAAACAAGCACGCTCCCAGAATGCACGAAATGCGTACGTGCAATCCCAAACCACACCTAACGTTTTCTTTGCGAAAGCAGCCAGATCTTCATTTGGGCCCCTCAACACAAATGGTGGAGTTTCATACGCCAGTGCCCTAAAATCAGGACTTGCCAATCAGACGGGACTCCCACAAGCTCAATGCTCTGAGCAAAATATAATAACACCTCAGCAAGCAATAGGACAAATACCAAACAGCATGGAAACCATGATGCTGACTTTTCAACAGGGTATGATGGAATTTATGTCCTTCATGAAAACAACAATGACAAACCTTATGCAAAATCAAAACATTTTAATAAATTTGCTCACATCCCAACAATCTAAATAATCGATGTCTTGTCTTCGAATATCCATGTGGAATGCCAATGGCGTTTCACGGCACAAACTTGAAATAACTCAATTCCTAAATAAAAACCAAATAGATGTAATGCTGCTGGCAGAAACGTATCTCACAAGTAAATACAACTTCCAAATAAGAGGTTATACTTCATACTGCACAGATCACCCGGACGGTAAGGCTCACGGAGGAACTGGAATCCTAATCAGGGAACGCATTAAGCACCACTTTCACCAGAGGTTTGCAACAAATTATTTGCAGGCTACATCTATAAAACTACAAGCAGGCAACGGCAGTATCACTATAGCCGCTGTCTATTGCCCACCGCGTTTTACAATAACTGAAGAGCAATTCTTGGACTTCTACAATTCACTCGGAGATCGCTTTATAGCAGGAGGAGACTACAACGCCAAGCACACGCACTGGGGATCAAGACTTGTGACGCCCAAAGGAAGACAACTGTATAAAGCAATCATAAATTTGAGCAACAAAATCGACTATGTCTCCCCTGGCAGCCCCACATATTGGCCAGCTGACCCCAGAAAACTCCCGGACTTAATTGACTTCGCTGTGACCAAGAACATCCCAAGAAATTTAGTAAGCGCCAAATCGCTATCGGACTTATCATCGGACCACTCGCCAGTTTTAATAACTCTCCTTCAAAGCCCGAAAGTAATCGAGCACCCCTTCAGGCTGACCTCGACTAGAACTAACTGGCTAAAGTACAAAAAGTACGTAAGTTCCCACATTGAACTAACACCACAGTTAAACATAGAGAACGACATCGACTTCTGTGCTGATGCCCTGGAGTCAGTACTCGTGGCAGCAGCCAAAATCTCAACACCAGAAGAGACAATCGTGCGTAGCAACCAATACAAAACTAATCTGCAAATCAAACAACTGGTTCGGGAAAAACGACGTCTACGACGCGCTTGGCAATCCTGCAGATCGCCCCATTCGAAGCAACTCTATAATGATGCCACCCGCAGACTCACCAAAACACTCAAGCAAGAAGAGGAGCTTGCGCAGCGCCGGTACATCGAGAAACTGTCACCGACCAGTACAAAGCAACCTTTGTGGAGAGCTCACCCAAATTTAAGCTCTCCGATAGAATCAGTCACTCCGATTAGAAACTCCTCGGGTACTTGGGCCCGCAGTGACGAAGACAGAGCCGAAACATTTGCTTTACACCTACGAAATGTATTTCAGCCGAACGCCGCCACAAACTCTTTTTAACTACCGGCGCTTAGCTCTGAAATTGCAATCAACCCGATTTTGTTTCAAGCACCTGAAATTGCTAACGTCATTAGGAAGCAAATAAAACCGAAAAAGGCTCCAGGGGGCGACCTAATAACCCCAAAAATGATAATTGAACTTCCAAACTGCGCAGTGGATGTTATATGCAAGCTATTTAACGGGATCACAAAACTTGGCTACTACCCCAAAAAATGGAAAAAGTCCGTGGTTATAATGATACCGAAGCCTGGGAAAGACCACACAATTCCCTCATCGTACAGGCCAATAAGCTTACTATCGTGCCTGTCCAAATTACTGGAAAAATGCCTGCTCACGCGCATTACACCATATTTAAGAGAACAAAACTTAATCCCGGCACATTAATTCGGGTTTCGTGAAAGCCACGGAACAATCGAGCAAGTCAACCGGATAACTTCAGAAATTCGTACAGCCTTCGAACATCGGGAATATTGTAGTGCGATATTCCTCGACGTCTCTCAGGCATTCGACCGAGTGTGGCTTGAAGGCCTTATGCATAAAATCATAACATTACTGCCAGAAAACACTCATAAGTTACTTAAGTCGTACCTCTACCACAGAGTCTTTGAGGTTAGATGCAATACAACGACATCCAACGAGTATAACATTGAAGCCGGAGTCCCACAAGGTAGCGCACTGGGCCCTACCCTGTTTGTCCTATACACAGCAGACATCCCTACGAACGAGAGGCTGACTACGTCCACATTTGCTGACGACACCGCAATCCTGAGCCGCTCGAGATGCCCAACTAGAGCAACAGCTCAAAGGCTGATCATTTGGTGGTAGTTGAGAAGTGGCTATCAGACTGGCGAATCAAAATTAATGAACAAAAGTGTAAACATATAACGTTTACCCTTAACAGACAATCGTGCCCCCCGCTAACTCTAAATAGTACGCAGATTCCCCAAGCCAGCGATGAGACATATCTCGGCGTCCACCTCGACAGACGCCTAACCTGGCGTAAGCACATTGAATGCAAGAAAGTACATCTCAGACTTAAAGCTAGCAGCCTACACTGGATTATAAATTCTCGATCACCCCTGTGTCTGGACTTTAAAGTTCTTCTCTACAACTCCACACTTAAGCCCATTTGGACCTACGGCTCCCAGCTCTGGGGGAACGCGAGCAACAGCAACATTGACATCATACAGCGCTCACAATCAAAAATCCTGCGAACAATCACTGGGGCACCATGGTATGTTCGAAACGAAAACATCCACAGGGATCTGGGCATACCACCGGTCAAAGATGAAATAGCAAAGCAGAAAGCGGCCTGCCATAACAAGCTTACACTGCACCCAAATAATCTCGCAAGGAACCTAAGACGGGTTTCGAACAGAACTCGTCTGCATCGTAACGATCTACCAGCCCAGCAATAAATATTAGGGCCCGTTAGTCTAAATTCAGTCTACATGACTGTAAGTTAAGTCATATTCTTAAGATTTGATATACTTATTGTTAGTCTCATATAGAGAAGATTCAATAAATAAAAGCATATATTACAAAAAAAAAAAAAAACTTGGCTATGGCATAGGTATCGAGAGAAGGCAGATTGTGAACAGCACATTTTAAATTTATTGAAAAGTCTGGACTTAATATTTTTTAGGTGTGACAACTCCTTAGTAAATAGCATAACGGAACACACAGATAAAAGAAGGAATTTAATGCATTATAAAAGATATTAAGGGCCTTAGCCATGTTAGTGCATGAATAAAATTCGGACCAGTCATACCCGGATATAAAAGTGTTTAAAAGATGAAAGTTTGCCTTACGAAAGCAGCGGATTCGTTTAACCGTCTTTTCGGATTTTTTATTCAGCTCTGTTCTTGCATCTACAGTCAGCTCTAGAGTTGGATGATAATGATTTTCCGGTTGTGTTAGTGGTGATGTTCTTAATAGAGAAACGCCTTCTGAATTTGAAACAAACAGTAAACGTCCTAAAGAGTTTTTAACATGGTTCACTTGGGATAACGCAATGTCAAGCAAGCCGTCAATAAAGTCATGCTGCGCTAAAGGAAGTAAAGTGTTAGAGTTTTCGTCAGGGGATCATGTCGCACTAGGTATATTAAAATCTAAATCCTAATACTATTAACTGATCTCGATCTGACAGTTTTTTGGAAATGGACTGAATAACGGAAAGGTGTTTTGCGTAAATAGGGAACTCAGATGATGGTGGGATATATGAAACAGTAATATATACAAAACTACCGGGAAACGATAATTTTATACCTAGGAATTTGATGTCATAAAATTCTTCGAAAGTTAGTAATTCAGACGAAAAGGTGGAGTCGACAGCGATCAGGACTCCACCTCCCCGTCTGGACTGACGATCAAGCCTGTAAATTGTGTACTTACCCTGGAGAATTTCGGAGCTAAGAATATCCGGCCTTAACCAGGTCTCTGTACATACCATAATATTATATGGTAATAAAAAACTATCCGAGTAGAATTTAGTCAGCTTACTAAGTAAGCCTCTTGTATTCTGATAGCAAAGAAGAAAAGAGGAGGCTAGTTTTTTGGGATAGAAGAGGATGTAGATATATACACCAATGGAATTCTCGTCTTAGGTCAGTTCTTTCAAAGGCTTGAAAAAGAAGCCGGTATACTAAATATCAGCCAGCTCAAAGTGGCACCGAGCGAAAGGATCTTTGACAAAATCTCAATGGAATCTTAAAAAATAATGGGCAATAAAAAGTAACAATCTCTAAGAGTAGCGCTACTTAAGCCGGTGACCCTATTATCAAATAATGATAAAGAGAAAGAAGCATTCCTGCTTACATTCCATGACGATCCAATGCAAGGAGGTCATACAGGCATAACTAGAACATTAGCAAAAATAAAAAGGCATTATTACTGGAAAAATATGACCAGAGATATAACAAATTATATAAGAAAATGCCCAAAATGCCAAAAATCAAAA